>CM052015.1:8656637-9086637 GCA_028476595.1 Obolodiplosis robiniae | reverse complement strand
TTGCGTCAATCATATTTAAACATGCAGGCTACAAAACGCAGTTTCTATTTCGCAAATCAAAATGGCAATTTTGACAAAAAATTGCCCGATTTCATTTCGTTCGTGTGTGCTATAGAATTCAAAACATTTAGGTAAATCATCAAATGATTGACAATCGCACTTGTTGAAAGCGAGTGCATAATTGTATCTTGGTTCGTCGTCATAATTTTGCCAGTCATAAATTTGATGATAGATTTCATAAGAATTGATTTGTTAAGAGATTAAATTAAAAATCATATTCGACAACTTTTGTCACACATAAAATGCTCGCGATCGATACGAAATTGCATCAGGCATTTAAATATGAGTTGGGAATTTTGTTGAACCACAATGCGAAGAATATGTTCACCGCAATTCAAAAATGGTGTCAGTTTTTTTATCTTTCGTCATAACACATTCGGCAAAAAAAAAAAAAATGAAAATAAAGAAGACGACTTGTGTTTGATACTTATAAATAAATCAAAAAGCAAATGTGTGCACGCCACCTTGAAAACGTACAATGTGCATTACTGCTCAAACATAGCTCATTGCATCAGAAACTTTCAACAAAATACGGTATATTTAACTGAATAAATAAAGCATATCATAAAAAATGAAAATGGAGTTTACCTGCTTTTTTGCTATCGTAGACACAATTTGATACACGCGACTAGACAATTATTATTTTAAACGATAATTTTTGTTTGTTACAAGTGCACTTAAGGGCGTTTATAAGATCGTTTATTAGCTGCTGCTGAGCACAAGCGAATTTTCCGCTTCTCAATTTCACTGGAGTTCGAAATCGAAGAAGATAATTTTTCTCCTCAAGAAAAATTCAATAAAAAAACACGACAAAATTTCCGTTTACAGAAAATATCTTTCAATCTCTTTGGGTGAAAACGGAAAAATATAACGAAATTAACTTGATGTTTGGTGGAACGTGAGAGATTCAGCACGAATTTCGATTCAGTTTTCTCAACTGGATGAAAATTGACCGATTTGTGTGAGTGTGGATACAATTTGATAATGGCAACAAAAAAGTTTCAGCATCTCTTTTTATAGAGAAAAGCGCGACAGCGGCTGCTGTAGCGCGGTAAGCATTACACAGCGCAACAGTATGAACAGCATAAGCAATTGTAGTGGTGGTGGCGGCCATGGTGGTGCTGAGATGAGATGAGATGAGATGGGTCAACCAGAGAAAACCTCGTTTTCTCTCAATATATTGTTATTATTGTCATGCGATTATACATATGTAAACGGCATTACTATTGCCAAAACAATACCAATAACCGTACTATAAAAATTTGTCCGAAGCATTTGGTGGAAATGTTTGTGCAAAAAAAGTGTGTAGCAGCGGCTGCTATATAAATACGACATACACAGCAAACCAAATTCAATTCGACGTCCCAAGCAAACGCGTTCGGCCGCACGCGCTGCTTTGCCTATCGAAATGAACACGAACACAGCACACAAAATTGATGAAAAAAAAACACACAATCGAATTGATGGTTGGAATTCCTTTGCCTTCTTCGCCTTTTCCACTGTATTCGACTCTCCATAATATCCAATACTTGTACTCGTGTACGATAGCCATTTTTTCGACACGAATCTCTTGATCTAAGCATACATCATACGAAACTTTTTATTGCTTCCCCGAAAGCATGCGATTATATCAACTTCATTTCGATTGATGTTTCACCACTTATTCGCAATATTCTACCACCGCAACAAGTGATGCAGTCAACATTCACATCAAACAAATGGGCGAAGTATTGGATTCTAATGAATAATCATCATGAGCTGACATTAATTTAGAAAGCAATGCAATTTGCAAATGCATGGAATTTTTCTGTTTTATTTTTGTTAAAGCATGGAAAATGAACAATTCCATTTCCTTTTGAGCGAGCCTCCATTTCATTAGTTGCCGAATTGATTTTTTTTTAATTTGGCTTGACTTGGATTACAAAAAATATCCTTGAACGCATGATTTCTGCGAAGATGTTTCTTGTAAAACCGTTATATCAACTTCAAATAATCCATAAATTGTATTATGACTGAACCACAAATTCAGCTTGAATTAATTAATTGGATAAATTGTTGAATGGTCGCAATAACAAAATATACCATTGAATATTTTAGTATGAATTTTCGATGATATTCAAGTCTCAAAAATCGTAAATCTCCATTCATAACTGCGTGGGAACAGCGAAGGAAGTCCTAGTTCCAAAAAAACAAATCTCTCATTTCAGATTTCCCAAATTCAACCCAAATATTTCAAAAAATGATATACAAACTACTTCATGAAAACTCAAAATTTGATGAGACCCTATTTCGTATAACGTTTAGCTCTTGACTAAGGTTGGACTATGTAAGGACCTACTGATAATTTCCAGCGAAATGTCATTTATGTACTTTCGAGCGGAATAATTAAGCCAAATGGAAATGGTCGGAAATATTGATGGTTAACAATATACAATTACATTCTTTGCATATCGATTCTATTTGCCTTTAATTGATTGTGATTTTCTTTTATTCTAGTTATATTTCCATCATTCCAACTGGGATTTCTGTAGGCATGTCGATTGTTCAAATCAACGCGTACGATTTTCAACAAATTCATTTTAAATTAACGCAAATTCAACGGTCACTTCGTACTGATCGATATAATATCGTAAGAGTTAAAATTGAAATGAAAATGAAGTTGCATAAGAGAAGTATATTCTTTTTTTTCAATTCGATTCAAAGTCAAAAATATTGAACCAATGCTTTTTTGCCGGTTTGTCAGTGTGTGTTTTTTGCTTTTACAATACCAATGATGATTATTGCTAAAAACCATTTTCATCTAGCTCAATTTCTCTCTCTGTCTCCCTCTTTCTCTGTCTTTGAAAGAAATATTGCATTCAATTTATTGCTATGTATCAATCGATTTAATGATGCCAATCGGTCTGGTATGCACATAGCAACGAACGCTCATATTCTTAAACATTGGGCTTGCTCACTTGACTTGGAAAAATTTCATTTGATTGCATGCATTGAAGCACATACAAAATGAATACTGGTTTCGATGAAAAAAGAAACAACAACAAGAACAACGAACGAACATATGGTTAATAAAAATGCGATCGGTGGAATTATGCAGTGAGAAAGAGAGAAAGGGCCAATATACAATATTAACTGAAATGGAAAGAAAAATGATCGAATCATGTATAATTATTGCTGCTTCTGAACATTTAATTATCTCGTTTGTATGATTGAATCATGCAAAAGACTCGTTTGGTTTGTCTCGCTCAAGACTTATGATGTGTATGAATCAATTGTCACGTAGGTCTTTTTTTTCTATTCTAAATCGTTACGTAGTGCTCTCGATTTTTTTTATTGCCGCACATGATTAACTAAATGTTCTTAGAATGGTTTAAACACAATAGTAATTGCTTATACTTGTTTTACTCGTAAAGTCTGTAACGTAAATTGAAATTTCCGACAAAATGAAAAACCTGAAGCCAAGTAAAATAAAAATGTGTACACTTGTTTTGGATGCCCGCACAAGCCATATTAAGCCACATCAATTCAATTGAAAGTACTTATCAGAGGTGGGTTTTTTCCTTCATTATGTGGCCAAATATCGTTCGAGCTCTCTGTCCAAAAGTTCCATAAGTCAAATGGAAAAAGCCGATATGCATGCGGTTAATCACACCTCTAAATAGCAGCACCTCGGTTTCAATTATTTGTATTTGTTTCGCGTTGAATCGATATGATTACATTATGCAGTCACATGGACATGTCATAACTCTATCAGTTCGGAAATAATAGCAAAAAACAGAATGAAAAAAACAGTGCCATTATTTCGACCAAACGGATTTCTCATTGATTTTCCAAACTTCAGAGTGTGTTCAATGTACTGGATGAACGGTGATTTGCGCCTCAGCCACGTTTTGAGATAAAATTATAGCCACAGTTCTTCCATTTTAAGAATTTGTTACGTCAGGGTGCTAGTGAGATCAATGAACTTCATTTATTCACTCATTTGTTTTTCAAATTCAGCGCTTACTTTCGATTCAACGAACGGTATTTGCACATTTTTTCGATACCCTCGTGAGCCTTGATTTTCGGTTCACATGGTTCTTCGTTCGCCGGAAACACAGAAGATTCTAGCGAATGATCGATATATGTAACGGTTGCAATTGTGCATGAAGTTGGCCAGATACTTTCGAATATGAAAGTGATTTCAGTCGTACTTTGATATGCAAATCAATATTCAGATGGGTAAGATGATTTTATTAAAATGTTAAACAATGCAAAATGTTAAACGAATGAATTGGAATTGGAGAGATTTGCAGCTGGCACTCGAAATTCGGTTTGGATTTTTAACGATTGATATCGATACCCTGATGAGATTTCAATAAATAAATGCCAACGATTTGGTCAGAATCAGTCAAACGTGATTAACATGAGCGAGTGGCGCCATCCATCCATCTCATTCAAATCAGAATACAAATGCATTCAAATACCTCAATCTGTGGGGTGAGAGATGATATACACAGACTGCGCACACCCAATATGCCGCTTAAATGGAAAACATTTGGCCAATTAAAGCAAAATCGTGCACATATTTCGAAATAAAAATCAATCGAATTTCAAATCAGCGTCCATTTCATATTCAGTGGGCATTTGTTCACCATACCATTTTATTATGCACATTCATTTGCAATAAACACATCAACTTGGACGAATTGAACAACACCTAATGATAGAACCATGCCAGACAAGGCTGCAGAACAGAAAAACCCGTCAAGAAAACAAACGACATTTGAAGTCGCGCAATTTTTTTTTGCAGATAGAGGGAAAAGTACGACGTTCATGAAACAGAAATGGATCATCAGAAATTTTAAATTGCTTTCAAACTGTGCGTATTTTCCGGTGTTTGTATCTATATACTTTCCCATTCTATTGACCAAGCTTCAATTCATGTTGAACCAGTGCTCGCAATTGTCTATTTTGTTTATCAACAACTTTAATTTGATAGCCAGCACAAGAGTTAAATATCTATAACGGTAAGTTACATTTAAAGCGATATTGCGACCGAATTCGCAGTAAGAGGGTGCGATCTACGCACATCGACTTTCATAGAAAACACCGCTCTTCAACTTGGCATGTCAAGTTTTTATTTTTTCTCCTTTCATTCATTTCATATCCATCAAATCACACACACATACATTTAATAGTAATACTTAAATCAGCCTGAATTGAAAGCGCGATTTGTTCAATTACTATTGAAACGCGAAAGAATGAACCTTAATGACCTAAACCAATAAAATGGCTTGATTGCTGTCACTCCTCTTTCAAGTTTTACATACAATCACAACATCAGCTCATTTTCTAGCCTCATTCATAATCGTTGTGTGTGTCATTTCTATTTTTCGCGCGGATATGCTAGCTTTTGAATGGTCATTCTTATTTACCGGTTAACTGATAAATGAATTAGCATTTTTGAAGCTGTTAAATTATGATTACATTATCCATTTAAAGACGTCAAACGTCCTCAATATATGCTTGAAAATGAATTGGTTCGACACCATGACGCATTATCGGTCGAACATTGATGAAATCAGAAATGGAGGCAACGCGACGACAAAAAATTGAAATTTGAAATTTTTACTATCATTTTGTCTGGTCGATGATAAGATTAGGAATTCACTATATTGTGATCGAAAGGTGTCTTTTTTACAAACTCACGGTTTAATAAATAATTATTTATTAGTTAGACAAGTTCGAAACGAAAATAATTATATACAAAATCAATTTCGACGAAAAAGAAGAGATATTGAAATTTAAATTTAAATGAGTATTAAAATTCAATAATATGGAGATACGATCGATTTTGCAATTTAAACTGGTTGAATAGACCAGCCAAAGCTCATTTTCGAAACAATAAGTGCTTATGCAGATTTTCTTCGCCAAAATACGAAAAACTTTACCCTATTAATTATGGTGATCAACTTTTTATTCAAATAATGTCTATTTTTGTATTCGCCATTTAATTTCCTGATTTCATTTGGTCGTGAGAGAAAAAACTTATTTTAAATTATCACCAGCTGGAACAATTTTGACATAGATTTGAAAAACATTAGAGAACACCACAAATAGTGTGACATTTGCGTTGATTCGATGACATCATTGATTCGACTTTTTCATGTATTTCAATGATTTTACTGCTATAAATAAAAATAAGGCGATTTTGTATTCGAATACCTTTCTTTTCTGCCGGCTGTCCGATTTTTGTTTCTTCGTTTAAATAATGAAGATGTGTATCTCTTGCAAATCGGTTCAGTTTATTTATTTCGATGGTGTCATACGTTTTTTCACCGCTGTCATTCTACGCACTTAAATGCTGATGCGAAAATTCGACGGTGCACAATGCTCAAGGTTATTTGATCGCAAATGATTCTATTTCGCGTTTATAGAACAGTTTTTTGCTCTATTTCAGCTTGAATATCGAACGTTTCTCTTGGAAATATTCAATTTGCCAGTTTGAGAGTCAACTGGATTTTCGACGAGGGCCTGCTGTCCTTTTTGCGTCACAATTCAATTTGTCTGATGACTGTGGCTATTTTTAGCATAAAGTTAATTTGGAAACCATTCAGCTAATACGTATATTATAATTCAAATAAGCCTCTTCATCAGCATTATATTCGTTTTGCAAATTGCCGTAAAAAATGGCTCAAGAAAGCGAATTGATGAGGATGAACCGCATGTTTATAAATTTGTTAAGCATCGTAAATCTGTATAATTGAAAAAAAATATTCCAAATTAGTACACTCATTGAAAGACCACCTTAAATTAAGAATATTTGTGAATATTTCGGTGGAATCGAAAGAAAAGATGTTTTCTTTTTTTTAAATCAATTTTGATTTTAAGTTGACAATACAATTAACATTATAAGATAAGAACATTTTGCATTAAAATGGTGCATTAAAAATAGAAAAATACTGAAATGCAGAATTATTTTTGCCATTTCTCCCCTTGTCAGCCGATTGAAATGCATAGATCAAGCGTGTTTCCATCAGAATAAAGAGACAGTTAATTCCGAGTTTATATGTACATATAAAGTAGACAGATTCCGGGAAGCGCAACTCAACCAAATAGCCATCATCATCATCATGTGAGTTCACACTATTTCCTATCAATTTCAATTGTATCTTATAAAATTCGTCTCAGCGTGTTCTCCTTTTGTGTATGTGTCATCGTTATTATTGCCACTTTTGCCTTGATATTCATGCGAACGGAAGTGCAAAGCTGTCCAGAGAACAGATGCGATGAAGTTTCCGTCAATTTGATATATATCGCGTCCAATCGAGAGACCATTTCATCAGAACTGTTTTTGTTCCGCTTGAAATTGGATTTGTGTGCGAAGAGCTTTCTTTATGCAGCGAATACGATGCGCGCCTTTGATTTTGATTAGCATTTTTATTCAGAATAATAGAATGTGGGTGGCTTTATAAATCGATTGACGGTTGTTATATGTCTGATATATTTCAAGTGATTTTAATTGGTGAGCCAGTTTGAACTGGCGCTACATTCAGTCTCATCTTACATCCCATCTCATGAGAATGTAAGAGATTCGATTTGTTCCGTGCACATTTAAATTTCACTTGACGATAAATTCGGTGAAATTTCAAGCGTATGGATTTGCGTACGATTGTTTGATTCTGCGGAAATGGACTGCAACACGAGTAAGCCCATAAATCAGAAAAATTGCTCTTTTGTTATGGCGTACATTATATAACATCATCCGGCAACAGCCGTTTATCGGATTGGCGGCATCTACCGATTTGAATTGGCCCAATTTTGCGATATAATTCGAATGGAGGAATCAGTCCATTGTTATTTGATGATTTGACCGCGTCTGCTTGCTGTTTAAATACATGCACGCGATAAACTTTCTTTAATGATTCAACTTTAGTTATTTATTTAAAAAAAAAGCTCTATTCAAAATATAAATTTTTATTATTCATTAGGTTTGGCTGCATTTAGAAAATGATGATGACTCCAAAAAAAAAAAATCGAGAAAAATATTTATTTTTGATGTTCCAGCGGAAAAACTAGTTGGATCGGTCGGGATTCGAAGCCAATTCAGTGTTTCATTGTGTTTCCCATTAATCATTGATTAGCTTTCGCTTTTCTTCGCTTTTCTTCACTTGACTTGTGCTCGCAATAGTTTGTTTAGTTGTCGATAATTATACGAACGGGCTGCACGCTGTGTGTCAGATATGCGGGATACTGTGAAGTGAGCGCCTCTCACACTGTGCGAATAATCGAATGGAAAATCGAATCAATTGAAGAAGCCAATAAAAACAATTGAAAACGGAGCGAAAAGGATAAGTTTCGTGTGATGCGCATTCTCGTATAACAGGGTGAATTGAAACACATTCAATCAATCGAAAATTGAATTGAGCTGTATCTCGATAAAGCCCCGGCACAAAGCCTCCAATTGAATGAATGGATGCGATCATTGACGCCAATGGCATGTAATCCTTGTATCTCCATTGTCAATAAATTTCAATTTCATTCCGTCACTATCTCTCTCTAACTGAGTGTTTTCCTTATTTGCTCTGAGTCCATCCGACAACCTGTTGACACAAATTTTTCGATGCTTTGCCACCCGCGCGCTCGCCCTTGTTCATATGAGCTTCATCAATTTCTGCTTCGTCTCCAATTTAATTGAATCAAGAAAGCCCACAAAATAACAACTGGCTGACCTAAAAATAGTTGCAAATCGGCAAAAAACTGAAGATGGTAACAGGCATTTTGTGCGAATTTAGTCTATGCTTGGCTAATGAATCGAGTCAAATGATCGATTAGAATATGTTCTGATATTTTGTCATACGCACAGCAATTCAGTTGTCAGTCGGCTGTATTCAAAGGAATTGCGCAAGGGAATTTTTGACAACGGAAACAGCACAACGAATTGATAAGTTGTGAATTGAACTGGGAAATTGTATGAATGAATGAAGCCGAATCGGCATAGCAACCAATCGACACAGAAATGACGCGACGACGACCTTTCGGCAAATATACGATGACTGTTCAATTCAATGGAATTTCACATTTAATTCAATGGAATTTCTGGGAAAATAGCCTTCATTCGCGCTTATCAAACTATCAAAATCGATTGCATGATTTTGTCAAGAATCCCAAACAACGAAATATTAATTCGGTATAAAACTGATAATTGCATAATATTATGCAATTTGAAGGAAGTTTTTTGAAATTGAATTCAAATAGAAATCATATAAATGCGAAAAAACAAGCGAATGATTTCGTTCTCGAAAGCATAAAACGGGTCGAGAGATAGAGAGAATGAGAAAAAAAGAGATAGCCATAAAGTGAAAATAGATAATGCGTTTCGGAACAAATCGATGATTCGAGAATAATGCCACTTCCGGATTAACAGATTGACGTCATTCATATACAAGAAAAACCGTTTGGGTGAATGACATGATTCAATTTCTAATTAAAACAAACGTTAAGTCGAATGAACGTTAAGTGAAATATGAAATCGAGCTCTCTAGAGACAGCTGTTACTGTGTGCACATGAATGAACATGACATTTGAGTTCACGATGAATGAAAAAAACGGTCGAAAAAATTAAAAGAAACTGATACGAGATTTTTGAGTCAAATCACATGCTTTTATCTCAAACTCCGAATGAATACTATTCTTTGAAATGGTTCGTTAGAGATTATTGATTTATTGGCAGATAGAAAATGATGTTCGGCATTTTTTCAAGTCATGTGGCTATGATTGTTTGACTCGAAGTGTAAAATGATCCGGATATTAGTTGAAGTCAGCTGACTGTTCATGTGCCAAGCATATTTGACATTGCTCGTCTGCGTAGAAATTCCTAGTCATTCAAATTTGAAAGAAAAATCGAACGAGGCGATGCCAATACGAACTGATATAGTTGAGTTTGTCTATTTTTTTTTCGCATGATAGCATTCTATTAAAAGATATACATGAAAAAGCAGTTGAAATGAGTTGAATCGAAAAAAGATAAAGCAAAATGAATGTATGGTACATTTGAGCGGCTAAATAAGGCCACCGCCAGAGAGCAACAAGCTGAAAATTCGTTGCTTTTTATACTTTGACATCGGCTTAACGAGATAAGAAATGCAAAATGCATTCGACGGAGAAAAAAAGATGATTAAACTTCCAATACATTTGCAACAAATGACAAGAAGATTTCTTATTGAAGCTTTTTTTAACATAAAAATGATTATGATTTGCGTCAATTGCTGAACGATGATAGTCACTCGGACAAATCAAAAATAATAAATTTTAAATGAATGCTCTTTTGATAATCAAGTAACAAAAAAAAAACATATTGATACTTTATGAAATATCAATAGAATTGATAGAGCATCTCTCTAGGGGATTCTTAGCGATTCTAGTGCATGTATAAGTGCCAGTAGATTAAAGACGTGAGCATACGCTCGCATTCACAATTAAACAAATTGCCATGTAACGTGAATGTGTAGTTCTACCGACGCATCCGTTGTCTTTAACGTTGCAAATAATTATTTTTGGAAGATATTTTTGATTCCTTTTGAATTAAATTGAAGCCGATTTTGATATGAAATATTCACTATAAACGAAACTCCTTGGAGATATCACAACATATATTTGATTGAAAATAAAAGTATTTTGAAATACATAATTTATAACTATCCTGTTGAACACAGAAAAAAATTCCTAAACTGAAAGCAAATATCAAAATCGACTGAGGAGCAGGAAATATAAATCAATGCAAATTCAAATGAATTTGTTGTTTCACAGTGCAAAAAACCTGATAATATTAATAATTTGAAAATCACAAATAATTTTATATCAATAAGCCATTCGCATCCATTCGCAGCCATTCGCAGACATTTGCTTGATTCAGAAGCCCCTAGGCATTCCTTCTTCCATTTCAAATATTTTCTTTAGATTGTTATCGTTTAGCTGAAAAAAATAAATTGGCCCCTCACATTCTAAAAAAATACACTATATTTGCGTAATCGATTTTAATTGATCAAGAGACGTCAGAGAAGCTGTAATGAACCGCGCAAACAGACTAAATCTTTATCAAAACCTCGAGAAAACATCAAATCTATAAAACCATGAAAGTCAATTAAAAAAGATTTATGTCAACAAAATGATGCCATTTACCTTTTGACATTCGCATTTCATGTTTGCAACTTGTGAATTTGAAGAGCTTCATTGAAGCAATTAATTATTGGCTACAAAAAAATATTGATTAAACCACATTTTCCAATTTCTTTCTCTTCAAATGATGATAATCCATTTTGAATGGAGTCAAACAAAATTTCTGGTTTTACTGCGCACTAAATGTGCCCGCGACAATCATAATCAGTGCAAATGCTGGGATCATTGATTGAATTATGTCATATTTTCCAAATAATCGCGATGAACGAACACTGAACGAGAGATGTGATAATCTATTTGTGCGATTATTTTGCGATGCGTTGCGAAAATATCGGAAACTAAAATATCCATGCGTAAATGAATTTGTGATTCAATCGAGGCTCGTCCCGTTCTTTATCATGAAAAGTGAATCAACAAACGACGCAAGTCGTATTTATTCGTTTACATTATTGGTTTTTTTTTTCATGACATTTTATTTGTTTAGTTGTTTCTTTTTTCTTGTCGTAGGGCATGAGAATCAGAGTTTCCGCGAGCTCAGCGCAAATATTCAAGTCAGGACAAGCTCTTATGAAGACAGCCGCGGCTAATTATTTTCCACTAGCAATTTTTGCTATTCATCCGAATATATTTGATTTTTATAATATTATTGTATAAATTCAAAGACAATCGAAGAATGTCATCTAAAAATATCAGTTTGACATTTTTCTGAATGTTCCTCTCTCTTTTTCGACACTGTCATTATAATTTCATTTTGTATCATGTGATAGAATTTGCGCACAGGAAAAAATGCGTCGAAATATCGATGCAAAGGAGACTCAACAGGCACACACTAAAATACAGAATTTGAACGAGGCGATATGTGATGATTGATGATCTTCAACATTTCAATTAAGAATCAAATATAAGCCATTGATAGGGTTTGAAAAAGCTCGAAAGTATTGATAATATACACACAAATTATCAAATTCTTTCGCAGAATGTCATAGTGATAAGTGTAGAACGAGTAGAATATCTCTCTCTCTCTCTCTCTCTCTCTCTCTCTCTCTCTCTTTTTTTTTTCCGGCCATCTTTTGTGTTCGATATGGATGCAGAGTTTCTGTGTTCTTCGATTAACTCACGCGCGAATCATTCAAAAATAGATGACATTTTTGCATCTCATAAATCATATGGTTTTCAAAGTGAAGCGCTTTTTTATGAGTGCTAAGAATTAGCAAGTCGGTGCCTGTGCAGCTAGCAGCTCAATTTACGCTTTCTTCGAATCGTGTTTTATTTTGGATTGTATTTAGGTCAGTTCAATGCGGAGAACAGATGATTCGATTTAGAAAGCGCGAAAAACCCTGAGAGAAGACAATTCATTGACACGGAAAAGTTGCCGCACTATGGGAAATTTCTGAGGCATTTATAATATTGCACAGCAGTTATAAGAATTGCGTACGCTGAAACATTTCATTGAATTAAGATCGTCAGATATTGTTAGTGAAAATTGACATGCCCTCTGAAAACCCATTGAACGAAGCGAAGCGCATTTTAATTACGCTATCTGACGCGATCGTCAGATTCAACAATATATTGCTGATCAAATGTGTTTCATCGCGTTTTGCCGCTAGAACAGCTAGCGATTGTCACGTAATTGACCCTATCAATTTGTTGCTCGTGCTTGAACTCGTTTATTGCATTTGTGTGTGTGCCATTCGTGACTGAACACACACAGTTTTACAGTGAAAATCGCGCTAAGCCAGTCCTTTACCTTTTTCATTGTATTTTAAATAAGATCATACGCACTTTCTTCGTAAATAAAAGAACAAAATATAATTTGACATGATTTCAAACAGCTCATAAATTTGTATATTTTAGTTACTGTTTCCTCTGATGGCTGGCGTATTATTTGCCCTATCAACTGACCATGCATGATGAGAATCGAAAGAAAACAGGGTTAATGTGCGATAGGTCACGTAGTTTGTAGCTTAACGCTGCTTATTTAAAAATTTGCAAATATTGAAAGTACCGTACTGCAAGCCGAAATCACTCATCAAATTTCTTTATTGCTTCGAATCATCCCAACACAAATGCAATTTCACCTCAACTGATTTTATTTTTCGTTTTCATTTGCTGATTGGATCTTTCAAATGATTATGCAGAACATATGTACCAATCTTACATTCTATATGATTCGATTCAGGTTCTCGCCCTATGTTTTCTAGAAAGAATTTTTGTGTGCGCAAGCATTATAGAGTCCTTCGATTCGTTTCGATTTGGTACTGTATATGTTAATCAGTGTCGATTTGCGTAACATTTGTTTTCGTTCGTTGTATTTGCCTCCAACTTCCACAATCAAACCGATTAATTTTTCGATAGCAGAATTGTAAATAGACTTTTGTTAACGCACGTAAGCTTTTAATGAAATTCAGATTAAATGACATCAGTAATATTCAAATCACTGGAGTAATTACGAAAAAAGTAAACAATTGCGAAAAAGAAATGAATTGATAACTACAATTCTATAGCATGCAAATGGAAACTTGTTGCACGCTTCACATTGAACTCGTGCGAAAACGCTAAATCAAAGCATTCGACAAACATTGGACGTCGATCCTTGAAATAGACATTTCACTCTTGATCATTTCATTGTAGTTGCGTTAGAATAACACCAAATTTATTGAGATGTTTTATTTATTTTTGGAGGGTAAAAACATGAAAGACGTCACTGAAATTCCCACAATAATTGAGAAACAAAAGTTTCCAGCGAAAATTGAATTCATTCAAATGTATTACAAATCGACTGAAATTAGGCAACGACCGAAAGCTTTGAGAATTTCAACCGCCTCCACCTCAACCGTACAACAGACTAAGTATAATGTATATATATAACAAAATGACATTTATTTGACACACAAGAGAATAACATCATCAAAAAGCAATTGACATTCCGAAGATAAACGCTGAAGTTATTTGTTCAAAATTGCGTCGCTCAATTGTATTTTGATAAAAATCTGATTCAGGAAAAATGAATAAAATCATATTGAGGAGCTTACGGAAAATTCCGTTTTCGGATGGTTTCCGGGCATTTTCAGTGTCAAGTGCTACCTACGATAAATACAAGTGAGTTTAATCAATCTTAAGTGAATCATAACAAAAGCGATTGATGAGTCGGTGTGATTTCATAGATGCAAGGCGTTAATCGTTGGCGGTGGAACTGGCGGCTGTGCAATTGCAGCGAAGTTATCATCTAAATATGGCCAAAATGAATGTATAATTTTGGATCCGGCCAGTGAACATTTTTACCAGCCATTGTTTACGATGATCGGAGGCGGCATGAAAAGACTTTCACAATCGTTTCGCCGCATGGAAACAGTGCTACCGAAAAGTGCCAAATGGATTAAAGATGCGGCTGTACGATTTAATCCGGATGCAAACGAAGTAATCACGGAAAAAGGCCACACCATTTCATATGACTTCCTTGTTATTGCCGTTGGACTTCAGCTCAATTATGCAAAGGTAAATTGGTATTTATCATTTTTTTTTTTCGCTCGAAGTAGAATGTTTTTCGTCGAAAGCTTTAGCTAATTTTCAGATCTATTATAAATTCGTCGAATTTGTTAATGTGGCAGGTACCCGGCTTGGAAGAAGCACTTTCAGTGCCAAATGGAAATGTTACATCGATTTACTCACCGAAATATGTTGATCGTCATATGAACGCGCTGAAGCAATTCCAAAGCGGCAATATTGTTTTCACGTTTCCCGCCTCACCGGTCAAATGTCCTGGCGCTCCCCAGAAAATTTGCTACATTACCGAACATTTTCTGCGAAAAGCAAACAAACGCAAACAGGCACATATCATCTACAATACCGCGTTGCCGGTGATTTTTGGTGTCAAGTATTTTGCTGATGCTCTCTGGAAGGTGGCGAATGAGCGAGACATTGAAGTGAATTTAAAATGGAATTTGATCGAAGTTCAAGGTGAAAAAAATGTAGCAATTTTCGCGAATGTCGATGATCCACAACAACGCAAAAGCATTGAAGTAAGTGGATTAAATTCGTTTAACGTTCCCACTTCATTAAGAATAATTGAAGTGATTTTGAAACTGATATAATTTCTTATTTTCGTATTTTCATTCAGTTTTTCATGAATTTACTAAGCAAATTGATTCTCACTTTTCAATATCAACATTTGTTGTTTCAATTTTTAACAAATAAGTAATTTAATTGTGTTTCAAGTATGCAATTTTGCACGCCGTGCCGCCACAAAGTGCACCAAAGGTCTTGCTCGAATCAAAGGATCTAACAAATGAAGCTGGATTTGTGAATGTTAATAAATCGACCCTGCAACACGTCAAATACCCAAATGTATTTGCACTTGGCGATTGTGCTTCGACCCCAAATTCCAAAACAATGGCCGCCATTGGTAATATTCATTTTTTGCATCAAAATTCCTTTCATTTCATCAAAGTTAATAAATATTTCAATTTTAGCGAGCCAAACTGGAGTTCTTCACAAAAACATCACAAAATTTTTGAAAGGAGAATCACTCGATTCGGAATACGATGGATACGCATCATGTCCGCTGGTCACTGGTTATGACAAGTGCATAATGGCCGAATTTGATCATGACTTGAAACCCAAAGAAACTTTTCCATTTCGGCAAGATTGTGAACGCTATTCAATGTTTCTCCTAAAACGTGATCTTATGCCACTTTTATATTGGCATCTCATGCTAAAAGGACATTGGAATGGTCCAGAGCCATTCCGCAAACTTTTATCTGTTTTTAAACGCAATTGAATATTCATTTGATTTTTTTGTTTTTTTATTTATTATTCCCAAGCAATTTATCCTGGTGTTAATGGAACGTTGAATCTCAAAAATTGTATATCACATGTTCATGACTATTCAAAGTCTGACAAATGTTTAGTAAAATCTCGAATGATCAATTTCGAAAAAATAAACGTTGTTTTCGATAATCAGGAGAAGGAGATGGTAGTTTCATTGAGGAGAATTATGACGTATTTCCCCTCATTTCAAGCTTTTTTTTACAGTGAAACTACAGATACTTCAGGCGACTATGTATGCCCTCTCGGATGTTCTTGCCGAACTAAAACTATGTGATCGTAGAATCACAATCAAGTGTGTCTCTTTTATCAATTATTTGTTGTCCATCAATAAAAATGGCAAGATTTTCATTTGGCGTAAAAACGCCCAATAAAACTACTGATATCTTGAAATTGAATGGAATTTTAGTCATAGCAATAAATTGAGCGTGAAAATTCAAGGATTTTACTATTTTCGTCTCCGTAATTCATTGATTTCACCCGACTCTAATCATTGAGAGGCAAGCCATAAATCTACATTCAACATCACATTCAAGTATGTTAGTCACAATATTAATTTTCTTAAATGCCCTTGCTTTGCATCTCATGCCAAAAGAGTATTGAAAAGCGATATCAACGATACGCTATTGTTTTGAAATGGATACCTAATTGTGACAAATGAGCCAATGAACTGTGAATCCAAACATGTCTTTGGTTTTTTTTTTTTTTTTTTGGTGCCTGAACTGTGAAAGTGTTTGAGTCGAAGCGTCTATGATTAATGCATTTGTTAAATGCTTTTCGACATTTATTATCATTGAATTTCAATCTTTCGCTCTATTGGCCGGCAGCGGTTTGTGTTTTCCCCTCGCAGAAAATGCAGATAAATTACTGGATAATTAGCTAGAGAGCAACCGAAAGCCAAAAAGAAGGAACTGAATCGCGCGAGTTGAAATGAGCGAATTTTAAAATTTAAATGCTTACGTCAGTGCAAGAGCGCTTTTTTTGTGGCAAATACATTGCCTTTTGCCGAATGCAGATAAATTTTAGCGTATGTAAAATAGAATGCCATATACACTTACGACGTTCACAACAGTGCTAAAAATGAACAAATGAAAAATGTTTGCAAATACAATCGCTGAGCTGGTATTTAAACAAATACACGAAATAATGAAGAGAAGAAAAAAAAAAGAGTGCGACGAGAGAAAAATACTGAAGCGAGCATTAAAGATAAACTAAACGCAAATAATTTGTGTGTGCTCGTTCATATAAGGGTAAACTCTGTAATTTAGTCCTAAAACTTTTAACTTATCTTATTAAGAGCTGATGCCTTATTCATATGGACAATAAGGTTCATTTTCACAGTTGGGTGAAAAAATACAGTAGATCATAATATGGCCATTAAACCTTTATTTGCTTTGGATCAAATAGATCAACGCAGGCTGGCTTTTTGCCTCAACTGGCCGACAAGATAGTAGTAAGGCGCTTTACTCGTTCTCGCTCCCCATTTTTTTTGTCAAACTCCAAATCAAATATTACAGCCGAGAGTTGTCTTCTTCGTAAAATTTAGTACATGCACACACGAGGCGTTTATTGAAACGTTTAGCATTGCCTTAGGCATAAAATGTAGTGTGAGCACTGAGACGAACTTTAAAGACACATGGCTAGTGCGCACATCCGAACATTTATTGCCAAGTAAATCTATTTAGGCTAAGGTTTTAGATTAAAAAAAAACAACAACGAGCAACAACGAATTGTGTATGATTGGCAGGAAATATTTGTATGAGTAAATTCTATTTATCCATCGAATATGCTAATTTAGTGACCTTGCTGCTTGATTGGTGCTGTTGCTTCCTTTGCGTTTGTGCGCAACTCTTTATCGGAGTTCGTGCTGGCTGGACCGAGCGGTACGCTAGACTTTCGCCTCAGCTTGTGTATATTTTCAGAAAAATTGCATTCCAAAAAGCACTTGCTCATATTGCATATAAATTTAACGCCATCACGAGCAAGTGAGAAGATTCAACTACAACCGCGCCACTGAAACGTGTCATTTTCAAATGGAAAAAAACTAACATTTGTGATTTAATTACAATAAACATTTGTAGGATTCTATTGCGTCGTTTCAATTAGACAGCCATACACAATAAAATCAAATGGAATATGTGCCGAACGTTGTACTCTAAAGGACTTAAAGACGTCGCAAAATTTCAACGCATCAATGAATATTTTGGATAAAACATGATGTCCCCTGATTTCAAAATGTGTTTTTTTTTTTATTGCTCTCTCTCCAAATGCTATAAAGAATAAAACTCGCATTTGAAATATAAATGTCGAATTCTCAAGAGAAGAAAACCTGAAATTGTGTTCGCCGTACATATAACTGCGAATCAATTTTCCAATGTATAAGATGCCGTTCCTTTGGCTCTTTAAATGTTACAGCTAAAGCAACGAACGGCGCAAAAAAAACACCAGCGCTGGTTTTCACACAGAATCCATTGACTGTGAAAAAATTGGCTTCATAGCCTATAATTTTTAACATGTTCATTTCGGGGTGGCAACAACATTTCTTAGTCGCACTTTCTCGCCCAATATTTCAGATGAACAAACGCGAGAGAGGAAAAGGCGTACAGCCGTTTGCGATATTTATTTTCGGCCTTGCATCTGAAGTACCCCATTTAATACTTTGTATTTTTATCTGAATTTGTGGAGCATAAACAGAGAATGAAATGGACGAATCAACAAGAAATTATAGGATGAAAATTGTGTGTAGTAAATTTGGAGTGCGCGAGTGAATTTTTATTGATTGGAGCAATACAACCAAATAGCGAAACGTTTAACATTTTCAAATGAATCGTGTTTATATCAATTAGGCCTCTTGTTATTCAAATAAATTGATGTGTACGAATGAAGTTCAAATACGCACGCGATACGTGGATCGCTCTATGCATTTGTGCTGTCCAACCACTTCGATAGATATGCTTTTTATTTTGTATTTTATCGAACAATATGGCATGTCAATTGTTGGGCCGGCGCGCACATATTCTGGCATTTGAAAGTAAAAATATCAGAATCGAAAATCCCAATACACAAATGAAAGTAGAATGAAAAAAATTCAAGCCGAATTTTCAACAGTAATTGAAATTAATTGGAGAGTTGAAAAAGTTCTTAGAACATTGAACAAAATAAATAAACAAATATGACTGCTGACCGAAGATGACAGAAGCTTTCCGCTGCGAATGAATAAAGATATGTTTATGTTAAAGCAATTTTGCTGTCGTTTTTAAACTTGTCGTGTAACTTCGGGGTTCAATGACTTCTCAATGCTGTATTCGATCGAGTGAACTCTTATCAGAATTTAGTTTCGTTGTTGTGAATCCGTTACTTTGCGCATATCTCGATGAGCGCGAGGCCGCATTGAATCGTTGGTGATCGCTCGCGAAAGAGGTTCACATCTAAATTATGGCCTTCTGGTGTCTCGCTTGAAAGCGTTGCCGAACGACGAGTGTGCTTCGCATGTGATTTATGGAGAAATTCATGAACTGAAATATAAAATGGCATTCGGTGAACATTGTTTTCGTATTATATAAAGGTGATTATGGGGCAGCAAAAGTGTGTGGAGGCGAGATAACGATTGTCTCAGACACACTCGACACGACTTTACAAGCGGGCAATGCTTATTTATAGATTCCGTTTGGCTGTTCACTGTTTCATTTCTTTTTTTATTCGAATGTTCCGGATTTTCGATGAGGAATTTTATATCAAAGTTCAGTCCTAGTACGACGCTTCTAATTTTAAAATCAAACCAAAACAATAGCAATATGGGTTTCACACTCGAATTTGGGATGCTTTCTGGTACATGTTTTATGTGATCCAAACGTGACATTCAGTCGAAGACAGTGTCCAAATTGACTGTAAGCCAGAGACCATACCCCACACACACACACAAATCCTTTGAAGTTCAACGCTCATCAGTGACTGATGAGATCAACCGTTTTATTTGTGATCACAAAACATTTTTCTCCCTCCTCAACGATCTCATTTTTATGTTTTCGGCTCACCAAAACCATTTCAACTTATTTATTATTTCATTTATATATTCTAATGGTGTGTGATGTGGCAAATCGGCCAGGATTTGATAATGAAATGCGAAAGCGAGCGAGAGAACATTTGAAGTGTTTTAATGAAGTCACGGAAAAACTGTGGAAAAAATCTCGATAAAATATTGTGCAAGAAATTGTGTTGAAAGACAGTGTATTTAATTTGGTCGTTTCTTTTAATTGAGCCGTTATAATATGCCCGTCTATACGGGTCGGATATTCAACCAATTTACAACGAAATTCATATCGTAAGATATGCGGCCAATCAGCACATTTTTACGAAGCGCAAACTGAAATTATTGCTTTCACTTCGCCTAAACAACAGTCGATTTATTTGCTGAGTGGGTCCAATCTAATGAAATTCGTTCGACGAATTTTGGGGAAATGACTGTCGAAACGATAATCATAACTGTGTTTTGGCGCAAAATCCATTTGGATTACACCTATAAATGCCACATTCACAAAAAAGGACTTAATCTCATCGCGTTATTCCCAATCGAAGAATTCACGCAAAAAGAATCAAAAACAATAAATTAAAAGACCCGATGCGCTTCACCAAAGTCTGCACCAAATTCGTTACAGCAACAGAACAAAAAATCGCTTTGGTGCTATTTAAATTTCATCATTGGCCATGCAATACAAAAAACACCAATCCCAAAATAAACAAAAGAAACATTACTGTCAAACACAATCAAAAGGAATGTATTGATGCGTTTGCATTTTGCAGCACCACCAGCAGCACACAATGTGTGTGTGTGTGAGTGTGTGCGCGCACGATTCAAAATGTAAAAATGTTGTTTTACTAAGTGTTGACGCAACGCTTACGGGTCGTTTGCAAAAAGCGTTTGGTATGCACAAAATTGCGAGTGAGCTCACGTGAGCGTGCGCGCGCGCTCTATGCTTGTTGGCACATCGCGAATCAGACCAAACCGGTCAATACATTTTGCTGTTTCCGCTATATGCGCACAAAATGTTGAGCGCTTTTGTTTGTTTTTCCCATTTTCTTCTGATTCTTCCAACTGGCTTACAGAATTATTGCCATCGTTTTCCTGATTTTGAGCGGACACTCTCCAAGAGCAGACATTTTTTGTTTGGTATGTGTGTATGCGCTCGGCTGCGCGCGCTCGAGTGTTTTTGTAATATATTTTTCTGAGAATTGACGACCACTTGCCTTCGTCTCTACTCGCTTCGTCCATTCGTTTGTGCCAAACATTGCATGCTCAAATTATGGCACCAAGTGTCGTAGCGCGAACGCGAGAACAAATGCACTTGATATGACTTAAGTCCAACCAATTTCAATCGAATCGACGAAGTAGTCACAAACAATGCGAGAAAAGTGCGACAGAAGCAGAAGCTTCTTAAAATAAAATAAATCGATATTGAGGTGTCTGTCTGTGTGCATTGTTTGAAAGAAAAAAAAATGGCGTCGTCGCCGCCACAAAGGGTCAAATCGATGATCGATTGCATCATCGGCCGCATTCATTAATTGAACACATAAAGAGCGTATTGCACTAAAGCAAATTGGCACAGCAAATTTGCATTTCGCATACATGTACAGGCAAAGGCGATGATAGACTGAATCATGGCACATTTTAGTTATTCTACCGTGACGATTCCATCGTAGCAATTGCAGTCAAGTGTGCGAATATTTGTGCACACACGCACATCACAAGGTGCGCTCTCTATCTTTCTACCATTTGCGATATATTTGAAGTAATGAATTTCGTATAATCGTGCACAAAATTCACAATTTGCTAGTTGCTGTGTGCGAATCATGTAATTGCATTGAATTCCTTGCAACGGTACTGTAACACTGTGTGTTCACGTCAAACAAGTGATGTATGCACCTGAAACGCTGCATCGATCGGCAATGGGCTTTAAACGAACAAATAATAATAATTATTAGCTATTCAATCAGCAGACTATGTTTCTGCCAATATTGATATCGCTCTCTACTCCTAATTTCGTTTGCTTGCAATGATGATTAACATGGATTAATGTCTTTCGTCTAATGTGTGTGTGTGTGCGGTGGTTCGAAAGAGAAAATAAATGGCTTTAGAATATGCAGTCAGCCATAAATTTTAATATAATTTGCTTGAGCATTAGAAACCAAGATTCCGAAAAAGATGCAAACTGTCCAAGCACACACACACACACCAAGGGAAAGAGAGAAGAAGAGAGATGGAAGACAGCAACAAATGCTGAGTTATCTTTGGAATTCCCGTAATTAGCTGATATTATGAATGAGTAAATCTTGACACCGCATAAGCATCAACAAAAACAAAACCAGCAACAGAATAGAATTGCATTCATTAGTTTTGCACCACGCCGTGGTTTTAAATCTTCTTTCGTCTCAGTGTGTTTCTTTTTTGTCGTCCAAATGCATGAACTCGCGTTTATTACAATACTCTTGTTCGATTCACGTTCATATTAAAATTCAAAAAATTCACGTCGATATTTTTTTGAGCTCAAATCATCGCGCCTTACATATTGCGCACGAATTATGGCAATTTCATCTCCTCATAAAATATGTAGAAAAGGCGGTTGTGCCAACTCAACATTCCAATAAATTCTTCACGGGCTGTGCTGTGAATGCCTGGCTACTTTCTCGCTCGCTCTTTTTACGCTCTTGTGCTCGCTGCCTTCACGTGACGGTTGAGCTCTTTCATTTTACGTCATGATTTGTGCACGGAATGCGTGATCTTAATCGCAAATTAAGTAGAAACAAAATAAAATCTCATTTTTACACACTTGATCACACTTCACCCATCTGCTCATGAATGAACTAATCCATTTGAAAACAACGTTCATGGTGAAATTACGAGCGAGCATTTTAAATGGTATTGGCCACAAAGTGTACAGAAAGTACGAGGATTAACCAATTTGGACAGTTGATTTTTGTTGTTGTTTGGATTTGATTTGAAGTGTTTGCCACCATTTCGCGATGGTGATGATCGAACGAAGAAGGGGAAAACAAAAAAAGAAGGTTTCGTGATTTCAAGAGAGTTGATCACCGTTTCCAGGAATTCTCGTTAAAATTTTCTTTTCGATATATCAAAATGAATTTTGCAGTCATGTTATGCGAAATGCGCCGTTGCTGCTGTTGCTGTTGCAGCCGCTCCGTGATGAGACTCCGATGCCGTTCGAAGTAAACGATGTAAATCGGTGTTGGCGAGATGTGTTCATACTTATTTTTCGGTGCAGCGTTTTTCGCATGGATTTCATCCATTTATTATCCAAACATCAAAGCGTACGAGGCGCTCGTTCTCCCTCGCGCTCTCTATTTTGCTTCGTTGGGTTCAATCATTTCCAAACCCAGAGTGACTCCAAAATAATGTTCTTTCGATCTCTGCACTCTTGCGTGCATACTGCATATATACTCGTGCGCTCTTGCAAATGTACCAGTCAGATATACACACTCACATAGCGCAACGAAAACGTTTTTTACTTCAGTCACTACTGTTTGCAATGACGTGAACGTTGTTGCCGAGCGCACTCGTAATTTGGCGTTTTCATTTCGGCTCTTCAACACAAACACAAGCCAATGCACACATACACACGATCGCGCGCGCGGATTCGATTAAGTCGGTGAGTTCACATTCGTTGAAATTCCTTTCATAAAAAGGTTCCCAGGCATTCCATTGCAATAGTCATTTTCATATTGAAAATTCTTCACCTGACTTAACATTCGGAATCGTGTGTGTATTTCTTTTTTCGGTTTTATTCTTGCCGTTTTTTTTTCTCGCTCTCTTAGTTGGGTCTGATTTTTCTTCTCCGGTTGCCTTCTCCTCTTCGCCACTGCCGCCGCCGCTACCGTCACCCGTCACCGTTCCAATCTTTTCGGTTCGTTTTCATTTTGATATGTGTTCTTTGGCCCTTATTGCATGCATGTATCGCAATATAATCTTTTTCTTTTGGTTTCGTTGTTGTTAATATGAATTTTATTATCTGGAGGCGCGCATGGAGCACACATTCCATATATTGTATACATAAACATATTCCTCCGCATTGAGCATTAGTCCAAAAATGAGTGCATGCATATTCTTTTCAGCTTATACCGCGCTGCTTCGCTTGCACTCATTTGTTCTGAGAGAAGAGCAACACATCGAATTGGCCAGTGCATTCGGATGTGATTTCGTCGTCGCTTTCATGCTTCAACATTCGTAAGATTGGTTTGCTGAGCTTGTTCTTGTCTTCATTGAACCCTTCGGCCGTATTCAAAAAGTGCCGCCAAGAAGATTTTTGATAGGTGTCTATGTATGTGCGACGTTTATTTGGAAAGCGTGAATGTCCGAAATTTCGACATTGCGCGTTCCAGGAATTGATGTTTGAATTAGGAAAACCGGCTGTTTCCGTCTTAAACAGTGAATACGTGGTTTTAACATCGATATCGATGATTTGCGATTCACCAACTTTGCGCTACATAAGAAATTTGAGGAATTTCTAGCAAAAGAATTGTACTATTGATTATTAGAACTGGGTCAAATTATCCCAAAATATGACAATTTATTGTGAACTCTCTTTGGGCTTTCTCCATTAAATTCAGATTATGTCGGAAAAAAGATGGCATCAAAACTATTGAGTAGCATGATAGAAGTGCGCGAATATTCTCACTGCATTACCTGTTTTCTCTGATTTGTCGGTTCTTCTTCTGGCTATTCGTTCCCTCAAAATTCAACCAAACGTATTAGTTTTATTTGAAAAATTCTCTGTGCCCATCCAAAAAGGCCGTACAACAGAAAAATTAATAACAATTTCTGATTATATGTATACGCACAGAATGCATCTCATCGTGCGGCTATATATATTATGTAATAAAGATTCGATATCGATTAGCTATTGGTATTTTTCTGCATCGATAAGTGGTTGAAATTGGCTGAGGAATTTCCATTATGTTAAACTGCAATTCATTCCGGTATTGTAAAAAGCAAGCGGAAAAAAAGCAACGAGAAAGATCGAGTGAAAAAAACTGAACGGACAAAAGTAAAATTCACAACCTGCCGCTGTTCGATAGATCAGAGTCTATATTTTGCGCAAGTTTCTTTGAATTTACTCGTTCACTCGCCTGTGCACATATTTATGCAAAAATATTTAGTGCGCTGATCTTTTCCCTGCTGATCTTTTCTTGTTGATAGAACCCAGTGACTATCAGATTTGAGCGATCGTTTTTACATCGCATCTATGATAGTTCGTGTCTATTGCAGCAGCCACAGAACCACCATCATAATCTGCTGAGATCGGCATGATGAATGTGATGATTTTGATAGAGAACATAATGTTTGATGTATTTTGCTATTTTGTTGTCGCCGTTATTGTTGTTGTTGTCGCAGCCGCCGCTAAATTCATGGTATATACGTTTGCCTTTTATTTATAGGGTTTTATGTGCATTCCAGAGCCACCAAAACGAGTAAAACTGGCAATCAATGTGGCAAAAACAAAAAGAAAGAAGATGCAGCATTCTTGAGCATGTTTTTGTACGAATTCGCTGTATATGGAGGCCTACATACAAGCATAAACGATCTTCTGCTCGCTGTGTGTGTGTGCGTGAGTGTGAATGTTGGTTCTTTGCTCTGCCTGTTGGTGCTCAATACCGCGTGCTCATGGGCAACATATCCAAATGTGATCAAACAGAACTTGTATCTGAAATGGCTTTGCATGAGAATCGCCACATCGAGTGAAACCGTGAACTTAACTGCGCTCATAATACACCGATGCACAGTGCAGACACACACACTCGCTCGCTCGCTCGCTCGCTCCAAAGCTTGTACATAAAATCCGAGTTGCATTCCGATGACGAAAATCTCTCATGTTTTCCAATGCGCACACGCTCTCACTTCGCTTCGTTCATAATCATGCCAATCTCTCAATACGATTACTATTTACACTTCTGGTAGGTATTACAACATTTTTCACAATAATATTTACTCAGCTCAAATATTACCTGTTTACATTAGTAGCGAAAGAATGTAGGAGTGCAATAAGTAGATCTGTGTACACTTGAATTCGATGGCACATCGTGTCACATTCCATTCCGTAACCATTTCCATTCCATTCCGAAAAGATGTGTGTACTGGAGGCTATTGAATACATAACATGCGAACAATGAATAAATACAAATAACAAAGACCCAGGTACTGTTACGATTGCACCATTGGCCAGTTATACCGGCTGTCCTCTTCCAGCTCAATCTCTCTCTCGCGCTCGAGCGCTATAGACAATGGCCAAGCATGGCATTCGTTAGAATGCCATAAATTATATTGGTGCTTTCGTGCTAAATGTTACCTCAAGAATTTCGCATTTCGAAGAAAAACGACTATCATCACAAAGGCCACAAACACACACACACATTTTGAGAATCGATTTCGAGCTGAAAGCGCTCTCAATGTATGGATCGAATCGGTTTTGGCTTTTGTTCTAAATTAATACAAAGCTTGGAGCGGACGATGGGTTTTGGTTTCGAAACCACAATCTGCTTACTGTTATTTGCAGATAAATGTCATATTATATAAATTTTCCAAAGATTTGTCGCTAGTCGCTTCCCAAACTTGAACTCATTAGAAATGTCTCAAAACCATCCCTAAACTCGGGTGGTGGAGAGACAATATTCGGAATTGATGATATTTATCAGCGGAAAAATCGAATAATTTTTATTACGAAGCAGGTAAGCTTCATGGGCAATGAATAAATATGCATTTAATGTTGTCAGAGCCATTTACTCGAAGTTACCTCCTCTGAATATCAAAAGATGTTTCGAAAAAAGTGTCCACATTTGCATATTAAAGAATTTAAAAGAGACCAAACCGTATGAATTTAGACTCAATTTAAACACTTCTCAACGCGAGTGCGCGCGCGCCTGCTTGCTATCCACCATGCAAGAGGTATGCGAACGGCTTTGGTCACTTTAATCACTATCACTGTCGTATGTTTGTTGAATTTTTGCTGTTGTTGTTGTTGAAATGCGATGTCAAAAGCAGAAGAAAACATATTTGTCCATTGCGTTAAATGTGTGAGAACGACACAATGCCGAAATCTCACATTTGCATTGGACCTGCTCGCTTTTCAGAAATCCAGGCGCGGAAATATGTTCTCTCGCTGTGCGCGAACAATACAATATGATGGCTGAAATCTCTTTCAAATTCTCACATATCCTCACTTTAATCCCAATATTTCAACACATATAACATTATTTCTTTGAAATAATTTTGATTTTTATTTCAATTTGCCTCACAAAATGCCAATTAGAATGATTTTCATTCCATCAATTTTGATTTGTTTGAATTTGCTTGGAATGTTTTCTTAATGCTCGCTCGATCGTTCGCACAGTGTCACTGACCATTTGATTGGAAAAGAATCTCATCGGTAACTATCATTCTTTATATATTTTGCATCATTTTCCAAAATAAAATATATTTCGAGACCAAAAATATATCCAATTACTGAGATCGATAAGTTGATAAAGAAATGCGTTTCTTTCCTTGGCGTAAAATAACGTGCGAAAGTTGTTCAAAATAAAATACATTTCCAATTCCATGCATCAAGTGAAAAAAAAAAGAACCGAAAGCAGTGAAAATGTTATGTAAATCTGTTGTCACATTTAATTGTGTTGAGAAATTATGTTGAACGAATTGGCCACACAAACATCACTTCATCACAAGTGCTCGCCTCCCAATTCTTGGAACTCACCTCATCGCCGCGCTATTTGTTCGCTCATTTTGCTGACCATTCATTTCATTTATTATAGTTATCATATTTTCTGTACGTCGAATGAAATAATAATTAAGTTATGTGCGTATGCATTTAGCCGGCAAAAAGTGTTCAGATAAATTTCCGATATTCAAAATTAAAATGTTGTTTTGCGGCTTGTCATGTTCGAGCGATCGAGAGAGAGAGAGAAAAGGGAAAAAACGAGCAAAAATCCATTTGGCCAAAGCTTATGGAAAGAAAACCAGTATAACCACACTCAGTGCAAATATTTGATCTTTGCGAATATATATTTTAAGCTTTAAAAAGAAAAACACGAACAATGAATAAGAAGAAGAAGAACTAAGAAGGAATGCAGTCAAATTGCAACATCTAAACTCAATCGATACCGCTCGATAGAAATGATGCAAAATATTGAATCACATTCCATTTGTTCCAAAAACAAGACATATCGCGCGCTTAAAACAAAAATTTATTTGTGCAAGTCATTGGAAGAACGGTTCTCAAGATCTTCGACTTGAGGTTTCGCTCATTTTTGGTCATTTTCTTTCAAAAAGCCATTACGTCAAATCCATATTGGCGCTCGAACACATTCCAATTCGAGTTTTGCATGTTAATTTTTGGATTTCACTTGCCATGGACTCTTATTAAACGGTAATTTCTATTCACAAAAAATCAACAACAATATTTATGGATTTGATTATTCAAATGTACGAGGAATGTTTCATCACAGCGCGCGAGCAAGATCAGATTAGGTCTTTAACAAGAATATTCTCGATTGAAATGCATATTTGAAGATGACTCGAACTGATTAAGACAAACAAGAATTAAGGCAAACAATTAACAGATGTGAGTGATTGCGGGATGGATACACACACGTGATGATGATAATAACAAGTGAAAACGTCGTCACCATTGTCTTCATCGTCAACAACATTCTAAACAAACTGATTAAATGTGATTTCTTCGACATGAAACACACACGCACGCAAAAGCATACCAATTAATGGAATGCCGAAAATGAAGAAAATATGCAGCAATTAAAAAAAAAAATGTGGTGAACGACCTTTTAAATATATCAAAGCCCCAAAAAATAAACTTAAATGATATGGAATATTATTTGTGAAACTCGTATCAAATATCAAACAAATCATTCTTTTGAGTTTTGTATTCGGCGAATGAAAAGATCTTCGAGAATAAGTCAACAGTATATCTACCGCTAGAAATCACTTGTACATCTCATTTCAAGAACCTATTAATGTCATCAACAGTCTTGTTCGTAGCATAAATAACAGCAAAAGCAACAATAAGCATGTCACAATCGTGCACACAATCTTATCCGGAACTATTATAATACATCATACAACCGGATATTACCTATTATATTTGTACTACATTCATATCGGTACAATGCGCGCATATGAATGCAATTGTTTTTTTTTGTCGCCATGCCGGTTGTGTGTTTCGATTGCACGGTGAAATGAAAGCATAGAAGAAGTTTATGGAAAAAATTAATGCCAACTGTATAACATACGATCCGCTATATTCCGACGATTGACAATAAATAACACTTGCGTTTATTCATCAACGCTTAGCATGCTGATGACAATGAAGCAATTTCTAAGATTTCGAGTGCGATCATGATGAATCTATCTGATACCACATCATCTTTCATCATTTTCCAATGAATGTGAGTGTGTGTGTGTTCTTTCGCGCATTTCTCAGCAAACAGCTACACAGGATGTGATGTTGAAACCTAGAACATTTGGTAATTCGAAATCACAATTGAATTTAATTAGTTGCTACATGAAAACCATCTCTTCATTTGTCAAGTGTGAAAGTATATTGTTCAATGAAATGTTGGTTCGATTCCAATGTGTCAAATTTCTCATCTTGTGTGGCGAAGCGATCGTTCAATTTTCAAAAGATATATTTGAATATTTGGACCCTTCGCGTATATAAATGTGTGCGCAGCTTTCTCCGAAAGTATTTGGTTGCCGGAACCGCAGAATCCGCACAAAAAAGAGGGCATTCGCTTTCGTAGCGAAAAATGTTCATTTCAAATTGAACTTATGCTGATGAATGACTATAAACAATGCTCATATTTGGCGTTAAATGGTCGTTGGGATTCAAATTGTAATTATGCTTTTTATTCATTGGGGACCAATAGTTTTGGTGTATGGAAGCTTTTTCAATGGTTAACACAATTTCCCGGTTTCGGCGTACTTCTGTCTCTCTCTCTCTCTCTCTCTCTCTCTCTCTCTCTCTCTCTCTCTCTCTCTCCGTGAATTATTTGCAAAAATATCCAACTGAGCAATCGCAAGAAGAAAAAAAGGCATTTGGCATTGTTGAGCAGTCGAAACACTGTTTTTCGCTCATGCTTCATTCTGCGTAAAATTTGGCAGTAAAGAGAAAAAAAAAGAATTGAGGAAACATTCAATTTGGGCGAGAATATTTCCTCTCATGCATACAATCGATAAAACGTGTAAAACGTCAACAGTATGTTTCCTCTGTGTGTGCATTGGTGTGTGCGGCGACCACCATGAGATCAGCTGGGATGACTTTAAATTGAAAATGTTCTTGCGCACACGTATACATTTGCAGCACGGTCACGCATACACATCGATTTCGGCTGCACGAGCTAAGCAAAGTGAAAAATGAAACTATTTGCAGTGCGCACAATACTGAACCACAGCTTAAATGCTCATCGACCGATGCACACACACTCACTGAATCGTTCGTGAAATTCGAATCGAAAGATGAGTGAGTGAGCTCAAACACACGAAATACCAACCGAATGGAAGACAGTTAAGTGTCGCTTCAGTACACGATTCAGCTTAGAGCTCACTTATAAAGTATATGTGCACACATGCAACGACGAAAAATTCACAAATACCTTTGATCTGCTAAGAAAAAGACTATAGTCGTCTGTGCGAATGGAAAAAAGGCAAATTGTGAATGAGTGAGAAACTTGACTGTAATATTATTATTATTACTATTAACATTCCAACGGCACGAAGTAGAAACGAACTTGTTTCGGCATGTCGACTACACTAACGGAGCTATGGTCGATTTGCACAGCATAGGGTTCAAGCAATTCAAAATCGGTCGCCGCCATCGCCGATCAACCCAAATTTTTTCGAAAAATTATTTTGTCGTCGCACCACCCGGAAATCAACTGAAATCAGTCTTTGAATGCGGGTGTTGAAAATATTGGGGTGCCTTGAGTCGATGGTATACGGTGCAAATTGGACAGCCCTGCATCTATTCAATGGCATACTCTTCATGTGTGTATGGCATTCGCTGTGGCAAGATGGCCTTAAGCTTATATTTGTGAGAAGACACAAGCATTTCAATTCAGTGCGGATGATGTAAAATACGAAAAAAAATTTAGTTACTGAACAACCTTTGAACATTTCTGTATTGCGATTGTTTTTTTCATTCTCATTTGCGACGTAGACTTCGAATTATCAGTAAGCACACAGCTAAGTCGCCTGCGTCTGAGAAAACATCACAACATTCATCAACATCCAGCTCTTTTGCTGTGGCAAAATAGTGGAAAATTCAATTTTTTATCTTGATAAAAGAAAAATTTGCACATTTTTTTTTCATTACTTCTTTCGAATTCAAAGAAATGTTCACAGTTCAGTTTGCGAGTAGATTTGTCAAAACAGTGTGATTCAGTTGAAATTTTGCAAGTAAGCAATTAGCAATAATTTTACTTTTTTAAGAACTTTATTTTGATATAAAAAAACCAACTATCAAAAAAAACTTGTGAAACAATTTTGCGTCAGTTTCGATCATAAGCCAATGCGAACATGAAAGCGTTAAAAAACTGTAAAACTGATATGTCATAGTGCAAATCGGCACGAGTTTAGTGAGTGATTTAAATTGATTGCGCAAAAGTTGCTATGCAAACCACGAGGCGCGTGGAATTGAAAGATTTCTGCCTGAAATTGACGTAAACGGGTAATTCACACTCTTCTTACGTTCTGCTTGTTTTTTTCGGACCCATTCATTTCGATTCATCATAGATAAATTATTACATTTCACTTGGAATTTGTGTGAAGACGTACGATCGCTGTTGTTGCTATCCGAAATAGAGAGAGAAAAAACGTCGTAAGAAATAATATACACAAACAAAATGATAAACATTGCACAATTCACATTGTGACAAGCGAACAAGAAGAGAAAAACCAACATTTTTTGGCATATTTTCCTCTTTATATCACGCTCGTGTTTCATTTGAAAAATGAAGCAACATGTTCGCAGACGGTTAATTTCATTTTATTGCTCGTCTGCCTTGAATTGTTGAGCTCTGAATGTATTTATCATTTAATTATCCATGTTTTGCTAAATGGCTAAGCAAATATCATAGGCGTTAAACGGCTCCAGCTTTGGATTGCAAGTGTTTCAAATTTAATATATATCTCTTTTTTATCATCATTCTGACTGTCTGCCTGTCCCACTCGCCTCGTGTTGGTTCTCATATTATTCAAATGTTTGCATATTGTTGCTATTGCTGTCTCACGCTGTTTTCGTTGGGTCAGTCTCAGTTTTAGATTTGAATGGGGGGGGGGGAGGTTATATTCGTGCTGTAACGGAAGTCTCACTGCGCATTCACAGAATGTCCCAAGCCAAAGCAAACGGCAAACATGCTTTTGTCTTTACAAACAGGAAACACTTTTGTCCATGCTTCTGAGTGTGCATGACTGAAATCAAATCGTTCTCGCTGAATGTACCGTTTCCTCTGGATCGCGATAAACGTGATGACAGAGCGACATTCCACACACTCACCCGCACACGCGCACACCAACCAGCGGCTGGCTCCCATTCATTTGAATAAAGTTATAGTTAAAAGTTAAAGAGCTTCAACTTTCAATTGCGTATTGTGAAATATAACAGTCAAACACTTCCGCATTAGCAAAAAAATAAGCAGAACGATAGCGACAAGAAACTAAACTCATGCCAAGGACCTATTTGATAGTAGTTTTTGTTGTTGCTCGAAAACATGCGTGAAACACTAGAAAGAGACAGACGACCGATAGATAGACGTGAACGCACAAGGCGAGCAACAACCAGCACCACATAACCCGATCACACAATATGCGTGTGTGCTACATATAAATTTATGGCAAATGTATGAAAAAAAAGGCGTAGAAAAAAAAGCGATCACTTTTATTACATATGAACTATGAACACACATACTGATACACGAATTTCCATTTGTTTGAATTATTTTAAGAAATTACATAAACGCGATGACCTCAAAAGACGTAAAAACGAAGACGAGTAAGCACGCAGAAAAAAACAACAACAACAACAACATAACAAAAAGACGAGAGCGAGAAGATACACATATTGGCTGAGCTGAGCTCGCGCACATACGTAGAAAAGGTTCATTTTATTCGCTGTTACTTTTTCGTGTGCGATTTATTTGAACGTTCTTTCAGCAAGCAGAAGCAACAGCAACAAAATCCGCGCACAAAGAATATTTTATTTTAATTTCTGTTGTTGTAGTCGTATATCGTTCATATGGCCAATCAAGCCGACAAAAAGTTTAGATCGTAGCCAGTCAGCCAGCCAGGCAGAAAGAGACACAACGACCGTGCAATGAATAAGTCCACACATAGCACCAGAACTTCAAACAGAAATGTAGCACATATGAAATATACGCCTTTTTCATGTAATATGTGGCTGCTAACTGCTGCCTGCCTTTGTGTACCGCGCGCAAAATAAAACGATTTAGCACACGCGTGTACGAACACCAAATATTCAGGCACCATAAATTCAACGCTCTGTTTTTCTCTCGCTCGCGCGGTCTCACCGTACGTTCTACCATTTTCATTTGGAAGTTCTCTCTATCTCGAAGTTCTCTCTATCTCACGCTCGCTTGCTTGTGCTCTCTGCCTCGAAAACGGCAGATAGATACAGATTCTAAGCGTGTACATGATACTTTTTGTCTAAAATGTATGAGAATAGCAAAATCCACCATTGAATAGAATTAGAAGTGATAATTTGCTTTTTCTTTCCGTGCAGTTTCGTCTGTGCGAACCGTTTTGTTTCTTCATTCTTTCAGTTCAGTTCATTCCTTTTCCGTCGTTGTTTTCTTCTTCTAATTTTTTTTTTCAGTTTTCTTGAATTCAGTAGTTGCGCCGTTGTGTACAGAGAAACAGTAACACGTACAGTACATGTTTCCTTTTTTTGGCACAATATCATTTGTTGCTATGTTACTGTGTGCCGATGCTGCTGACTGTTGGCTGCATTGATGCTTCTCTCCAATAGCTCTCTCTTTCTCATCTCATATCGTTATTATTTATTTAATTTTTATTGTGTTTCAATATTCGTTCTCATGTGAATCCAATGTACTTACTGTCTAACATTGTCAAGTAATACTGTGCCTTTGTACTTGTTTTCTTGTTTCTTTTCCTTTTCACATTTCTCTCGCTCTCAACATATTCGCATAATAGCAACGGATTCTTTAAAATTAACTGTTTTGTTCGCGTTCCAGACAAATACGCAACACAACACAACATACCTTCAAAGGAGCTTCAACAAACAGGAAAGGTCATTCAGAATTGTAGACGAGCTATCAAAAAGAAAACAGAACAAGAAGAACCGAATGAAACAAGAAAACGAAAAAACAATCATGAAATGCATAAGAATAAGTAGATGGTAAAAGAGGGATCATCGCCTATCCATTTGTTGGCTTTTCAATGAATTTCGGCACATTCACAATAGGTACTAATAATTTGCTGTTCGACTGATAATATTCTGAACCAAAACCGATGCACAACGTATTTACATATATTTTCGAATCATATTCATTTTTTCGAATACGCATCATCCACTTTCTCAATAGAAAGCCATCGTTTGGTGACCGCGCTTGCGCACGGTCTTCCGCAACGCTAAAAATTATCGAATTGCGCATAATTTAAGAACAATAACTGTAGAAATTGAACAAACAATGACAACAACAATTATTAAAGAGAATGAATATGGCAGAACAAGATCACAAACCCGTACGCACAACAACAACAACAACAACAACAGTCAACAGCCAGCATACACAATTCTGGATTTGTCAATGCGAAACGCAATCAGGTTGGATGACAATAGAACCGTTCACAAATACAAAACTCATGCACACACACAAAATCATTTTACTTCCCCACATCGTTTCAAGTAATAATAATAATATGCCGAAAATGTAGTTTCCATATTTCAATTGCGTTTCTTCATTAAACCCGCTCTATTTTACCATTTCGGCAAGTCTCATTGCCATTTTTTTTCATTCGCTCACACTCGCTTTGCTGCTCTCCATTATTTTCTACTTAAGAATCATTCGGCCCGAATCATGTATTTCATTCTGTGTGTGCGCCTTTTCTTTGCCTTCCACATTTCATGTTCACACACAATCACAACCGACTCTTTCTTCATGGGATGAATATTGATGCTTTGTGTTTCAATGCAATGCATAATGAATAGAGTTATTTATGTTGAAGAAATTGCTGTAAACGATTTTCATTTTTGTTTGAATTTCACATTCACTTTCCCACAATATCGAAAATTATGTGAGAGTAGGGTTCGGGTCGAAAGAGCAAAGGCAAAGCGATATGTTCGTTTCGAATGATAACTTTGTCGCTTGTGACAATCAGAACAATAACGACAAGAATCGCATTAGATAGCTGTGAGTGTTGGCATAAAAAAAACTGATAAATTTAACAGCTTTTATTCCTCCAAAAAAAAAAAAAGGAAAAAGGGAGATAGTTCAAGGCATATACATATTCTGGCATGGCCGAATAAAATCTGGATCCAAATCGAATCGGAAGCACATGCCTAACTTCAAAGTGACAATGGCACTGAATTAAAACTGCCTGTCGTCGCCAAAAAACAAGGCTGAAATCAATTGGATTCTCTCTCTGTATGTGTGTTTTTCGGTATTTCACCCGAATTCCATTGATCGTTCGATTTTAAATGTTCGAACCTTCCGAGAAAAGCAGATACTAAAGCAGATTAACCGAAATATTTTTCATAAGTCCCATCCTGTCCTGTTTTATATGTGCGTATGTGTCGACCATCGCAAACTCTATGCTCAAAATTCATGTAATATATATTTGGATTTTCTTGAAAGTGTCGATGTTGTGCGTCGCTGGTTTTATGTTTATGTACAAACAAATTGAAAACTATTATGATAATAGTTAATAAATTGAACGACTTCAAATAGTCAAGTGGATGTGAATATGTTTCATGTGTGCCGCTACACTGTGTGAACTCAGTTGATAAGCTTCTTTAACCATTATTACTCGAACAAATAAAAGAAGAAAGAGAGAGCGAGAGAGAGATACACACACGCACACACCGATTGTTAGAGGCAGAGAGAAGAATAGGAACTCGATTGATATACCACTACTATCAAATTTAGTGATACTATGGCATTAAGCATGCGGTAAGCCGAGTGGCTGCATATTTGGTATTATTTCAATTTCATGTAAAGGAAAAAAATCACCAAATCACAAGAAATGAAAAAAAGAAGATCGAAAGAAGAAGAGTGTGAGAAAAAAAATTGTAACGCCGATTGGCATACATTCCCAGCGCAGAGAAATTTGTATTTCGATGCGACTGATGATTGACAGAGAGGCAAATTTCAAACGTAGCATATTTTTGTTCCTCTACTTTATATTATTTCGGTGAATTGCACGCACCAACATTAGAGCGCATACACACGCAAACACTTACAAATACATAACAAGATTTATACATATATTCGGAGCGACCTCGACTAGACACACTCTTCCAGAAATATATGCCTATTCCGTAGCGAGAAATGCCGGAAGCCAAACGAAAGAACGAGATGGAAAAGTGCAGTTGGAATGCTGCACGCACATGTACACGCATACTTGCGCATACACATGCCCGGATTGTTGTACGCAGAGAAGAGTGAAAAACATGATCGTTCTTGTTGGTGAGATGCGCGACAGAATGTTTTGTCAATCGTTTGCGCTCCCAGCTCATTCGATTCGGCATCAGGAAGTAATAACACGTGGTTGACGAAGGAAAATGGCTGGGTTTTTGTGTTTCTTTTTCTGTTCGGTTCAAAGCAATTTTTGTATACGCTTTTACGATGTTCGAACGATGTTTCACATTTTTTTTTTGTGCCTTATTATAAATTCGAGAAATTCAATTAATCGAAATTTATTTTTGAATTTTAAAAGCAGAAAGTAGCGTCGAGTTTGTGCACACACAAAACAGCAAAAATGCCGCTCAATATTCAAGTGATCATCATCAAGTAAGTACAATTAACATTCTTTCGTTATAGTTTTATTGACAATTCGATTGGGAATTTAATTACAAGATAAGACAGTTATCACTTGCAAAATATATGCAATGCGGCTCGTTTTAAGTCCGATAGCGGGATTAAAAGAAATATAATTGAAGAAAAAAGCGAATGGAATAAAACACACACATACTCATACGAAATTAAAGGTCTTTCTCGATTCTAACTGTAGCATTTATTGATTTTTCCATTCAATAGCTTGGAACGCGTTTTTCGTTTGTGTCTTTTAAGGAAAAAAGAAGAAGAATGAAATTATTAGATTACACAGAAAAATTATTATTACGTATAAATCGAATATGAATATAACGGTAACGTAGTGGTGATGTGCCATCTCCTGATGTGACTGATTCCGAGTTGGTTTGAAAAGAATAGAGAAGAAAATGCGCGCATTCGAATCGAAAACTTAACTGTTACTCGGCATAGCAACGTCGCTGTCGTCGTCGTCAACGAGAGCTAGATGACGATAAGCTGGCACCGAACAAACAATGCGGCGTGTGCATTAGTTGAACGAGCATAATTTGTAATGAAATCGACCTTACTGCTATTTTATGAATGAAAATAGAGACTTTTTTTATCGTTCTCCTCTGTTGACGTCGATTTTATTGTAATTCTTTCTCTCTTTTTCTCTCTCTCTCTATTTTCCCTCAAGAACACACATTTTTCTCTCATCTGCTTCATCTTGTGTTTTTTTCTCTATCACACCGAATTCTTCCGTTTCGATAAACTTTGCTCAAACGTGTGTTACTCTGTGTATGGAGACAAAACACTTGGATTCTATATGTTTGTCTAAGCTATGTTACGCATTCCAGAGCACCGATGAATTGGAATGTCTGTGAGTGTACGCGCGCGCGATGTAGTGAGCATGAAATTATTTTACTCATGCCTATTATGTGACAGTTTTGGATCCCGTGTGTGTGTGTGTGTGCTTATTAAATGCATAAAATAACTTTTTTTCGTCTCTTCAGCTATTGAAACTGTTGTCGGCAACCGAACGGCAAGAACAATACAAGAAATGCGACAAACTTAAAAGCCTATTCACTAAACGACAAACGTCAGCGTGACAGTGTAAATTTGATGTGTGTTTTTTTCCTTCTTCATATTATTTTAGCTTTTCTCTGTCTCTGTTTTCACCTCGACTCTCTTCGTGTACACAAATATATTCTATTTTTGCTGCGTTCCTCTTCTCTTCGCCGCAAAAAAATGGAAATAAAATAAATTCAATGTGTACACACACACACACTCAGCGGAAGAGAAAGAGAGGCCGAGGGAGCGAGGGAGCATACGTGAGATGTGTGCGTGCGAATCAGTCGTGATAAAGTTCAACGAACTTTTCCGTCAGTCTCATTTCAATCGTATCGTATCGTTGGTGTGTGTGTGTGTGTGTGTGTGTGTCTGATTTTTTTCTTCATTCTGTCATTATTGCGCTATTCCTTTTTGCTTTCGCTGTTCGCCTCCTTTCCATCCACTTAATAAATTATACAAATACAATTTTTGGATTAATGATCATTAATTTGAAATGAGCATTAGAAGTATTTGAAGCGAGTGCGCCGAATGATTACGCACCAAGGAGCACACACCTCGCCGAGTCATCGGCTAAACAATAGCATAATCCAAACAGATCGAAATCAAGATAATTTGCGTGAATTAGCAACATAGCATGTACACCGACCGTGTTGTTTTATTTCATTTCATTTGAAGGAAGTCGAAGAAGTGAACCTAATTTTTGTGTGCTTTTGATTTGATTCTACAGCGCTTAGCCGATTTCGCCAGAGTTTTACCACCAGCAACAGCAGCACCATTGCGCGCATTGTTTAATTAAAAATTAATTTAATTAAATCATCATCTCAATTAGCATCTGTTTTAAGTCGCAGCATGAAATATTTTCAAAAACACATGATCAGTTCATTCACAAAACATGCGCATTTCCTACACACGCAGACAGACAGACACACAGAGAGAGAGAGAGACTTACACACTCATCGTAGATGAAACCATGTTAACGGTAAGCGATCTTTATTGCATATTCCTACAATTTTATCTACATACATTTTCGTTCACCGAAATTTATTTCACCGTGCGCTGTGATGGCAATATTGGTTTACAACAAAAAAGAAAGCCGAAACTCAGAAAAATTAGTGCTTCACGATAGAATTTGATTTCGTTTCTTTCGGTTTTTGCCTCATTTTCTGTGTGCGTTGAATTTTTTCATGAAATGGAGCAAAACGATTGATACAGGTCTACTACGAAATGAACGAATGAAATAAAAGTAACAACAATATCTGGTAATAATTTATTGTATATCGATGCCGAATAGCGGTAAATGTAAGTGAGTTCGGCAAACATCCATATCATTTGAACATCGTGCTCAATATGAACGTCTTCAAATCGATGCCACACTCGAAGGCTTTTTAATCAATTTGTACGATGTGTTTTGGGCCGACGAAACGAGTGAAAAACACAACAACAACAACTTGAAATATGAGCGATTGCGCGCACGCAGTTCTGTAACAGATTGAACAAATATATGCGGGGATTAAACAGAAACCGCCTAAACTATACGCAATCGATCGGTCGGACAGGCATACACATATTTTTAACACGAAAACAAAGGAAAGCACTTAAATGCTGAGCTATCAGCGCGTTTTCAAATGTGAACACAATTCGAAAGAACATGAATATATGGCTGGGATGAGTGATAATAATGATCAGACGCCGATTGAAATCGAATGAAAGATGGAAAAAGAAAAACAGTACGCACACGGATTGTTTGTAGTCCACATTGAAGGAAAATGGCAGCAAAAATCGCTTTGAAACCTTTTATGTAACTCGCACGACAGAGCAAAACACACAAAAATATGATTGCAATGTTTTGAGCCAAGATGGATAGATAGAGCGATAGAGCGTTAGATTTGATTGCTTCACGAATTTCCGTCATTTTCAAGTGCCTGATTTTATTCCATTTATCAAATTCTTTATTGCGCTATTGCTCCTATTTTGTTTACTTGACCCAAATTCAAACGTCTCCTACGACTTTCGGCCACGAATCGCTGATCCTTTAAAACCTTTTCATAACAAACAAATCAGTCATGGCGAGAAATTGGGCCAAAATTTTCAATTTGCCCACGATTAAACCGAAATAAAGTCGTTCTCGAACAAAAAAAACTTGAGCGAATAAATAGGCTTGAAATCCATATTTGAATATATTAAACATTTTTTTTTTTTTTAAAAAATCGAACGGAAATCGAAGCACACGAAAACAATTTACAGTTGAGACCACCATAATCATATGTGTTAAAAAATTCAAATAAAAACAATAAACACTCAAACGGTGTCAAAACCAAAATCATGGGAATGGAATGCGGTATTTGAATTGGTTAAATATTTCTTCGTTCCGTTTTTCTCCTTGTGTTGGCATTCCATTTCACTTCGCGCGATCAAAATCGCATAAAACCGAAAAAACGGCGGCGGCTTTAACAGCAGCAAAAAAGCAACACACAACATTGGCATTAATCAAAACTTTTAGCTAGATTTTTTAATTCAAGTTTTGCGAATCGACCAAAACGAGAAAATGCACATATGAATAGATGTTGATCACAATATAAATATGCAATCAATCAAACGATCATTGCTGACTATGTACAATTGCAGTATTTACCGAGTTCATTGAATTTACCTACATATTCTTCTTCTCGACATTTTCTTTTTTCTCTCGTCTCTTACTGTTCATCGACAAATTGTTCGAACCCAAACAAACAAAATGATATGATAAATACAGCTCCACAAAAAGAAAGAAACAAAATGAAGCAATAAAGACACAGACGTATTCGAAAAGCGAGTCGAGGGAAAAACGGCGGCCCAAGAGGAATTCGACCAAAAATCAAGACTAGAAAGAGAGAGAGAGAGAGAGAGAGAGAGAGAGAGAGAGAGAGAGAGAGATCTCGCAAAACTTTGTTTGATCTCGTGAAATAGTTAACGCCGCCGTCATTGCTAATAAATTGTGTGGTGGCCAGCAATTATAGAGAGAGCGAAGAGACACAGCAAAATAGCGTTTAACGATTCGAAAATAGAAAATAAGAGATCGTATGAATTTCAATTTATTTTTGGCTTTCGAAATAATATATCCGCATCTGAGAATGTTGGTGCCCGCTCTCTGTTATTTATACACACATTAAGCCTGATGCCCGTTCGGCCTGATGTAATGTCTGCGACGAACGTCTACGCAAATTAAAAAGTCCATACGTCGAACGTATGGATGTGGCAATCAAATGGAATGTCGATCGTTGTATATATTTACTAGCTATCTCTATTTGTCGAACCCTGTGTTTTTTTTCGTGTGTTTGCCTCTTTATTTCGTTTATATTTTAGACGCCGTACTCTATTTCCGTTGAAGTGGCGACAAATTTCTACTCAACTCTTTTTTTTATCCGCATTACATGACGATTCCATCGTGCGCATTCGATGATCGTGCACGATACCTTTTTTTGCATTTGTTCAATTAGAGCACTTCTTCGCATTTTCATGTCGATTGAATTATAAAGCGTTAAATGGAAAAAACGGTGATCGAGTTTTTCTTTCATTGTTGAAATCATTTTTCATTTGGAGCATAACGCGGCAATGAAGCGACACTGGAACCAAAACTAATCGCAAAACGAACGAACGCACAAAATTATCATGAGTTTTGCTTATCACACATTAAAACATGAATATGTTGAAGTTCATTGATATGAACTGTTATTCAAAAGACGTTAACCTGACGTTTGTACGCGTTTTACGACACTAACCGAAAAGAAATATGCGCACATTCATATCTGTTTCGGAAGCAGTCAAGCACATGATAAAATATAAAATAATGAATTCACTTGCTGAATGGTGTGTGTTTGAGCGCTGTCGGAATATTATGAATGAAATATGTTTTCACCCACCGGATGTGAATTGATATTTGAATGGTTCTCAATTTCAATTCTAGTTTGTACATTCATTTTTTTTTTTTAATTTTTTCATTTTATTCACATCAGCTTCTTTTTATTCGTACCAGCAAATTGGCCGAAAGCGCACCATTATCACATCTTAATTGGCCTCGGTTTCTTTCTCATAATTCGCCATAGACTAGTGCATTTCTGCGATTTTTGCATCCGATTTGCTGTCGCTGCAGTCTCTTTATTCCACTGTATATATCTCTTATAAGCTAGCACCAAATCGAATGGTCATAATATAGTGACAAGTGAATCTTTAGCTGCCATAAATACAGAAAGCGCGACCGGCACCGTCACACGAAGCCATAAGTCTCTATCTATCTCTACGTTCAAGTATCATGCAAACTGCATTTGTATGTGCAGCATCAGCCCATCACTAGCTCACTTCATTCGCTCGTTTGGCTGTATTTTTCATTTTCAGCCCGTTCAATTCGCCATGCACATGAATTCGATCGTTGCTCGAATCACTACGTCTCACACTATAAAATGTTAACATTTTTGGCATTTCAAATTCATTCATAAATACGCTCGATTCATTCATTAATATTTCTGGCTGGTGCTGCTGCTGCGGCGGCAACTGTATATATTTCGTGCTATGCAGTTCGAAGTCGCTCAAAGCCAGACACACTGTGTGTGTATGCGCTTGGTGCTGCAATTTTATACAGACACATAACTATTCGAAAAAACCACACAAACTAAGTCGATTAACTCAATGGATGGATGAATGAATGGATATGCTCGACGCTACTCACAGTCATTTATCCATATTCTGCTCGCGAGTAATGTACGAATTTATACATTGAGCTATAAGCTAATATCAGATGCTTCGTACAAGTGAGAGCTTCGTTCACTCTCTTTTGCCATGATAAATTCGTTGTGAGCGTGCACACACGGACTCATTTACTTAGATCGGAAATTTAGATTATTACCAACAGGATATAACATATTATTGTTATGATGATGATTTTGTTAGTGAATGAATGAATAAACGTTATACAGAGTGAAAAAAATGCGGAGATTTGAAAAAAATCCGAACATGACAGAAAGCAACACACAGACACAGGCAATGTGAACATGGCAATCTGCGCATAATGCGAAACATAATGTGTGTATATTGAAAAGAGGCGAACGATGAAAAATTAAATGCTGAATAAAACAATCATTAAAAGTTTACGTAATAGCTGCTTAGAATGTTTAATTAAATTTGAATTATGCGCTTGCTTAGTTGTATGCATAGAAAAATGTAATTTTACAACTCATTTGAGATCCATCGAAACAACAACAATTCAGTTTGTAATTTTGACTGGTGCGACCTTAAGATTACCTGTCGTTAAATTCGGTTGTTCGAAATATCATCGACAAAATCCTCCGCCCGACCGATCGACCAAACGAAATGCAATAACATGACAAATATGTCATAATTCATGAATGAATTGTGAAAACTTACTCAGAAAAACGCCATTGCCACGGAACGGATCCGAAATGGTGTCATTAAATTTCAGTATAAAAGCAAATACAGAGGAATTTACGAGAAAAAAATAACAGCAGAGCATACACGAATAAAAAACAAACAAAACACGAAAAACTGTGAATGAAATGTTTCGTACACACGTTAATTTATTCTTCCAACATTTGCGCTCTCTCGCACTCCACATCCAGAGGAAGGGAGAGCATGTGTATGCACACACTCATCATGCTATAGAGTGCAACTCTTTATTCAACGTCTTCTTCTTCTTCCATTTCCAATTTCATAAAAATACTTTGGAATTGTAGCTGTGTTAAATGTGTGATAATGGATAATATTATTCAACGACCGGAAGAAGTGGCGATTAATTGTTTTTCTATGTAATTTCAATGCTTTTCGCATTAGTTTTCATGTGATATTCTCTATCTCTCTCGCGTTGGGTGTGTGTGTTTGTTGGAAGTTCTGCTTCAATTCATAATATCATTGCATTCCATTTCGTGCAATTTTGATTTGATTGTGGTGGAATGGACCAGTAGCACAAATTTCACTATGAAATCTTATGAATGTGCCGCACGATGAATTTCATCTGCTTTATTCCGGAGTTGATTTTGATCTGCTCGTCATTGGACTGAGAATGCAGCCTTTGCTGCCAAACGCTGCATTTCCAATTGTTTCTACATTTGCCGATTCGATATTTTTCTTGAGACGCCCGCTTTCTATTTCCTGTACGAAAAAATGGCTTCTATCGACTTAATGAAAAGCCACGACATAGTGACAAAATGAAAATAGCAACATGCAACCGAGGAAATTACTGGGTGAACGAATTTGATGTTTTTTTCGATATCTCTCTTTCTCTCTCTCTCTCTTTATGCCTCTATCTTTCTGTGTAAAAGAAAAGCCACGATTTGCGATCGAGTCAGTCGGTCGGTCGGTCGGTTGGTCGCGCACACGATTCGCTCGACTGCAAACGAACAATCATTTTCGTTAATAATTGGGTTAAACGGTGTTCATTACAGTACATTTACTACAATGAATATTTTATCCACCGGTCGACCGGTGGGACACAACCGCATTATTTCGTGTCAATTTTAGCTTGAATTGAGTCAATTTTACGTCGATCACCCTCCATTCAAGACATATCTCGCCCATGCGATTTTCTCTTACCGATCGTAAGCCTGCTGATCGCCACAGTTTTGGACAACGTAAGTGTGCCACACCACATTTAATCCGAAAATCATGATCGCACATATATATGATACTTTTCGAAGCACGATCTCAACATTCTTACATGACACCTCATTTCGTCAAACGATTCATTTGATTCCCTGTATTTTAAGTGAGAGCGCGCGCATTCTTTGTGAAATTTCCAAGTATTGCATAGTGCTAAAAGCAGTTTAATTTTGAAAACACACAAAAGTCCTGTATATGAGTAAATGGTTCGAAGAATTTGGTGCACATATGAAGAGTGAGGCGAGCGAATTTACATGAATTATTATCGAAATGCAAAGAGCAGTCGCGATCAGGATGAATCAGTGTGTGCGATGCGTCACGAACACGATGCGTCAATACAATAAATATGTTTACTTCATCAAACAATCATTCATTAACTGGAAACGATGAAGTAGTTATTGCGATAAAATCATTTCAGGTTTTATGTATACTGAAATGGTAACAATTTTTTCAACGAAAATTAGATTACGACAAATTTTCCTAAGAAAAATGTAATGTAATCTAATAACAACGCAGTCATCAGTGGCGGCGGTGGCGGCAGAAGCAACGAATAAACAGAACAAATATGCATTGCTTTGGAAATGTTGTTTCAATAAATGCGATTATAGCATTCATACTTTGAAGTTTTGAATAGTAAAGGCGTCATAGTCGCCAGTCAAACACGGAATTTCAAGTGTTTTTGTCGAGGCACATGAAATTGTATAGCTTCATCAAGTAAAGGCGCATGTGAGTGCGTGCGCGATCACGCGCACGGTCAGTTTGTTTAATCTTTAATCGTGCGTCTTGGCGAATCGGTGTATTCTTTCACTCATTCGCCGATATAAATTGGTGTACTGAACTGAACTCGTATCAAAATGCTGAAATGGCCGAAGCATGCTGCTTGAATTCCCATGCGAAATGTGCTTGCCCATCGTATTTGCTGTAACGGAACGCGAAAGGAATGTTGTTTAGTTCATAAGCATCGATTTGAGCATTTGAATTTGAATATCATTGCGGTAATAATGTCGATGCGATGACTGTGAGAATTTTCGATGTTATTTGATGCGGTTCGTGTGTCCACACAAACTCCATGTTTTCAATGAACATCTTATTTATTCATCAATCATTGGAATTTCTATTCATTCATAATACAAGATGCGAATAAATAATGAACGCTGCCATTCGCTCATTTGCTCTTTTGCATCTCACTCGCTTCGTGTACGGCCAATTTAGTTGATATTCAACTGTGGAGCAAAATAATCATCAAATCCAATGGAAAGAGACGAACCGGCCACGAACAATGGCACTGAGCTTGTTCAACACGGATCGCGAGCGAACGAGCTGGAATGTATGTTGATTTGAGTTGTAAAACCAGCCACAATAATAAAACGTCACATTATATTCGTAATTTACACTCGTTCTCAATGAATTGCTGTGTTCAGATCGGCACTTATTTTACACAATACATTTGTGTTTCTCTTCATATATATGCTCATTTTTTTTTCTCCTTTTCTTCTCTCATTTTTTTTTTCTTCTGTTGTATTGTGTATCTGCTTTGACATACCAATTTGATCATTCAGATCGTACGTGTTATTGACTTGACATAAATACCACTGAATGCATACATGCGCAACGCGATCACGCATCGATTGGGAGTCGAAATACGAAACAACAAACTATGGAATCTAATTCAAATGAAGAAAAAAAAAACATAACGAACTGAGCACAAGTGATTTTATCGGTGTTCGCACATATTCATAAACCACCATCAGCGAGTCCAACACACCAAACCAACTAGCTCGGCTAGTTTCTTTTTCATGAATCAATTGACATGCATACTTTTCTTCCATCTCGTTTCCATTCATTGCATCACACACACACACACACACACACACACACACACACACACACACACACACACTCCTCAATATTTCACTAATTTTATGGTTCGCATTTTTGCCCGTCTCTCGCTATTTCTATGGATTTTCACATGTAAATTAATATTTAATATTAAATGTAACGACGCACACACCACCAGCTACGAAACCAATCAATTTACATAGACATAAACGCTCAACGATTGTTTTTCAATTCACCGTTGCGTTTCATCTCGTTCATTTTTCATGCGAAAATATTCACAAATTTGAAGAAAGTTCCATCGATTTTTTTTCGCTCATGAAATAATTTCTTGATGTGAACGAAAGACATGATGAATTTCATTATAACCGTATTTTCAGACAGTTTTATAGTGAACAGAATCTGCCGCACAAAATATTAATATCTGGTTTTGTTTATTTTCAGAATGCGACAAAGAGAAGTTTGCCACTAAAGAAGTCAACATCAAAGAGAGCGTGCGGTTGAATCAAGCTGTTACTATGATAAGTATTTAAATTCGTGAAAAATGTTCCAAAATTTATTGAAATTTCCATAATTTTGATCGAACAAGTTTCGTTTTACCCGAAATATCATAAAAACGGAAGCAAAGAAATGCCGACCCAATTCCAATTACTATTTGCATTTTTCCATATTATGGATTCAAGTAAACAAAACGTATAACATATTTTCGAATTATGAATGAATAGTCATGAAAAAGGCGTTCTTGTTTTCCTTTTCTGGTGCTTCAGTGCCGTATCAATCATTCGTTCGTTCGGTTCATTCTATTTTAGTTTTGTACGAACGACTGTCGCCGCCGTTACTTCATTCTTATCAATGAATTCCGTCAACAAAACACAAAAAGAAAAAAATGAAACTGTAGCAACAGTGCAATCGCAAGTACACAGTGACGGATCTAGAAAGGGAAGAGAATGGAAAAAATCACACATTTTATTATCACAATCGGAAAAAAATATATATTCAAAAAAGACGAAGCAAGAAATATGCCAGTAAAGGAAGAGGAACAATCAGAGGAGTAGACCGACCAAGTGATTACAAGCGCTGGAACAACTGAAGCACAGAAAATTGAACGAATTCAAGTCGTTTGCCAATGTGTATAAGCTGTGCTAGCATCGGGGCATTCAATTAGAACTAATGGAGAAAATATGAATGAATGAATGAATGAATGCATTAACAAAACGAAACGTGTATTTGTTGTACACGGACAAAGAAATGCGTATTTAATGCGATTAGCATAACTAAAACGATTGGTTTTATGCTGATGCCCATTTGGTCGGTGTCGTTTTTGTGTCGAAGCCGCGCAATTTCTCTTTTATGCGCGTCAGACATTAAATTCCACAAATGATTTGCTGTCTAATTTTCACAACGTAATCACCAATTCCGAGTTAATATCATTTGGTACAATTCCGATAGTTGCTAGAAATAGGCTCAAAATTCAAGCTTTCTGTTTCTTTAACCTTACACTTGTTATCAATCATCTGTGGCCAACAAAAAAAACACACAAAGTTGTTAACACTCAAATGAATGTTAAACAACCAGAACTAACAAGCGCATGTGCTATAAAAAGGGTCCAAAAAAATCGCCGTAGCTTGTTTGTTGTTTTTTCCAGAAAAATAATAATAATACCTATAAATTCAATGAGCATCAACTGGTGCTCTTCGTTCCCATTCGAATGTGCGCAATGGGGTCAAAGCGAGAAAATGACATTTTTTGTAATGTGCGCCTTCTCTGTTGATTCTTAACTTGGGCAAACATTTCGGTGAGAATCAGAATCAGTCACATAATTTTGTTGTTGATATTTTTGGATCCGAGTCACGATTATCACTGAATGGAACGACGAAGCAAACGAAATAATGCGATGTTTGATGCCTTTTTTGAACTCACATACCGGATGTTGAGTTGATAAGGAATTATTATTCAAACGAAATCACATTGAAAACAGGCACACAACTGATTTCGACATCGTAATATTTTTTCTTTCTTTCTTTCTCGCTCTCTCTCGCTCTCCTTCTCAATCAAGCCTCATTTCTAACGATTTAATGAAAAGCGATCGATTACGGCGCATTTTCCGTTAATATTCGTTTGTTTAAATTGTTTAATTTTCAATTACAACGATCAAAGCGAGCGTGCGCGTGTAAAATTTAAACAGAACATCTAAGAAACATACAACATGAATATAGAAAGAAAATTATAGAAAAAAACATACAGTAATTATCTCATTTTCGGTTAGTCTAGTGATTCGGTGCTTTCTTTCCAGGCTCATTATAGCTATCTATTACGCTATATTGTTCATTTTCAATTTAACCAATCAGCGAGTAATTATCTGCAAAGTTTTACCGGATCCATCGGTATTACCGATTAAAACAGCAAACGAAAAACGTGCAGAAGAAAAAAAAACCATCACAAACTGATCGAATTCGCTTCGCGCATCCAATGATTCGTTTCGTATTTTTCATGAAAAACATTGCATATTGCACGAAGAACATGATTCGGTCTATAAGTTTCTTAGCTGATATCGTTTTTTTTTTCGTGCTATTGGCTCAGAAATACCGTTCCAAACCATTCTCCAATTGAGCGAACAAACCATTTTTACCTGCAGTCAACAATTATGCATCGTTCCAGACGAAAAGCACACAAATCTATCTCCGGCTCTATAGCTAATATCGTGATATCAAATAGACCACATCTGCAATTCCTCTACTAAAGGCCACAACGAACATAAATAAACCTTGCCGAGAAAAATGTTCAATGAAATCATTATAATAATAATTTTAATTACTGCATTTATTGAAATATGAGCGAATGGATCGAATTTGTAATGACAATATATTATGGTTGAACTTTTCCGCTGCTGCCGAGTGCGCCGCATGCTGTACTTGGCTTGCTTCTTCTCCTTCATCAAATGTTGACTTCATTCATTTTGTTTCTTTTGAATTTGAGTATGTGAGGTCATTCGAAACGCTTACTTTGTCATTTTATTTAGCAGTAGAATCCGTGTCAACCAAGAAATTCTTCCAAATAATGCTTTTTCGTCATCAAAAGAGGCACTTTTGTATATTGCTTTCTTCTGATAAATAGTTAGGATACCGGACGGCGGCACTGTCAGTCTTTCGAACACAACAAAAAGACTTGCCAACGTAAAGAAACATACACACATTCCCTCAGAACGATTATGGTTTTGATTCGCTTTCATAACGGTAAATTTACATGTCTTTTGATGTAGAAAAATGTAAAAATATGTATGGAAATGATATGCGTTTCGATGTGCTAGCCACATACATGCACACACGCACACTCATAAAACTCTCTGTCTCGGGTTGCACATTAAAATCTCTATTCAGCATATGCTTGACGCGATAGCGCTTCGTGTGAACATCACCATGATGAAATTCTCTATAATCAAGCCACAACTTAAATAACCGCCATAAATGAATTTGACACATTTTCTTTTTATTAATTTTCTCATTCCATGCATTGTACTGTCGACATCGGTCTACAATCCCATAGAAAAATACGGAGCGTCGAACGCAACAGAACAGCGACGCGCAAAGACATAAACGAAATAGAATCTAATTTAATTATAATTTGTTCCAATTCTTCAAGAATTTCCCTGCAAAACAATGAAAAAGCTTTAGCCCGAGCAATTCAAATTGAGCATGTACTCGAAATTGTGGGTCGCAATCCTTTCCTGCCTCTCTCTGTTTCCTCCGAAAATTGATTCAAACTGAAATTTGCACTTGAAACGCAATATCGCATTCATTTTCCATTCATGTTCTTCGTTTCTATTCATGACTTTTCCGTTTGTTTGAGCTGGCAATTGCAAACGCGCGCACAGAGCATAGAATCCAAATCAGTTTTAAATTAAAGTAATAATAATTGGTTGAATTGTACACGGGTCTGATCAGTCAATCATTTAAATGCCGCACGCAACGCAATTTCCCATTTGGTGGACCATATACACGATATTTAGATCCAATGAAAATGTAAATATCGGTTCAGCTGTGTGGCAAAGTAAACAGCACTTCGTTTCACTTCGAATAGACACACAATGGGCCGAACCCATATTCGAATTTGCTGCGATACACACATATGAAACATAATATTATCTCAAAATATGAAAATAAATTAAACAATTTACAGTTGGGTTTTTAATTGACAATGTGTTTAGTGTGTAGTAAAAATGTGTTCTCTTTTTTGTTGGGTGATAACAAAATTCAATTGAAAATTGTATGCGAGGAGTGAGTGAGAGAGTTAAAGAGGAAGACAGAGCAGAAAAAAGGGCTATGTGTAGTTGTCGTTTGGATGCCATAAAAACGCTCTTTTATGCGTGCGTTGAACGATATAGGTACAGAATCGGAGTACATAATTAATATGATATATATTTTTCTGTAACAATTTTTTTCGGATCATATCGAAATAATTTGAAAGCTTGTGTGTTGTAAGTTATTAGCTCTCGATTTCTTGGTATTATGGAGTATCGAACACTGGTTTCATATCGATTCATCGTTTGTTGTCAACTTATTCCTAGCTTGATTACACATTGATTTATTTTCTGTTCAAACAACAAATGTTGAACACTTTTGGCGGATACAATTGGGCCTAGTAACAGGCCTATTTCATCACTTTTCGTATTTGTTGCTGCGGCTGCGGCTGCTCAGTATATATATATATTTTTTTTGTCAATCTCGTTTATCATGTCAAGACGCAAAAACATTCAAAAAAATGTCTACATTCTACAATCATGAGATGTCCTCAAAAAGATACAATTTTTTATAGTGTACCAACAATTCATAATAATTTAACGCTTAATGAAGCGCCAGCTGGATTTAAAAGTGGCAATAATTCCATAAAAAAAGTTGCGCTTCGACAAATATTTGTTGGCAAACACAATAGAAATTATGGAACAAAACTGTGTTGAAATGTTGAATCAAAAGCCAAGAATCGAAAGAGTGAGAGCGAAAGAGATAACGATTCGTGTAAAATTATAAGTTACGCATTTTAGAGCGTCGAAATGTTCAATTTAACCCATTTAGTTTGTCATCATCTCGTTATCTAGGCTCCTCTATGTGAAGAGTACAAAACATGGAATGTCGATTCGGGCACTTGAATCACACCAAATCTTTTTTTATGAGATCTATTTGTTTGTGTGTCACATCTATTTATTTGCTCTTTGTTTTTCGTGAAAAACATATCATAAATACAACATTTGTCACAATTTGTTGTTGATGTTGAGAAAACGAAATGGATAAATTAAATTGAAACGTGGAATCTGAGCGAGCAAATTCCAATGCATGAAACATTCAGAACAAACAAAAAATTGACGTGCAATCGCATTTTTGATGGTTTGTCCATTCGATGTGACGCCAATGACGCCATCCATTTACCAGGGTTAGAAATATGTCCAAATAAAATGTTCACATTTCCCAGAATATAAAATGTGTCAAACCATCAATAAATTGTGATTGACAGTCAGCCTTAAATGGTTTGCTTATAATTAAATAGGTTTTGTGTGTATGTGTGAGTGTTTTTCATCATAGAAATTCCCTTAGCCCGTATGCAAGTGAAGACTAGTTTTTTTTTTAAATAATGACGATGAATTCAAGCGTTGACGAGCAATTACATGCTTATCAAAATCTGCAGAGAACCATAATTCAGTGCAGGCAAGCAAAAACAAATTGCACATGATAACAGCACCATTTGCAATTTCGAATTAACGAGAGAAAATTACCACTTGGCTGTAGAATAGAACGAGAGTAAAAAGAGAGAAAAGATGCAAGCAAATTAAAGTTAAAGAATAACCACAAACGGCGCCCTCAATTAGACTGTCTGTATTTATAGTTAAAATATGGATTAACCAAGCAGAAAAAATTACTTTTTTGCCCATCTTTTTCGGATTTTCATGGCATGGTCGACGAAGTCTTCAGGTACACAGGCCCGTGCAGAGAAGCGATAATTTGGATGACATTCGCCGTCTTTTCCGTATCACGATCATGTTGTGTGGTGCTTTAACCAAGAAGTTAATGATCACAACGGGCCGAAAAAGCGACAAAAGTCTCGGCGACTATGTGATTTTTATCATTAAGAGAGTTGAAGCTGGACAAAGCAAAATGTTTCTATCTCCCGAAAAATTAGTCGCAATTAACCAATTTGTTGACGGTCTTTTTAGTAATCGAAGCTCTTCAGGGTATCTTTTCTAGCTTTGACCTAAAAAAATACATCAAAACTAAGACACAGACATTAAAACTAGTGATCTAGCGTAAGCGTATACAGTGTCGTTAACGAGTCGCGCGTCGCTATTCTGTGTATTTGGAATTGGCTGTACGTGCGCACAAAAAGCCTCTTAATTGTCTACCAATGAAATTTATGATTGACGTCTTTTTGTCGCTGGCCCTATTTTTTGTTCGATTCACATGCTGCCTCTCGCTCATTCTGGTCGGATTCGCAAAACTATTGTCTATCATACAACACATTAATGCGCATAAACGAAGCCGTCCGTCCGACTATCCATCCGTCCGTCCGACCGACCAACCGTTTATGTTACTGTTTCAATCAAAAAGATGACAAATGTCATTAAACGAAGAAAACGACGACGAGCACCCATATTAGCGAGAGGCGATTTAAGCATGAAATTTATTTTATTGAATTCACACGAAAAATACTTTCAGTGGCCCCAAAAAGGTGGTTAAATGAAGCACGCGTGTGAGCTGCAGTGCAATGGCAGGCGAGAGCTAGGCATTTAAATGGAATGCCACGAACGTACCCATTGAATAACTATAACGGTTTCAAGTGATAAATTTCCATTGACGGCAAATGAGCAAATCACACATCACAATTATGGTTAGTCTGTTGGGTTTCGCTCGTCTACGCACCGATTTTCACATCGTCAATTTCTTTGAAATTTAAAGCGGACGGCCAGAGAAAGAGATACATAGTGATGGTGCGTGAGAGAGAGAGAGAGAGCGAGAGAGAGAGAGAGTGAGAGAGCACAAATAGGCAGGTGAACCATTTGAATTTTTATTTCGCACAAATCCGGATCAAATGGTTTCTTCATTCGCGTATAGCTTTCAATTGGGCCGAATATGTTTCTTTTATTTTTCTTTTCTTTTCTAATCCATTCGAATATTCATTAACGTACAACGCACAATAAAATGGCATTCATTTATTGAGCAACCATTTACTGTTTATGGCATCTTGTGTGAGTGTTTTGTGCCCATTTAATCAATGGATCGGCCACTTTTTCATTCAAATTTCGTAGCAATTACGCTACCGGCCGTGTGTGTGCTGCCTTTTCCCCCCGATCACATCCATTTTATAACAGAGCGAGTTTTTTTCCTCTCAATATTATATTCCACCAATTTGCCAATTAATTTTAATAAACAGATTTAGATGCATGGGCAGTGTGAATACCAACCGAATCACCTTCTATCGGTCTCCGAATGCAGTCCCAGTGTGTTCAGTTTCTGCATACGCGCCGTGACGATCTATTATGTCATGTGCGTTTCGGAGTGTGATGCGATCACATCGCCGCTCTCAAATATGTATGTGCACGCATCGTCACGATCAGTGACTGTGCCTGTGTTGAACCGATCAGTATGTGGCAGTTTCGCGTGTGTGTGGAGCCAATCAGTATGTAAAGTTATGCGTGTGTGTATATGCGCCGCATTCGCATATCTCCCAGTCAATGCTGAGCTCATATTATTCATATTTCTTGGCCGCGATTAATAAGCTCCGTTTCCCCACCACCACAACTCAATTAGTCGATTTAAAGCTGTTGAGCGTACGAGCCGTAATGTATTTTTCTCGATTCACAACCAACAAACGCGATTCATTTCTGTATTTTTTTTTTTATTCATTATTTCTCTTCTTCAACTTCATTCTCAACATTTAATGAATTGAATTCCTCGAGCATGAATCACCGTGTCAACTTTTCAAGTGGTTTGCTGTGTTGGATTGCCGTTTCTTAAGTCCCACTACTGCAAATGCCAGACCGCAAATACTGCGCTGCTGCGATTCGAATAACTTCTTCTTTTCATGTATTTCATTCCATAAATCAATGGAGTCGCATCACAATGTATCAACAGCTCGCGATCGTATGATCACGAAAATAATTCAAATATTCCACACATTTCAACAAGTTGCAGTTTAAATTCAGTAGTTTTGTGAGTGAAATATTTTTATTTTCAATCAATGATTTTGGGGATTTTTCTTTTTCTGTGAAGTCTCGTGAAATTTATTTAAATAAATCAAAACTATTTTTTTTCAGTTTTATAGTGTTTTGTGAATTAAATAAAGTTTTCAATAATTTTAACAGCAACAAAAAAATTACAGAAGCGAAAATATCTGAGATTTACCGAATTTTTAGGGGCAAAATAAAAGAATGCCAGAAAATATTACAAGTTTATTTTACAGTTTTCTATTTAATATGAATGAATTCAATTGACGTAAATGGATTCTATGTTTCTGACATTCTGGATTAGACTTTGAAAATCGGATGAGAGAAAAAAATATTGACGAAGAAAAAAACTGTAAAATGACCGAAAGATAACAGTGAAATGCTATAAAAATTCATTGATTCGAAGGAATTCTAATGGAAGCGACATCGGCATTTTACATTAGAACTTGCATTATCATCGAGGCCGTCGTCTTAGAAGCTGCTGGAGCCGTTGCTGTTGTTCAATCAATTTATAAGAACGAAACCAGTTTTCGATTTGATTTTATTTATATTTGAAAAAAGTGAGATCATTTTGAAAGCTGATTTTGTATAAAACCACCGAACACTTACTGATTTATGCAAGTATTTTGATATAAAATGGATATTGAGTAAATGGGTATGAGCGGAAAACAACAATAAGTCAGCCAATGTCGACGATCGATCGCGATAGTACAAAGGAAAACGGAATATGCTAAAGAGATACTTTTTAGTGTGTCACGCACCTAATAGTACATCGCTCTCTGTCGTTCACATACTTGGAGGTACATTTTTAGACTTTGCTATCCAAATATCATTTCTTCATTTCGATGTTTTTTTCCCTAACAGCTAGTGTGCGCACGTGTGTACTCCAAACTGTGCTTGTGTGCGTGATAAGGCAACATATGAATCGAAGGGAAAAACACATAAATTCACAATGAAAAACTAGTTTGAAACCACAAAAATCGTTTATCTTAAAATCTTTATATCCAGAAATCGTTTGAATATATAAATTGTTATCAAGAGAAATCCGATCACGCATTTTTTCGATCGAGTACGAGTTTTCCATCATTTTAGTGAATGAGAAGTTGAAAATCAATATACACGCGGAACAGACGAAAAAAAAAGGCACATTCATCGACGGGAGATGATGAAAAAGTCTCACGGTTCCGAAATTTTTGACGTGAATAAATTTCATATAAATTTGACAAAAAAAAACACACATACAAAATATTTTATCCACGTTTATTCTTTACACCTCATTTTCTGGTCAGTTCGTGTGTGATTGAATTTCAGCATTTCATCGATTGGCAACAACAATGTTAAACGCACATTTATACACACCGACAATATAAACAAATATCCCGAAAAACAACATCGAAATTACAATATTTACGAGATCTCAGAAGTATTTAAAGAATTTAAATTGGATTTTTTCGTTTGACGTTTACATGTGTGTCGGTGTTATGGGTATCATATCGAATGCGCAGATAGGCATAGAGTGAATATAAACTGATGAATACATTTTATTGATTTCAAATTCTGTGTTTTTTGTTTCTTTATTTCTTTTTCTTTTTGGTCAACGTTGGTGTTTGTTTTGCTATATCATGTTTACATTTTCATATCATCCTCTTTGTGTGTCTTCTTTGATCGTTTTTTTTTTTTGTATTCAATTTTGCATTAGATAAAGCCTATTAGACATCACAAGGCCATCGACTCAAATACTATAGCACACACTCATTCGATTCGCGTCGATTGGTGGGACAATTGGGTGCTTATTAGATGGCGGTGATGCAACACACAGAAGGCGACGAAACAATTCATTCATCATTAAGGCGAAAAACCTGTCCGAATGATCTTATGATTTTGGACACACGAATTCGAGACAATTCGGCACCTACGCATACGATTTATTGATACATTTTGAACCATTATTTTATCTAGTCAATAAGTAAAATCAGCCCAATTCTCTGCGTTGATTCAAATCAAAAAGCAAACAAAAGAGAGAATAAGATAGGCGAGAATAAAGTACAGATATATATGATTTAGGAATGTTATGACCATGATATTTCTGAGTAACGTGGGAAATGCAAGCCTACGCGTACAAAGTTCTACATTTTTTCGCTTCGCATAAATTTATTAATTGATCCACGCCATAATTGTGACAATGCCTTAGATTGATTTGCATCAAAAACAATTTTGCCTACTTGAATTCTTAAAAATCGTTCCGAAAAAAAAAAAATGAAAAATCTTTTTTCCCAAAATGTGTTGACATCCATACGATAGTGTGGTGGAACTGTGGGCTGAGCACGTGCAATAGCTTATCAATATGCTGAACACAATTTACCGATAGAGGGTATTCCATGAGCAATCGAATTTAGTTTGCTACTGAACATGGAGATGGCGCTGTTGGTTTACTCACCATTCTCCCTTTCGCTACACACTTTTACACTGAGCAGATACATGAACCTCGGGCTCATACGAAGCAATTGATGAATGAATTGCTATTTATAGTTCAATATCTTATATCTCCGAACTTTTACAGAAGTGAAACAATACCTTAAGTCATTTTTCCGAGAGATACTACGTAGCTTTTAGTCTTGATTCATGAGCTTGAATTTGGAAATTCCGTGTAATAACAACAACAATTAACTGAGTCCAAAGCCAGATAAGGCACAAAATGTTGAGTAAATTATATATCAACATTTTGAGAAATGTTCAGGAAATGCTAAGAAAATTGGAAACAAAATAGAAATTTTAAGCTTGAAATAAAAATGAATAAAACTCGTGTGCAGTTTTTTTTTTTTGTTGTTCAAACAAATTTTGTAGTATATTTTTTTGTATCATTTTCAGTTTTCCTTATTTATAAGATACAAATTACAATACATATAATATTTAATTGGATTGGTTGTGTTTCGTTACAATCAGCATTGATTCGATTCTATTGTATTTGCGGATGTCATTACTATTTTTTCCTTTTTCTTTTTTTCAGACTGCCGAAGTAGAAAATTGTATTTGGAATGTTGTCTAATCAGTATGAAGTGTCTTATGTTATAATTAGCACCTATTTTAAAAATTCATCGTAGGTTTTGCATTGATCGCTGTTGAAAACGCGCCGCTTTATTCAAAATGAGGTAGTTTGTTTTGGTTAATCGGTTCAATATGTTGATAAAGAATGAAGATTTCGTTCATTTAACTTACATTTTAATTTAATGTATCATGTATTTCTTAAATAGCTTCCAAATATTCTGAGGTAGAATTGGTTAAATAGATGCCAATAATTTGCATTGAGATCATTCGCTTATTCAAAACTTTTTCGCAATCTCTCGAATCGATGTAATTTTTTGATCGTTCACCAATTGCGCGGTGTAATTTTGCTCACCGCCCACCAAAAACCACTCGGAATGTGTCATTACGATAAAGTTCAACTTTTGATTGGATTTCTGATATTGTAATGCATGCCCAAAACATATATATATTTTTATATACAAGTGGTGAATGCGTTGCTTAGGTAAAACGCGACCGAGCAATTAATATGCCTTGAAAATGTTTCGTGTTGATTTTTTTTAAACATAATGATTTTCAAATGGCTCAGCGATAACTTGCCATCCACCGAATGAATGCGTACAGTGACCATATATTTCCAAATATTCTTGATGAATTTGAGCAGATGTGTTGTTGTTTGAGTTGTAACCAAATTTTCGTGATCATGAAAATATAGCGTCACACATGGAGTTTCAATACACGCGCGCACTCATTATGCGTTATGTAAATTATAAATTTTTTATCATTTGAAAACCACGAACAAGGACACCGCCAATATGACTGAAAACTGAAACAAAAATGTTCATGTCGAAACCTCCACGCAATACACCAGCGTGCTAAACGCGCGGCCGACTCAGTTGGAGCTCAAGGAAGTGAAACAAAGATTCCTGATAATGGCTAAATAATTTTTCATTTCATTTCATTTCCATTTCGGTTCTATTCATATTTTTAGGGTGAAGTCGATCAATGTCCATTGTGTCATTATAATGGGGAAAATCTGTTCATTTTGTGGCAATACATTTATTTCGTGCTGATTTAATTGCTCCGAATAGCCAGAAATTTGGACAATGAATTCAAATTTTATGCGCGATTGAATGAAACTGACTTTTTGCTGATTTCTTGTGCTTTCATTTTGATTCTTGATTTTCATGATGATTAAAATATTACGTGGGTAATACACAAGCCAATCTCTTGAATTTGCGAACGTTTTCCATTCGATTTTTTGCACAAAATAGCTAAAATTCAAACATTTTTCGACTGTTTACGTGGCCAAATTGATGGCATGATGCGCAATATCCATCGAGAGTGGAGAGAAAAATGGAATAAACACATCGAATTGAATGAAAATGGAATTTCTTGGAATTTCATACGAAGCAAAGAACAACTTCTAGAAAAATATGTTGATTACAGACTGATGCAGGTTCGAATACCAGATAAATAAGTATGAAATTGCAAGAGGTTTGTTGTTTGTTTAATAAATTCACGCCTGTATTCTGGTCGATGTTCGTGACTCAAACAAGGCCCTGAAAGCCCATTTAAGAAAATATTATTGTGAAAAACAAAGGGAACGAACGCACAATGAAAATCCGGAAAATAAAGAAGAGAGAGAGAGAGAAAGAAGAAAAAATCTTCAACATCGACTGGGAAATTTCACATACACATATGCTGATCGTGTAGCATTGGGCATCTTATACCAATTAACAGTAGTTGGAAATTCTTCTTTATCTTTTTTCTTTTGTAAACTTTGCCGTTAAAAGTAAATAAGCAACGTCGAGCCGAAATCATCTTACGGCTATAGCCGAATTCACAAAGAAGTTTCTCTCTCTCCCTCTCTCTCCTCCTCTGTCGTTTGTCTTAACGAGTGGCATGGAAATATTGCTGCACATTTGCTCTTCATGGATAACCGACATTGTTTCGCCGATGCTGCCGTTACCATGTTCATTCAGCTCTTTCACATCACTCCTTATCCATGGTAAATTTTAATAACATCCAAAATATCACACAAGCACACAAATGCGCGCACATACGCATTGCTTGCGCTGCAAAGGATGAGGATGTGGATAAAGTGAAAGTTAAAATGGACCACATATAACATCTAACATGTGCAAAATGAAAAGAAAGTACCGCTCATTTATTTTATCAACCGACCGAGCATACATTTTTTTCTATTCTCGGCGTACGAATGAAAAAAAAAGTACTTGATCAAAATAAAGTTGGACCAGTTTAACGTCGCTCTCGACCCATGCGATGTGGGTGCAAAATGCCTAATGGCACAAACTAAAATTACACACCACTAATTTTCCATTAAAATCAGTTTGAAACGAATAAAAACTAAAGAATTTCTTAATGTTGCTGTTGCTTTCATTTTCGCATGGCCATTTTCATTCTCATTTCCTTTGTTCTTCATTAAATTTGACGCGCGCATTGCGCGCACTATTCTTTCTTTCTCCCTCTCTCTCTCCCCGGCTCTCATCATCGTGTATGGAAACGGAAACGAGAATGCCAAAAGCGAATCGCAATCATATATGGTTTTTGGATGCGTGTCTTAAAAGCACATTGTAAATATGCTAGACAGGGATGGCGTTCGCATAATATCAGAACACATAAAAAAAATTCGATGTTCCGTTCGGCTTTCTCATATATTGTATTGTATAATATTGATTTTCAATAGAATTTTATACAAGTCGAATGTAGAGAAAAGAGAGATTTTCTTTTTATTTTCTTTGCCAATTCTGTGTTCGTTTCGTTCGTTATTCTCTCATCCTCTTGTGTGTGTCGACCGGGCCCGACTTTTATTTACACACAGGCATACACACAATTACTCATGGCATGTATTGTATGTGCGGTGCGCGGTGCTCTCCTCCTCTCATACGAGGTATTTTCACTTCACTCTCGCACACATGTAGCGCAAACCATCCACACACACGTCGTCTGCCTCAATGGAAAATAAAACCCAATGAGAAATTCGGAAAAGTAAAGTAAAAGAAAAATTGTTCACATTTATACTTTTTTTTTTGCCTCTCCGTTCTGTTCCTTTTACTTTTTCAAATTCGATTCGTGTATAATATATAGCTATTGCCATATATTCGAGCAGTTTTTGTTGGGGTTTGGGTGTTTATATAAATAAATGTTAAAGGCATCCACAACGAATAGGCATTAGAGTGTATTGTATTAGATTCTCATCGGAATTTCGTTTCCTGTGGCCTCTTCGCCATGGCTCACCATCATCTTTTGCCGCTCATAAGCTGTGTGTAACGGCTTAAGTTTCTTAAACTTAAATCTGCCATACAAGTCATACCGAAACGATGTCCCACACATGCACACGAACATATCGTAATCAAATGAGGGAATCGATGAACGGAAAATATTGAAATGAAAAATATTTTTGGTGGCAAAGCTAAATGTCGAAACAGCCCCATTGTCTCTTTTCATGTGCATTTCCATTCAGTCGGCCCAATTCGCATTTGCGTTATTAAATCATGCAAGAAAAAGGCAAACAGTTTGAACGATAGAAGTTTTCCCTGTTAATGACATTATAAAAGAAGACGTTACCGAAAAACTTTTGTTCAACTCATTTCAAACGGCGATGTTGTCATTGTTGTGGGTCGGCTTCAATTTCACTATTTGAAATAGACTTTTTCCCCCCTTAAAATCGCCGACTTGGGTGGCGATTAACATTGGTCCACTTTTAATTACGGCATTGCAAATGATTTTTCCTTCGCATAATTCTTCATTTCGAACGCCGAAAACGTTGTGTGTGTGTGTGTACTTCGCTGGTCATATGATATTTCGCGTAATCATCATTCGTCTTTATAAGATGTTTTCCATCGTTTTCGCCTGCTCGCACTCTCTCATCTCGGTACTTAGTTTCACGCGCAATTTCTGGTAGTGGCCAGCCCGAATGCTGTTTACCGGGCACAGACAGCTCCACCATGCCATAAGTGTGCCAGTGTTCGTAATAAAATATTATAATAATAATTTTCTTCTTTTCGTCATATGAGCATCATTTTTTTCATTCGTCCCTGCTTGGTTGCTTTTTAGTGTTATTATACGTAATTGTAGCAATGGTCAACAGGACTGACTGTTTGGCGTTGCCATTGCGTTTGCTTCGCGCCTCGTAATACACTGTGTATGAGTGTGTTCGTTTGTGTGTGTGTGTGTGTGTGTGTTTGCATGAGTGAATGTATTTTGATAAAACAGCAACAACACAAAAATAAAATTAATGAAAAGAGAATTTTTTCTTGTTACTCATCTCTTCCTCGCCCTCACCCTCTCTTTGTTCATTCATTGCGTTGGCGCTGCTTACACTTGCTGTATTGTTCAAGTTGGCGGCGAAGATACGAAGAAAAATTCTTGAAAACATAATGAAATAAGCCAGCCTTTTGCAATTTCATTTGGATTTCACATGGTCAAAATTGTGTGTGAGAGGGTCGTATGTGTTGTTGAGAGTTGCGAGTGAACGGCGGCGAGAAAGAGGGATAGAGAAAGAGAAAGAAAGTGTAGTTTGGGGTGGAGAGGATGTGTGAACATGGAGCCGTTTTGCCATTACTGCTGCAAACAATCTCAAGCTCATTTTGGAACGGATCATATTAGAACAGCACTCTCACACACCACACAATATATTTCACTATTCGTGAATGTATGCGTTCGGATGATTTTAGGTTAAATTGTATTTAAGCGTTCGCATTTTTTCCTACTTCTCCATCTCCCTGTTTCTTTTCGCTTTTCATTTTACTTTCTATTTGACCACAAGACACAGCAAGGCTGGTGCAGTTGAGATTGTATATTTCGACGAAAAAAGTCGATGTGTATGCGATATGCGGTGTGGTGTGAAATACTGCTGGGTTTGCTATTCATTAAACATCAAGCTTATCGTTATCAGTCAATGCTGGGCTAGAGCGACGACCACCACTCATACTGCAACCGCACCAATCGAGTGCGTTATTATAATGAAAATCGAAACTATTCGACACTAAATTTGAGAAAATTGCAGAGTGCCTTCTGGAATCGCCGCACCAATTTGCGATGAACAACACACTTGACATCAGAATTCAGTGGAGAATGATAGAATTACTGTTATCAGTTGTAAGTAAGTCCTGACGTCAACGCTCTCCTTTTGGCACCGAACTCTGTATGCTGTAAATGTAAATCTAGTCTTTCTCATTATTTTCTTTAATTTTCTTTCGTTTGTCGCAAATAATGCGGTTGAAAATAGTTGCCAAAACACATTTTTTTCCCGGCATATATGTTTTTTTTTATCTCAATTTACTTATTTCTGGCAAGAAATTGAATTGAAGTAAACGCAATTTCCCATTCCAACTTGAGCTCTAACAATAGAAATGTCATAAAGTAAAAAAGCAAAGAATATATTTGTCGTTGTTGTTGCTGCTGCTGTTTAGGTCCTTGTTTAGTTGCATAATTTCTTTGTTTCCTCATTGTTGTGGCGGCACGATACACTTTTTATATAGACATTTTGATTGCGCAAACGAATCTGAATCGAATATATGAGAGCTCACATACTTTGCTCGCTCGTGATGCACGGTTTTGTGTTTATTTTGTTATTCATTTTGAATGAAACTTTATGACATTTCCGGTGTAGCCTATAGAAATTGCGATTTGTTTCTCTCTCCCCTGGCTCAAACGGATGTGCGAAGTGAATGTTGTATGTGTCAGAGATGAAAATCAAACAAATAAGCTAAAAAAGCAATGTGTTCGAATTGCTGGAGCTCGTGCCAATAACTCATTACATTTTCTCACTCGAAGTGACAGAAAAATTTTCGGGGCCATGAAATTGGTATTCATCGAAATGGAGAGAGAGAGAGAGAGAGAGAGAGAGAGAGAAAATATGAATTTCGAAATATATTAGAGATGATATTTCAGCATCGTATTTTGCGACGATCGTCGGAAATAATTGCGACTACTTCGTTTTGGCTGTTCCGCATCATTAAGCAGTCGATGTACGTTTTCTCACTTTAATATTTTGGTATGCTCTTTTCCTTAAATCTCATTCCAATCGCGACATCAAAGCATTGAATAAGCGAACATTTATTTTGATAAAAACGATGCTATTTCCTCTAATACATCAACATTTTCTTCTCCAATTATGTCAATTTGAAAAGAAAAGTTGCAGCATTCAAATAAAAAATGGCTATTTTATTGTCAGTTGTTGTGAACGAAATGCGGATCATGTCTTCATTTTCTAATTATTTCATATCTTTTTCCCCTTCAGCAGATTCGGAAAATTGGACAAACTTTGGTTGAATTTGGTTGTTGTTGTAAACACATTTATAAACTTGGTAACTTTATAATATAGAATAGTTACGATTTGTTGCGAAAGACGCGTTTCACTCTTTCACTATATTAAACAATACATCTAATGTTTTTTTTTTTTTGTCTTCTTACAAACTAATTTTGATTTTGTGCCTCCGATACATTTAAATTAGTAAAATTTTCTTTAGGTTTGTTGTTGTTATTGTATTTGTTTCGATCATTTCGATACACAGATACACATTATGATGTTTGTGTCGAGTGTAGCCACTGTTTTCTATCTCAAGAGCATGCAAGTCTGATGAATATCATACGGTTGAAATGTATCATCATTTTTTATTCTCTGTTCATCGAAAAAACGTCAACTTTTGGTTTAAATTCGATTTGTTTTGCGATCATTCCCGTTGAGAGATCATCCATAGATAATCATCAGAATTGCATTTGTTCCGAGCGAGTCTTAAAACTCTCTAAAACACGATGGCCATTTATGAACAATTTTTTGCAAAGTGAAAAAAATCCTTTCATTTTTTCTGATTTTATGGTCTTCGATAACAACATTCATAATTGCCCTTTTCCATTGACCATCTTGTATAAGTGTGAGTCTTGGAATAGAGCCTTGTATATATAAATACTTTTTAATTTCTGTTTTGTGTGTGTTTTTTTTTTAATGTTCACCATTTTTCGTAGCTTTTTGCTCGGATTTAGTAATAATAAAGTTAGCTTAGATTGTAAATAAGATTAATAATTAAATTTTGTAGTTCTCAACAATTTGATTTTTTGCTCGTCTAAATCTAAGAATTCTATTTACTAGGAAAGTTTACTTTTGGTATGCTTAAAATGCCCTTCTTCACTGAACTCACTGTCTCACATCAGAAGAAAAACTATCGATGGAAATAAAGAAACAAAATACAAAATCGTGCATCATCGTATTTGTGGTCAATAAAAGCTGATTGAAAAGATGACTTTGAACAAAACTCAACCACCAAAACGCAATATTAATTGAAGTGCTAAATGAAAAAGAAATCCGCATCGAAACGAAATAAATTGAGAATCCCCATTTTTACGATATTGTAATCCTGTGTCATTAATTTTCGTTCTTGTTGTGTTAAGCGTTCTCAAATTCTGTTAGTGCCACTATACTAGACTTGATCAATTCTATTCATTGTACAAGTACAAATGGCCATCTGCTCATTTTTACCCGAATGTATCCACCGGCATTCACTTATTTCAATATCGACTCCTTGACGCCGGGTTTGGAGTTTGTAATTTCATAGGTAGGCCTGGTTTTCAAACCAAATTTCCATTTGAAAAAAAAAAAAAAAACACCAAAACCATTTCTCCGGGAGATTCGAATAATATTGCGTTCAAGCGAAGCGCCGACGTGAACACCTTCAAAAGTAACGCGAACGCACATTTCTTTACCTAGAAATTTGTGTTTTAGTTGACACTCGAAGTGTCAGCTATAATGATTGTTATTGTTCTTGTTTATGATTTAATTAGGGCCATTGTCATTGGTGCCACATAATGTATCTATTCTCGGCCACAGTCGTCTATCCTTTGCGCCATTGTCATTGAACGTATTGAATTTTATTTCGATTATCCTTAACGCTGCCACAATTGCTTTCGGTCCGTGTTGATTTTGTTTAAATTAAATTGGTGTGGGGAGCTGAACACAGTAAAAATACATTTAGGTTGGACTCGTGCCGTTTAATCGATTTTCTCGACATTATATTTTGGTTCGCTGTGTTGAATTTCATTTTTTAACTAAAAAAAGGCGATAACTAAATGAGGATCGAGTTCGATGTTTGGGGTGTTTTCTCGGACAATGTTTTGATATTCGTTTTTACATGTTAATGAGCTCCGCCGCGTTGACAAACTCATAATTTTTAGATCGATTTTGTCATGAATTTTATTTAGTGACATTTTCACCAACCCTCCCTTTAAAGTATTTCAATGACATGAAGTGTTGTTGTTCGGTTATTCCCAATTCATGAGCATATGAAACACTTGAATAATTTTTGTCAGCCACTTCATCCATCCGTTTTTATTAATCTAACTAATGAGATTTCGATACAAATTTATCATTATCATTTCGATAGATAACAGTAAAAACCGCGACTAGACATCATATATTTAGAGTAGGCTGCATGCATTGCACTTGAGTAGAAATAATACATTTCTGATAGCAATAATGTTGAAAGCGGCAGCTCATGGAAGCGCGATTAATACTCATCAAAATTGATGTGATATCAAGCTATTTTTTTTAATTGAACGCACACGTAGATAGCGATCGTGGTGTTTTTTTTTAATCGAAATCACAAATCAAATATTTACCCTTAAAGAATTTGCCCACAATTGCTTTTCCATTTTGGTAAAATGCAATTATTTTTATTTTCAAATGAATTTTTCACTCTTTCGGATGTGTGTCGAGTGAGGTTCAAATCAACTTCCTGCCGGGCGAATGCGCATGTTGCTCGAAATATACTGCGGTATTAAACGATCTAGATATTGGAGCGAAGCATGCATCTGGGCAGCGGCTACGAATTGTGTGAGCGCAAAAATAGTCGCGCAGACTAAAAAAAATAGGAGGAATGCGTAAAGAATATTTTTCGGCAAGTGTCTTTATTGCAGACGCTCAAAATGTACGCTCAACGCAGAAGCTTCAATGTAAACAGATTCATCAACAGCATGTGTTGTAATTGTAACGTGTTATATGAATTTATTCTTTTGAATTTTATAGAAATATAAATTCGAACATTTCACAATCTCTGCGTTTATTGCAAATTACAAAAAAAGGTCATAATTTTTTATGACTTTCATTTCAAGTTGCACAGAAACAATACTTCAGATGAGTACATAGCTTCGCCATGACATTCGACGCTTCTTTTTAAATTAGTATAATTCGCCTGGTTTTGTTTCGGATTGATTTTAGCGTTATACTGGTAGTGTTTGCGATAAAATTCTGCTGATAAAAAATGGCTTTGTGCTGTGCTCTGAACCGAATATTCAATTCAAATAAGCGCCCACTCGTACATGAACCGAAATCATCAACATTATGAATTTCCCCTTTGATGTAATCGAATGAGTTGGCTTTTCATTTCAATTTTATTTTTTTCGATGTACATTTATGACGTTTGAATTGCGATATGGTTTTATCGCTTTTTTCGTTAATGAAAAATTCTCCAGCAACGAATAAATGCGTTGAATTCCCAGTGTAGCTACGCGTACGAAGGGGTATCAAGCCGATGAAAAATAGAATTGAACGCGATAAAAGCGTTGTCACAAACAATGAAGTAATAAATTCTAATTTTACTTTCGATGGTTAATGAATACATGGTTTAATCATTTGGTGCGTTTGTTGCTGCTGCGAATGACCGTGCACAAAAAAACCTACTCAAGCGTCTTATTTATGTACACGTTCGAATCATGGAAAACATTTTCTCTTTTTTATTTTAATTTTGGTCAAGAATAATTATAGCCGCACTGATTTCATCGGTTCCGAAACCAGTTCAGACGCTCATATTTTCGCTTTCAAATTTCAATTAACAAAATTACGGCTGGTGGCCAACAAGATTGCTAGACGATCCAATCTCAAAATATGTAATTTTCCCCGCTTCCACGAATATGTCTTTCCACTTCGATTTTACATTAAAAAGGAATTACGTGTATTTTTTTTTATTAATGACTGTATAATTTCGGAACAAGTGTGTAGTTTGGAATTCTTTTGTTGCAATTGGGGTTGATTACGGTTGAAAAGGAATCGGACGAAAACACTTAAAATTTGACCTTAATCGAATGACAACATCAAAATTATTTTGAACTCGTGCCAAATGCCACGTTCTTCGACTTTCAAATAAGACTCTTCTATGTTTCACGTCGTTTTTTTTTTCAATAGTTTTTTGTTTCGTTTATGCTATCGCTCTATTGTTGAGCGTTCACAAAATGTTCCATCAAAACTCTGATTCTATTGTGAAACTTGAAATGTGGCAACAAAAAGGTAGGGCTCTTGAGCAAATAGTTTTGATCGCTATTTTTCTTTCTTCTTCAAGACAGAAACAAGGAAAAAAACACCGTCGAAATCCATAAAAGATTGTTTGTGAATAACATTTCTCTTGACTTCAATGGGTGAGCACGTATTTTACAAAGGGCGCGCATTGTGAAAAGTTGCTGAGTGTCACCAAGATAAAGGCAACGCTTCTTTCGTTCCCTTCTGTTTTCTTTCTTTGAAATCAAATTGGCGCAAAAGAAAATAAATCTTTTGGAACGCAAAATAGGAACCGAAAAAACTTTGTATATTTTTTCAACGGTTGTCCATCGAAGGCTCCACCTTTCCAACATCGACTATCATTCCGTGAAAATAGCACAATTTTTTATTATGAAATCTTATTGATAACGCTATGGTGATGGCGATTCAACGTTTGAATGTTTTCGTATTTCGCATAATTTCAAAGACAATACATTAATTTCGCTCCAAATGAGCATAAAAATGCGCACGATTTTGTTTGCTACAATCGTATTTGCCTTTATATAACACCAAGGATCTTCCATGTTCGAATGCCGCGTGCTTTTTTTCATTTACGAATTTTACGAAAAAATAAAATTGAGGAATGTCGTGAAAAAAAACATCGAAGAATCCATAACAAAGAATGGAAAGAATGCGTAAAATTTGAAGCGGGGAACGCATGTAGTGAATCAAATGGATGAAGAACACTAATGAATGTATCGAATCGCTGGACTTTTGTTTAAACTAAAAGGATTAAAAGGGAGAGGAATGCGTCAATATTTGTGCACTGGGGTGATGATCTATTTAAAAAGCGTGCAAGAATAGGGCACGGCATCACGACAACATTCATTCAATTCAGCGAATTTAAACATAGTCTAACGATTTGACATTTTTTTGCTGTCGTTAAGGTTAACTTGCTCGCAAACCAAATTGTAATTGAACTGCTTTTTTTGTATTTTCACAAAATTTAATTCGACTGGCAATTTTTGTGTGTGAAAAAGGGAACATTTTTCAAGTATATTTATTGACGAGCTGCGAGAGTTAAGCCTCGTGATAGACGCTATTGTAGACGATTTTTTCCTATCTAATCCGATTTTTTCAGTTAAAATTTAGGGTTAGATGCAGCAATTGCGTTGTGCTGTATACCATCATTATAAATGATTTCCAAAAATTTGGAAAACGAAAAATGGGTGAATTAATGCATTTTGATTGGCATTGAAATGCGGTGCTGTAAACGACGAACGACTTTTACCCTTTTCCTCGCAACGCAGACGAAAAATTGAACAATCGAAAATTGCATCATTGCAGCGTGATTCGTTGATTTTTAGATATTTTCTGTGGATTTTTGTCGTTTTGTTTACATGAAATACATGTGATGCTGTCAGACATGCGTTCGGATTGCATGCGGGACAATGTTGCGTTTGAAATTCATGTGTTACATTAAACTGATTCGATGCACAATGCAAGTTTTCAGAATAACGCTCATTATAAAGAGTGAAAATAAACCCTTTTATTTGCGATCGAATTTGATTTTAGACTTTTATTTCCAAATTTTTGGAAACACAGACGGCAACAATTGAATATGATTCTAACATCTGTTCAATCCTTTTCGGTCGAGTGCTGCACCGAGAGATCGGTCCAAATGGAATTTATAACAATTTTTCTAATTGTGACGAGCGCGTGCTCTGCAAATGCATGTGTCGCGCGAGCATGTTGTGCAAACTTAATTCAATTTATAGAAAAGAGGTAAATGTGTATGCGGATGAAAAAGGGATGATCAGACTTTATACATTCGGTTGCAGTGAATAATGAACTACACTTTCGAATTTTCGACGGCATTTCAATGTGAAATTAGTAATGCATATGTCGCAAATTGAGGTTGTAGGTGTTACAAATGTTTAAACAGCACCCTTCGCTCAATGCACTTTCATTTTATGTCAAAATCTCCAGTAGATAGAAACGCAGATTTTCGAATAACAAGCAAAATAATGCGGACAAGATGGATTTACTCACCGACCCCAATCGAATTTTATATTCACCGTTAAAATTTCACATTTCTTTTTCCAAATTTTGGGAAAAAATCTGTGACGAGCATTTCAAGCGCGTGCCCTTTGAACCAGCTGCCATTTCAATGCAATTGAGGGTAGCCCAGCCAAACAAATTGTTTATTTTTAATTTAAAAGATCATGTGCATTTACTTGAATTGTTTCGCTTGTAAATGGTGTGCAAGGCGATTATTACATTTATTTTTCATTCTTTGTCGTGTCCTTTTCATTCGCTTTTTTGTGCGTGCGTGAGCACCAGAATGACGTGACAGAGTGACAAACACATACGTCCAAATAGCAACAACCGGCAACAAAACTCACAACAAATGGGGTAAAATTTGTAAAAATTGTAAAGCATTTTGAATAAAATACTGATGAACAAAATAATGTACGTATGTGTATGGCTTTGTTTCACCCGTTTTTATTATTTCGGAAATGGTGATTTATATCCCCTGAAAAATACCTTTTTTTCCTATTGTCGAATTGCCGAATCACAAAAAATTTCGAGTAATTTGAAAACAGAATGTGGTGGCAGAAATTCAAAATGACATGTGTCAAATTTTATTAATGGGATTTACTTCGACAATATAAATAAATGAGCCTTGAGCCGGCATTCGACCAAGAAAAAAAAAACATGCAGACAAAAAAGCGGTTTTGTCGCGTATGGCTGGACACAAAAACGATGCTTTCATGTAACATATTATTAAGATTGTGCAGAGATGGATACTCATAGAGCCACGTAAATGAGCATGTAATTAATGGATTAAATTCGCTGGAGGGTAGACGTATTCATTGCGTTTCGAATTTCATACGCACTCTCAATAACCAATTGTCATTTGGCCAATGTTTTGGAAAGTCAACAAGTACTTTTTCAAACAAATAAACACAAAATTTTCAATAGAATGCCAAAAAAATCATTATTATCAAGATGTCCTTTTTAGGTTTAAACTCAATTTGTGTGAATTGAGCTAACATATCTGCTGATGTGATTAAAAATTACATGCAAATGCCAATGAAAATCTATTTTGCCACTAAACAACTAAATGACTTACAAGAATTACATCTTTAAATAGTTTTTGTTTTACGCATGACATCTCTTATTAAATAAAGAATTTGGTTGTTTTACGGTTAAATATAGAATATAGAGTTTCTTCCCTTCATCATCGATTGTTCCTTTTTTTTTATTTGTTAAATTTTTTTCTCTTTTGATTTTCTTATAAGGTTTTTAAATACTTAAAAGACGATGGGCCCAATATTGGGCCTGATCGAATTTAATTTTGATTTTTTGCTCGTTTTGAAAAGGTACTTTAAAAAGGTCATTTTCAGTTACGTCTTATTAGGTTTTTGCTGTTGTCGTTTTCTTTCCCTCCTCCTCCTTCTTCTTCTTCTTCTTCTTCTTCTTTTAATTTGCAAATCTTATACTTACTAAGCAATGTTTTCCACAAATCAAGAAAAAAGATAACATAAAATTGCGAAGAATTCTATTGTCGAAGAGATATTTGGACCGAATAAGCTGGAAATAAAACGAAAATGGTGCAAAGCAGCAGAAAGAAAGTGGTATTGTTGCAGGACCAAATTTGGGGTTGAATTGTATTTTAACATACTTGTCGAGTGAAACTCTTGTTGGAAGGCAATTTCATAAAGTTGAATGGCATTCAAATTGCGTTCAATCAAATATTTTAATTTGATGCCGTCAGTAACATGAGCACATATGTGTCTCGATTTTAAAAACGGCGAATATTTGACAATTTTCCAGCAAAACGACTAGATCTATACATATACTAAATATTTCTGTGTGTTGCCGCTTATTGACGAAGTAACAAAGAATTCACCAAGTATTTTGCAGCGGGCGTTTTTTGCTCGCTTCCTTTAAAAAAGAAAGCACGAATAAAAGGTTGTCTCATTCTTTAGAGTTCTTATTGATTCTTTACGATTGCTCTTGGTAGGAAGTCTACAAAAAATTGTATTTGCAAGAGCATAAGAGACACTTGTTTGGCTATATTCTCAATTTGGCTGGCTTGATTGTCATATTTCTGTGCAGAGCTCACTTGAATTCAAGCAATTTTTGCGGAACGCATATCGGCATTTCATCTCGTTCCATTCTAATAGCGCACTTATGCTGAAAACTTCATGCCAACCGAATTTAATATATGACAAAATTTCATCCACATTCGGGGCACAATTCAAAAAAAAGAAAAAAAAACTGTGCTTTATATTTTTGAATTTTACTGGGTTCGGCTGTCTTTTGTCATCATCATCACAACAACAACGCCACACAAAACCACCAGCGACGAAATAGAAAATATTAAAAATATTTCATTGATATTCATTTATTATTATAAATATTATGGCTTCTAGCCGAATATTCAGCACACGCATCTGCATGTTGTTATGTGTGCATATGAAGTCATTTAACATTTATTGAATTGTATGATGCGTGTGTCTGACATTTTAGAGGACCTACATTGAAAATTTCGTCGCTTTGAAATGGCACAGCGAACGCCGAGAAAAAAAAAAGCATGAATAATGTCGATGACATCTTGGATGTCGTCTCGAAATGAGCAAATATTAAATTTATGCATCGAAAAATTTCACATATAAATTCGAAATGTAAAACACGAACAAGTCATTTTTTTCGTTTCACATTTCTTTCAATTTTCTTTTTTATATATTCGAAGCGAAAGCTCGAGCTATTTGATTATAGCTTCTGAACGTAGTTATCGCAAGGCTTCGCACGCAAAATTCCCATAAAATCAACAAAAATACTATGGAATTTTGCATAATTTATAGATTTTTAGTGCTTTGATGTGTTGTTTGTTCCATCGATTACAATTTACATTGATTTCATGTTGACGCACCAAACAATATTTTATTCGTGATTGCTATCAGAGCGCTATTTCGAAGGTTGAATAGCGACTGAAATTTGAATTTGAAATTCAATCAATCGCAATTTTTATGAATTTTGAATAGGCACAGTTATTTCGTTCATTCAAATGTATTTTGATACAAAAATGGGACTTGCTTTAAATCACCGTCTATCTTTTGAAATTATAGCCATCGTTCGATTTTAACGACAGCTAAAATATACAGTTGCTGTGTACATATACAGTTAGAAATAATTCGATGTTGTTTGTTCGGAATGATCAAATCAAATATGACACGATATTTGCGTGCCATTTTCACAAAATGTGAAAAGCGATAATCATGAGTTTGTTAAGCGACGATGCTTCGTAGGCATCGTCTCTGTCGAATGGATTTCTATTGACAAGCGCGCACAACAAGATAAGTAGATTATGTCACTGAAATATTAGCGAATGTGTGTGTATGTGTGGCGAAATCGAATACGTTTGATGTAGAGGGTGAAATGGATTGAAGCCGTAATGAATCATTGCTATGATTCTATTGAGTATGGCTGTGCACGGAGACGACTGCTGCCATTATTTCCGATTTTGATCACGACGCCGCGCTCACATCAAATATGTAATGCATTTGTGTATTTACCAAATACATCTTATGATAATAACAATAGGCGCAGAGCCAAAGCACTCGCCGAATTTGTCCATTGTGCAAGTGTCAGCTAGCCGATGTCCATCGATTTGTGAAAATATAATTGTTTCTTTGTTGCTGGCCCACTCCATCTGCCTTTTCTCTCGTTCCGTTCTCTTTCATTTTTTATCGAACTGAACGAGAAATCATTCGAAATAATCGAAAAAAAACTGTACTCGCTTTTTATCTCAATTATATATACGAATTATAATTGAAGAGCCCAAATAAATGGACGGTTCAGACCAACTGGTTTGACCCATGCCAATGCACATGCACACTCACTTCGTTAAATCCGAAAAAAAACATACATTGAGATTGAATCTCCGGCTACGGACACCATAGTCTAATTGAAATCGACCAACCTTTCGTTTCGATCGCATTTTCTGGTATCGAGATTTTCTCTCTTCATTTTCCTTTCTGCATTCGGAATCGGTTTGATTAGGGGATGATTAACAAATTCTTTGTAAGAGAAAGAGAAAGACCAGTTTTGTAGCGGAACACGGCAGTTTTTCCATTAAATGACCTGTACGAATTACTGAATTGAAATCGATAGCATTTTGGAGTGTTGTTTCCACATCACGCGTGTGCATTAATAATGATTACTTCGGGCATTATAGGTTTTCGGTTTCATAATTCCATCCATTTTTCTCTCCGTTTGAATACTTTTTTGGTTCAATTTTGAAGCTGAACGAATTTGGTGTTTCGACACTAGTCACAATTGAATTGTGCTGTTGCTATGAAAACCGTATCCACGATTGCAAATCTCATATCTCAAAATTCCGAATGAATTGCCATTTTCATTGCTGTCGCTTGTGATGTGTCTCCGGTGAATGTGAGACCGTTTCATCTCTATTTTTCTCTGTATGTGGCCGAAAAATCAGCACGGTTTCGATGAATTTGCATAGAATTGCCACCCCATTTTGATATGATGCTAAATTTTTATCGTTTCTTTTCACAATTTTGGACGAGGAAAATGTGATCAAAATAAAGGCACACATGCGTGTATTTCATTCGAGCGGCAGCCATACAAAATTCAAAAACAATTTTGGTGATGTATTTTTCCCGATCTTTTCATTTCGAAAAGTCTAAAATGTGAACATTTACGAGCGCTTCATCATCGAAAATCGTATGCAAACTTGTATGGATTTCCATTTTGTGAATATTATATGTGGCAATAATACAAGTGACGAATTCATGCGAATTTCACTTGAGCGGAGCAAAATAGAGGAAAAAAATCCGCATGGAAATAGCCACACCACAACGAACGAGAGAGAGAGAGAGAGAGAGAGAAACAAATAGATAGAAAGAAAAAATAATTGTGGCAATGACATGAAACGACAGCATCAACGATCTTGATATTTTCGAATTGGAATTGTTTTTGGGGTGACTTTGTATTCAAATGTATATTTTCAAACGCGCTCATACATATGGATGTTATATGACATTGGATTCGTATCTGCATATTCTTGCTTAATGGCACATGATGATTGTTATTATTATTATTATTCACATTATTAATATACATAAATTTTGAAAAAGAAAAAAGTATGAGAATCAGAGAAAGAGAGAAAAATTTGTCGAAAATGAATCACACAGGATTTGCCCTGTTAAATATGATGGGTGTGTGTGTTCGTGCGATGCGCGCATCTTGTTAGTTTCATGAACTTAACATGTTTGTGGACAAAATTGAAACGAATTTCAGATTGAAATGGGCAAGACGCTTGTATAAAAGTCATCGGTCGTCATCACATCATATGTAGTAATATTGTATTTCATTTTCCACGCGCACAAATGGAGCAAATGCGTGATTTTAGATTGCACGGACGGAAACGGCCGCATTTCAAGTTGGACTGAATGACAAGCACACAAACTAAATCGTATATTCTGATTATGTAACATGTATTTATCTAACGGCGTTTGCTTGAGCCAATCAAGTCGAGATTTGCTCGATGCATCGTCCCAAACACAATTTATTTGCACCATTTTTCACATCGCCAGAATTATTAAACAATATAAATGAATGCAATATATTTTGAAATCTTCCTGCGGCGCATTGTAACCGCGCATCATTTTCGGCATTTTAATAACACAATAGCCAAGAAATATGAGTGGAAATGATGAAGAGTGACCATGAGACAACAGTTTCTTCTGGCAGCACATCGTCGTCGTTCGGAAATATTCTCAACTTAAATACGGTGCGAGCGCAAAAAATAGGGCGAAATATGGTCATTTACGTTATATTGTCGTTTCAAGCGATTGAATAGAATGATAAGACCATAGTGAAAAATCGAAAAGTGAATATAAGATTGTAGCGGTAAGGAAACGAACACAACAAAAATAAAATATGTAAATTAATGAAATTCGGACCGAATTTATGCACCATTATCATTATTGAACGGAGGGAATGTCTTGTGTGTGGCGCAACCAAAAATGCCAACAAAACGAAAAATGATAGAAAACAAATGTGGAAAATTTATGCTTTGATTATGATGAGTATTTTCCTTCATTATTATCGACGAAAAAATGGAGAAACACCTTTGAAATTCGTGGTGTGTGTTGTCGCTGTTCATGAGCTCCGCGCGACAAAAAGGGAGTAATTATGTTTTACTACCGCGCAAAATGAAAAAAAATCGTTTCAATTTACAAGCACAGTGCCCGAACAAACGACCAACGCGAGCTATTTGCTCAGCATTTAGATAAGAAGAACCGTTTGTTACATTGCCTACATTGAATCCGACGAGTGAACAAACGAATGAAAAAAAAAACACACACGAACCGTTTGACAAATGTTTTACAAACATTGCTGGCATCGATCCAATTTCAAGCAAACAATTATAATCGAATGACATTGTAAAACGAAAGAACGCGCATTTTTTTTGTTTCTTTGTGTATTTAGATTATAAACAGGTGTGCACGTCTATGAACGCGTGCGCCACACCGCACCAAAGGACATATGCCACGCAGTTTACAATCGAAAGTTAAAATTACACATTTTTTCCCTTTGGTTCTCTTCGGAATCGATTAAATACCGCTTGATTGTGCGTGTTTGGATTGAAACAAGCGACTAGTCAGGTTTAGTCGTAGGTGGCTGCTAAGTCTAAAATTCCGCCCTTTTTCATCGTACCAGCTTCGAATTCGTTTCATGTCTTTATTTTATTGTTTTGTATTTCAAATCTGTTTTGTTCCTCGAAGTAATTTGAGTGACAGTCGATTGAAAATCAGGGAAACATATCTTCCGAGTAAATTTCATTTCTTTGGATGAAATGTCTGTTGTGGAAACGGACGAGTCATAATGAACCGTTTCCTCGAATCAAAATATACTTTTGACATTTTTCATCGCTTCATTTTCTCGCACGCAAATGCCAAAACAGTAGATTTGAATGGCAAAATTGATAGGATTTTTCGATTTTGATGTCACAGATTGAAATGGCTAAATCAACTGAATGGTGGTATGGAATTTAGGTATCGTTACACGTATGCTTCATTCGTTTACTTTAAAAAAAGGTAAATCACAGATACGTTAATCACAACGCATATTGAACACATGAAGTTTCAGTTTAATTTTTTTTCTCTCTTTCTATTTTATTTACACTGAAGAGGGTATGAAATATTTCCATAAATAAGTCCAACTATTGAATTCATTGATCGTGTGCTATCGGGCAGCTGCATTTGTTGACTTCTTTTTTCAGTCTATGTTCGGCGCATGCACATCTTTCCCTCTCGTTGATCTCTTTCGTTCTTTTTTCGTTTTTATGGAATCCGTTGCAATGGTCATTAAAAAGAGGAATTTTTCAATTATGAATCTCGAAAGTTGAACTGCAGTCGACTACCGGACATTTTGATACATTTGGCAGTGTGTTGTCATGCGTTACAATTTCAATTCTCACAAAACTTTTTTTCTGTACCATCAAAGTTGAATACAATTTTCAAGCAATTCTCAAAACGATTTTTTCTTTATCTGAAATATTTGGACGAAAAATATGAATATTTTGAAATAATGGCACACAATTGTGTGTCGCCTGAAGCGATTGCACACAAACAATGCGTATTTTAATGGATTTGAATATGCACATGCAGCGGCTGGATGTCGAATCGAAATAATAATGAGCATATGCAAGAGACACGACGACTGAAAAATCACAATGAAATCTCAAGCAAACACATTTTTGGAAATGCATATGCACACATAATAAAAATGTGCATAAAATGAAATCAATTATTTTTTTCGGATTTTCGTTGGCGAGATGCAAAGCAACCCTCATTTCATAGAATGGATCATTGTATTGCGGAGGGCAGTGGTCTTTCACTGCACCGACACACTACAAGACATGCAGACGAAAATTAGGGCAATTTAATTCAAAATCAAATGCATTTGTGCGAGTTTTTGTGCATTTTTGTTGATTTTTATTCTCTGAATGCATTAGAAATCGATCGAAAACCATTAATTTGAATTCCTTTTTTTTGAAAGCACATTTTTCCGTTAGTAGAATACAATACGAATTCATATTTCTGGGTGCATCGATACAGTTGGCTATGGGCATTGGAAATGCAAACAGCATGATGTATTTCAATTTGAATGTAGACATTTTATATAAAAAAAACACGCATTCAATAGAACTGAATCCGTAGTTTTGAACAAAAACCATAAAATGATGGGGGGGAATTTGTTACTCTTATAACGGTCAGTTAACACACAAAAAATATGCATAAAAAAGGGAATTCAATGAATTTTCAAAAGAGCCAATCAATTGACATCGTTTGCCATCAATGTGAACGAAATCTTTGCATAACAATTGATTGCAATTGTGTAGCTGTTGTTCTGAAGCCAGATTAAAACTTGATGATGCGTTTTTTTGTGTGAAAATAGACCAAATAGATTGCTTTTCTTTACATTTGTACTATTGTCAAAGATTGAAGAATAGATGGTTTTTGATCGACCGCATGCTTTGCGTCATTCAATCGGCCCGTATATCTCAATTCTGGCTTTTTTGATGTTGAAAAAAATACCTCGAAATGTTATCGTAAATCTACAATTCAATTTCATTGAACCGCAATCAAAAAAATGGAAAATTGTCAACTTATGTTGTCTCAATCGTTGGGCTGAATGCCAAAAGTCCCGTATTATTCGATGATTTGTTGACTTCGTCAATAAGTTTAATCAAGAGCTTCGACTAGAACATTCATCTCGATATCATTTCTCAATATTTGCTCGATTTGATTTCAAAGAGAAATGATTGGTACAAAAAAAAAAAATAGCTTTATATTTGGTCAGTGGTCACCCACATTGTAGCATCGCGTCCAATTAGCTGTCTCTTCAACTAAATATAGTAATAAAAATGAAAAATGGTCTTGCGCGTCTCTTTTTACCTCAACGTACAAACAAACCAAAACAACAAATAATAAAATCAACCAAAATTCTCTTAAATTCTTTGAATTGTTCTTTATTTAATTGGAAGAAATGAAAAAAATAATAATATAATAATCCTAATTAATCTCGACAAATGATAAGCTAAGGAAATAAGGAAAATAAAATGAAAATGTTCATTGTTCATTGACTGTGTGTTCGTGTGGTGAATGTGTACAAATATCTCCTTGTGTTTATAACAAACAGTTCCATATTTATCACCCGTTCAAATTACAAAATATATGAAAATATTCCATCTTCGTCGTTCCGGAGGAGCTTCGTTCCTCTAAGAATGTCTTTTTGATTCATTTTATCTGTTGGTTTTAAAATTTATTCCATCGATCTATCCAATTGTTTGTTTCAGTGCCGTCAAATTGAAACGTATGTCATGTTTGCATTTTTGTTGTTTTAAAAACTCGTTTGAATTATTGGGATTTCTTGGGAAATCTTGTAACTGCACCTTTTCGGCTCACAAACCACCAATCACCGATTCGTCGCATTCATTTTTCATTTTGATTTCAATTCCATTTCATTTGATTTACCATTCGTTTTATTGGCTCTTGAACTGGCTTTATTGATACGCATGAGTCGAATACATTTGAACAGTCAATTGTTCAACTGTCGTTTATCAATTCAATTCGGTAAGATGGCGATAAAAAAGCAATAGCTACTAAAAAGGCACACAGCTTTAAAACATTTTTAGAGTGATTAGCAGCCATTGCTTTCAGTGGTTCTTTAAAATGGAAGAGGTAATTGTGTTCCTATTTGGGACATGCCAAACAAGTGGGTCAGCTGGATTGACTAGAACACTTCGTGGTTACAATTGCCGCACTCAACTACTGAACCAATATTTTTGCATTTTATTGTACCTCGAATTTTAGCCGCGTCTTAAACGAACAATCAGAAATTCACTTTATCAACTTAGGCACTTCCATCAAAGGTGAAAAATGCGATGCTGCGAATCGGCGATCGATTTTTAATGCTTAATCTCATTTTAATTATGTATTTGATAAACTTATTTCAAAAGATTGTACTTTTAGTTAAGCCCTGAGTGTATTATCTTATTACATGTTCATTCATTGTATCGTTTGAATTGTTTGGTTATTGAATTGGTTAGACTATTTGCACATTTGTTTATTTTTGGCATTATATGACTAGACTCTATATATTCAATGTGGAAATTCTATACAGTTTTGCTACAAGCCATCGATCGGATGTTCATATTTGGTTAAGCATTTTACAAGCATTTTGTGAAAAAATTTAATTGTTTGTAGCGACTTGTCGGCCAAACTGCCTTGTTCTTCTTGTGACTTCAAATGCATTTTGCCATTTTTTCATTTTAATTTTATCTAATATTACATTTAATTTACACTAATGAAAAACACCTGAATTGGTTGTATTCGCTTTGACGAAGACAATTTGGAGGGGAACATAAAAATATTTGGAAAAAATTGGATAGGTGTTTAAGGGGTCTATTACTTATTTATAATGCATTTTTCACTTGAAATTTGCTTGAAATTGAGCAATGAATCGTTGAACTCAAGTAATCGTTACGGGGTAATCCAAAGAAAATGAACTGAGAAAAACTCAAGCGAATTGCAAACTACTCTGACTTTATACAATAAATAATAAATAATTAAGATTAATTCATTCACATTTAATGAGGTATTTTCTTCACGTATTTTAAATTATTTTTGATTTTGATAGGAACTTTGTTGAAAACATCACTGTGCACTGTCCTCTCTGACTGGGAGGAAGTTGCTTCTCATAAACTCTGGTGACATTTTATTTTCTTTGGTGGATCATTTTTTCATTTAAATCGTCACTTTCAGTCTTTCAAACCGCATCTTTTTTGCTTTTCTTCCGTTCTTTTTCATTCTTTTCTCATATTTTGACTGTGACCCAATATTTTTTTGATCATTTCTTGTTTTTTGCATTAACGCCATTTGACTTATTTCATTCATTTATTTGGTTTTCTCTTTTGTGTGTTTAGTACTCTAGGTTATCATAGTCATTTGTTTGGTTTATTTTGGTTAACTTTTTGATCAGACAATAAGTAATAATTAAATTTGACTAGCATTGCACAATAACTAGAAATGAGGATAGTTTATGGTATATAAATTATTTATGTATATATTCATTATGTGGTATTAATATGATTACTTTATCGATAAGTAACTAAAAATACAACTTTTTGTGTTTAGCCCACCGATTTCATTCTCCTTTTCGCGGTGTTTTAAGTTTGTATGTATGTATGGAAATGCTGTATTCTTTTCAATGTAAATTCATTTTTGTTTCTCTTTTTGTTTTGTAATTTGGCAAATATGAAATGGTAGTATGTTTGTGTGTTTAAGCCGGTGTTAAGGAGAATGAAACGGTAGTTCTGCCAACTACACGCTCTCGAACCGGTAAAAATACAACGGATGGTACGAACCTTGTTTTTGCTGCACTGTCGGATGCATTTGCATCGTTGGCGGCTGCATCGATCGGTTCCATTAGGAATGATTGCATAAACATGCCGTTGCTGAGCTCCTGCGGTACGGCATAGGTTGTAGGCCGTTTTGTGATGTTTGCCATTTCAGCGAGAATATTTTGAGCTTCGAGTTGATCCTGGCGCTGTTGTTCCTCTTTGATTTTTTGCTCATGGCTGGCGCCTTTCAGTAGCATTTCCATTTCGTTTATATGGTTGTCTTTGTGCATTAAAGAAGAAATGTTGGCTTGTGCCAATCCAGTGGATTCGATGCCTTGAATTGGTACTGGTGTTGAGGCTGGCGTTGATATTGGCGTATTTCCAACGGAAGCGGTTTCATTCGAGGACTTTAGGGCCAGTGGCTGTTCTTTTGAAATTGAAACGGCCGATTCAGATTGATTGGCCACCAATTCGTTGTTGTTATCATTTGGGAAGCCAGCAAGAGCTTCGTGTGTCATTTGTGATGCGTGCAATGAACGTTTGTGAATATAAAGGAATGCATAGGATGGCGTGGAGAATGAGCAGAATGAGCATTGATATTCCTTTGCTTTTGTGCTGCCAGTTGACGGAATGGCTGATTCGTCAACCACAAACAAATTACTGAGCGCTTGTTTTTGAATGAAATTTGGATCATTTGGATTCAAACCGCCAAATGCACCATTTGACATTTTCAGTGGTGGACTGGTCGATATCTTTGGCATATTAACCAATTGCTGTTCGATTTCGCGCAATTTATCGGTACCTGCTTTTCCATGATCAGCCAACAGATGAGTTCGGAGCCATTTTGAACCGCGGAATCGGCGATTACATAGCGGACACACTTCGTTATAATGCGAAAAATATCGATTATCATTTGAAACTTCGCCCGATTTCAGTGCGGAATCTGGCGGAAATATTGGCTCCGATTCGACTGATGATTGATCGCCATTCTGGCGTGGCTGTGGCAATGGTGAACCGTCTTCAACAATACCATGCGTATTGTGCTTATGCACACGCAAAAAGTATTTACTGCACAACTCTTTATTACAAATATTACAAACGACACCGCCAATTTGAGCTCCATTTTCGATTTCAATGCCATGCATTCGTTGCATATGCGTTTTCATAAAGTATTTATTACACAATTCCTTGTTGCAAATTTCGCAATAGCTGCTGGTCGGCGTAATTGTGTATGGTCGACGTTCGTTGATTTGCTGCGCATTTGGTGGCGGCGGTGGCAAACTCAGGCCCGATATCGGCCGCTCTGGTGTGACAAAGCCATCACGAGCTGGACTAGCCGGTGAAATGGCATGCACTTCGAATAAGTGTTGATTCAATGCGAACGCATTTGGTAGCTCTTTGTCACAATGCTTACATGTTTCAGCGGTTTGATTGATGCCTGGCGATGTGCTCGGTGACGTTTTCAGTCCATTGTTATTATCGCCGATATTCGTGTGGTCCGCCAACATGTGAGAGTGCAAAACAAATTGATTTTCTTGTTCTTTGCCGCATATACCGCACATAACCGGTCGTTGGGCATTCAAATCATTCAACTGCATTATCATGCTTTGTAGCTTTTGTAAGTCGACGCTGATATTTTCGCTGTCTTGTTGATTATCGGTGGATTTATTTTCGACTTCATCTGGATCATCACCATCATCCATTCCCAATTTTTTTTCATTGTCATTGAGTTTGCGCTTTTTGTTGGGCTGCTCGAGTTCATCGTCCATGCTTTCAATGGACAATTTTCGAATTTCGCCGGCTTCCAATTTTTTTCTCTGATTTTGCAATTGACTCAGTGCTTCGGCATTGTTCATGATCAAATTAAGCGGTGCATTTTGCATTAGTTGCCATGCACTTGCGGCGGCCGCTGCGGCATTCGCCATCGATCGTCCATCTTTCATAATGGCATCGTCGAGTGGCATAAAGATGCCATGACGTTTGATTTTGTGCGTACGCAAAAAGTATTTGTTGCAATATTCTTTGCAGCAAATTTCACAAAATGCTTCTGGATTGATGACACCGAGCCTTTTCAATTTGTCAACGGAAAAATTGGCTTCGCGCGCTTGCAAAATCGATTGTGGTGACAATTTACGCGGTTGTGGCGTAAATGTGGCATCTTCTTGTTCGATGGTGAAATCTTCACGAAAACCCTCTGGCATTGCGAGCGAGGTCGATGCGGCCGACGTGTTTGCCGACATCTTTACATCATTGTTCGATTCGGCTGGCGGTGGAATTTCATGAGCTTTGCTACGATGGCGTCGCATTGCCATTATGGTTGGATAGCGTTTAAAACAAATGTCACACATAACATTATTCTCGGTCGCTCCCGACTGCGAAATGGCCGATGGAGATTGACGTTGTGAGACGGATGTTTGCTGTTGTGTTGGCGATTTCGGCGATACCAGCTGCTGTTGAGCGGCCAATTGTTGTTGCTGCATTTGAAACACCTGAGACATTTGATTGATTTGACTGGTGGTCGGTGTGTCCGATGTGGATGTGACCGATTCATAGATGTTGTGCTTGTTCGCTTTGTGCGTTTTCAGGAAGTATTTATTGCAGAATTCCTTATTGCACAAATCGCAATAGGCTTCTGGATTGAAAATACGCAGTGGTGGCGCTGACGACCGCGGTAGGCCATCGGCAGTGGCAAACGGATTTGTAGGTACACCGAGCAGAGGTAATTGTGGTAAATATCCAGACGCTGACAGCATAACGGCCGCTTCTGGTGGAAATGCGAATGGTAAATTTGATAGTGAGGCGAGCCAATCTTCCGGTTTCAATGTTCCATTCGATGCCATTTGCATATGTTTTTCCTTTTCATCGTCGTTACTCCAATTATTTGGGGTTGCGCTCAACGACGTGCCACTCATTTCTTTTTTCACAAAAATTTTCGGTATTTCATCTTCGGGTGATTTTATATCGCCCGCTTTTGACAGAGTTTTTGGTGCATGCTCTTGCAAAATGTGTAATCCAAGCTGAATTTCTGATTCCAATTTCAATCCGCACTGATCACAATTCAAATTGTTTGCAAATGTTCTCAATAATTGTTCATGATTTTCACTGAGCTTTTTCACATGTTCATGTTGACCATTTTCTTTTTGTGCACTTTCTGATTCGCAATCGATTTTAAAATTCATTGCGGCTTTCTCCTGCAATTGACTCAAACTGGATAGATAAATCCGTGGCATTTGCATGGGTGATTGTTGTTGTTGTGGCGGTGATCGTTCCTCGTTATCGTCGTCGCATTCAGCACTAGCCAAATCAATTTCACCAGCGATCATTTTCTTCTCAATTTCACCTTGTCCGTTTCTCGATTCGATCGCAGCCATTGCGCTCGCAATTGCATTTGCCTTCAATGTTTCCGATATACGAATCGGTGTTGATTGTTTGCGTCGTTTTTTCGAATTGTCGGGCATCGAATCCATCAGCAGCGACGACAAATTGCTCATATTAATGGAATCACTGTTTGCTGTACTGCCGTTGCTCGCGGTCAATGTGTCCAATGTATTGACGATGCTCGATGGTAGTGTTATGTTAATATTGCCTGCAAACGGTATTGTTGCGTTTGATGCATTCGGACTGTTATTCAATGATGTTATTATACTCGGTGCAGCAATTCCGGACGCTTCCGTTGCTGATGTGGTGCTCAACAGTGAGCTCGCTGACAAACTACGTTTTAATGTTTTCATTGAATTTGACGGACTACTTATTTGCGACGAATTGGATACATCGCTAAGTGCTGTCTCATCGCCACTCAAATTGTGATCTGGTGGTGGTGTAGCATACACAGATGCTGCCATTACGAGCTATAGTTTGCGCGACGCAGAAATGGAAAGAAATAGAAACAAGAAAATTGAAAAACTTCGGTTAGAAATGTTATAGGTTTTCATTTACCATTTTTTGTTTTTTGATAAAAAATGCAAACTCAAAGAGAGAGAAAAACTTTATTTCATTGACAAAGGGACAATTGATGTAAAATCGGTATTGCCTTTTTTTTCAAACTACAATAATAGCAATACAAAATATAATGAGCAAAAATAGAAAACTTTTTCAATCTATTGTAATGGAAATTCTTGGAATGAATATTAATTTTGCGAAGTAAAGACATGGGAATGAACAGTGGAGGGCGCACTCCAGTCGCATATTCCAAAATTTACTTTTTGCTCGGATCATTGATTTTTATTTAAGTGAGCTCACAATCATCGTGAAATTCGAAAGTATGGCTCTGAAACCGAAGTGATTCACTGTACTTTCACTAAAAAAAAACACCACTGAGATTCTATGGGAAAATTGCAATCATTTGTAAGTTGTTCATCAATCAACAGCAACAACAACAACAACAACAACGGGAAGAAGTTTTAAAACTAACATTTTTTGCGATGATATATGAATATTTCAATTTACAATAGTTTTATACGAGTGATGTGGCGCCAAGGCTTTCTTTTCAAGTGTCCCTTTCATTGGTCACTGCCTCAATTCTAAATTTATTCGATGCGAATATCTGCGCAGGAACATTTGTATTCATAATCTTTTAAATCAAAACTTTGTCGATTGGATTTGATGTTGGAACTAAAAGTCACTTTTACTCTGATCGATCGCATGGAAATGTAGAAAGAAATCGACATAATACCGCCATTCGTGCTAGCCTTATGAATACATAAACTAGAAAAGTGGAATTAAGAAAAAACAAAACGAAAATAGCGTTTCTGTGCGCTAAATAGGACTCAAATATGACGCCACTCAACGGAAAATAAACAATTTTTTATTCATTAAAATCGAAAGTGAAAAGCAGCAATGATAAATAGACGCACATCAAATAAATAATAAATTTAATATTTTCCATCGGTGATATACTATATACAATATACACAAAGTCAACGGCAGCCAGCATTCGGGTGGGTGCGCGTTCGCTGAGCCATTGGAATGAGGTTTATTCATTGTTATCAATGCTATATCTCGTTGGTGGTAAACGCTCGGTCTGCGCTTTTTATCGGCAATCTGAATCTTTGGCAATGTTTGAAAACGAATAAAAATATTGAATTTTGTACACCTGAGCACAGCGTGAAAATCGTGGTAAAAAGTGTGCTACAATTCATCCACATAATAACCAAATGCCTATCTATTATGGGCCTTAATATGTGTTTTTTTTTTTATGTGTTTATCTTTGAACATGTACCAACAAAGCTTTATTATTACATTCAATTCCAGAATTCAGGGTTTTCGCTCTCCACTTTCGGTTTTGGTTGTTGTTTCTCGACTTTTTTCAATATGTTCACTAGAAAATTTCAATCGTATTTCTTTCGATGTCATGTTTTCTGTTGTTGCTATCCGCTTTGAAAATTTTGATGGATACACACGAATCGGGTGGAATATTTCGTTGTCGGTATTTAGTGGGTTTGTTTACACAAATTGAAAATGCGTCGAAAACAATATTCCAAATACTGTTTTTGGTGTGTGCGAATAGGGCGCACGCAAAGGCGGCAAACGATGAGAGAAACAAGACATTTCGTTTCGATTAGAAATTGTGATATAAATTCGATCGATTTTTATACTTCTATTGTTTGGGGATGTTTCTCGTTCTTCGTTTCGTACATCGTTCATTGTGGTTGACGCACATTCATTTGTATTTAATGCAGCCGCTCGTTATTGGCTTACTGGCTTCGAGTGCTCTAAAGATGAAAGTATTGCAAAGTCGAATTGAAACAACAGTTTCACTCGCATGAAAGTGAAAGTGAAATGGAAAGAAAGAAGGAGATGGAGCCATTTGGCAAAAACAGATAAACATTGAAGCCATATGCTCAATTTAATTTGTGAATGTGGTATGTGAATGTGCGCGTTTCATTCAACTCAAATGCGAACACTTAACACTGACGCTGCTAAGTAGTCAATATTGACGCCAGACATTTGCAACCATGTATCACTCAAACTGATTTCTTGTCAATAACAATCCAATCCAATCCAAACCAACAATTCAAACTAGAATATTTGGAAATATTCACTGAATTAAGTGTAAAGAAGATGGATTCTCATAAGACCGACACATGAGTCATTCGCACAAATTCACTCACTCGCATTAGGGAACGCAAATTCTTCAGGATTTTGGTGCTCATGTTCAATTCTTCTTATCTTTTTTTCTCTTGCAATTTTTTGCGCAATATCCTTAAATATTTCTTTTCAATTCCAAATTTCATCATTTTCGATCATTTCTTACATCCAATTTCAGCTTTTTAAACTTGTGTTGAATTAGGTATGTTTTGAATAAATTAGGTAATTTCAAATCAATGAAAATCTCAGTATCAGAAACACAATCAATACAAAATAAATGGGGCACTTACACAAAATCATTTAAATAAAACCACCCAAAAAATGAATAAATTCTGTTTCAAAAAAACTGTCTTTGGGCTATGTGTTAGCTTCTTTCAATCATTTTCATAAAAATCAGTAGAAAAAATTAAAAAAAAATCCGCTAAAATCAAAACTTCGATGATCAGGTTTCAATGCAGTGCGCACATTGCCTTAAAAACGGAAAAAAAAAAATTGGTAGAGAGCCGAGAAAAATCGTCATCGATCGTTCAAATAATCGATACCAACTAAAATTAAAAATCAACCGACATCGAAATAAATACAATTGTTACATTTGCTGCCGAGATTAGCAGTGGCCATGCGATGTGGATGATTACGCACACATACATGCACAAATGCATACGTTCTCGCTGGCAGTATTGATTTTTTTTCTATCGAATTTTGTTGGAAAAAATTCCAAATTTTTGGAAAACTGCAAGGCCGAGGAGAGAGTGAGAGAGTGAATGAGCAAACGAGCCTAGGCTTAGCTGTAATAAAATAATTGCATTACGAAGAGCACACCACACCCCATTTCTGTGCAAACAATGCACAGCAAACAGAGTCGGTAACGTGTGTCTGTATGCCCGATAAAATGCGTTGAATAAATATTTCACCGACAGAGAGAGATCTATTGAATACGAAACAGAGTAGCAAAGGGGAATCGAAGGAAATGATGTGTGTATTTGGTCTATCGCATATAATGCAAGAACACTGCACTGCCGCATTATTGAAATTCACAATTTCAAAAAACGTAAAAATCACCCCAAAAATAAGTAAAAATTCTGGTGTATGCGTGTCTCCTTCTACAATGACAAAGTCGATGAGCATAAAAATATGATTATAAATGTGTCGTATGGCGAATGTGTTGAAACAAATCAATTGCCCTTTGTGCTGTCTGCTGCTGCTGCTTTTTCCTCTATTTCTTAGTTCCTTTTTAAATGGTTGCACATAAATTTGAATGCCAAATTGAAAATTCTATCGGTAAAAATGCATGCATTGCCACACGAAAATATCCAGTGGCGTGTTTTTTTCACAAAATGCTCATTGAAATTTCATCGTTCAATTAAAAAAAAAAAAAAAAAACAGTTTATATCATTATGCACGCAAACCGTATGGTTATGAAATTTTCTTCGATAAATCGTTAATAATACGGAGCTGCTTACCTCGCAACTCCGCCCTAAAAACACGAACGAGAGCTCTATTGAAACGCAGCGGTGGTTGAGCCACACCAACGACAAATCACTCAATTTTTAAATAAACTTTAAAGAGACCAACAACAAACCCCTAGCGCGCAACATTTGGGGGAGACAAATTACTAGGAAAATAGAGCAAACTAGTAATTATGAAAATGTTTTGAAATGTGGTTGCACATCGATTGCCTCCCTTTGAAAATGTTGTCAAAATGTTTCAATTGTATTGAACAAACTGCTTTGAAGGGGCTTGTCATTTTTTCGATGAAAAAAATCATTACACATTTAAAAATCATATGTGCAATCAATGGATTTATCTAATTCATAAGCGCAATTTTATCAAAGAAGTGCCAATCGTCCGAGGTTCTTGTTTTATCTCATGAAAATTTCATGAAGAGAAGAAAAAAATAGTGAGGGGGCGAAAATATTCCGTGATTAACGACTCTTTGGATTTTTTATGGACGTCACAACGCAACAATCGACATGATATGAATTCAAAATATTATGCAGGTATGGCATCTCAATTTAATATGAACTCACAGTGGCGAGTAATGAGAGCGATTGAAGAAGATGATGTTTCAGTGCTTGTATCACGTCGAAACTGAAATCATTGCCAAGACAAGGAAATGCACAGAAACCCAATAAATATTGTTCAGCAGAGATTTCATGTGTGTTCGGTGCTTTTCACTCATCCTCTCGGTTTCGACAGTATCGCATCGCATACACTTTCGAAATCAATAGACTCGTCGGACAAGTCTGGAATTTGAGAATTCGGAACAACGGCTATGGTTGAAGTATTCACAACATCATAATTGAATCGGAGACAACGGCTTTTGTTGGCTTGCTTGAACGCCAAAAAACCCGATAAAAGCAGATAAAATACTTGTGTAGTCCCCAACAAATTGAAATCCAAACAAATCAAAAGCCATGTACAAATGACGACGCAAACTCACACACACATGCCGTCACTTTATCCTGAAGCATTACTAAAAATATACGAACAAATATTGTAAGGAAAGGTTGGAAAAGTGCTTCATATCTATATTTTATGTATATATATTTACTTTTAGATCAAATTTACTTTTTTTTATGGATTTCCCGTGAAAACGAAGTTAAGACCAACTCGCAAAGAGAACATTCAAAAACAGCAATAAGAAATTGGTCTATGCGCCGAACACAATGCCAAAGGAAATTGATGATAAAAATCGAGAAAAAATATCTATGAAAAAGGATGTTCGTTCCCTTACATCACATACACCGACATTATATAGCCCAAAACATTTCCGATCGTCGCAGCGCACATGCGAATTAGAGATCCTGTTACGTTTTGATGCGAAAAAGCTTTGATGTTTGGTATCATTCTTCTTCTTCTTTGTATATAAACTCGCAACCATATCTAACATCATAATTTGTCCGCATTTTTTCATATTGCTCACCAATATTTCTGCTAGTTGAATACCGGAATATTATTAAAGACGACCTTTTCATGTACATTCATTAAAAATACATTCGAAATTTTCTTTTCGTATCTTTGCTTTTGAAAAAAAAAAATCGGGAGCTTCGGAAAAATCAGTAGCTCTTTCGGTAAAGATTGATCTTGAGTCTTCGAATCCGAACGCTTTCAATTTTCGTCCATACAAGAATGAATGAAGCTAACGGGAATGTTATTCGTGAAAATATCAATTGACATGCTGCAACAACCACAACATCGAAGCGCCATGTATTTTTATGTCTATTTCACGGTCGTATTATTTATGACGGTGAACGCTAACAAGAGAGAATCATCTTCGATAAGGCATTGTTGTCACAACGAAACCGCACTTTTACCCATTTCTCCGATTTTATTTTATTTTCGTATTTTTACGTTTTGTTCGATGTATTTCCTTAATTTTGCGTTTTTGTGCGGCGGTGGCCGTTTTTCGTTTGATTTTATCGAATTTTCGGTTGCATAAAAACCAGTTCTTATTGCAAGATACACGCACATCGTACATGTCAATGCCTGCCTGCCTGCCTGCCGATAGATAGATAGACGATAGTGGTGATGCAAAAGATGTTTAGATTTCATTATCCAAAACAGAATATAGCTCACGGTGTACAACTGCACATTCACCATAAATGTGCGCCTCATACATAATTTCACGTAAGTTGCTGCATGATTTGTTGTTCTCCGTGTTTGACATTGTGTCCAAACATTCGAATACGGCTTTTACGATTGAGATCATTTTTCTAAACGTCGTTGATTTTTTTTCTTCCTTTTCCATTCTATGCCCATTTCTCGGAATTGGAATTGTTGATGGCATTTTGTTCGTGATTGGTTCAAATGTAGAAATTGTCGTGACTAAAGGAACAAACCAACACCAACTATGATAATAATGACGAATTCGACATCTTTTTGATGAAAATTTTCCATTGTAGCCGAAACCACATTCACCGCATCGCACATATGACAATTCATCGCATTTTACATGGGGAATTGTACACAAATGATCACATATCACCGACAAGTAAAAATAATTTTCGTTTTTCCTCTCTCATCGGCCGCTTTTCGTGTGCAAAATAGCATCTACGGTTGAATGCGCGCACAATATACACAATGATAGTAATAATTTAGCTCCCGGCAAAAAATCAAACTTTCTTAATGCCGTCAAAGCGTTGGCGCTTTTTATTTTCCGGCCAACACCAAGCCAACGAAAGAAAGCAGAAGAAAAAGAAGGAGAGAATTTCTCTCATTTCATTTCTTTCGTTGGTTTTTATATTTTCGTCATTTTATCCTTGGTGAATATGTGTGTGGTGTTTTTGGAGGTGGTGTGTTGTGCGTCTATGGGTTCGTACAGAAATTGGAAATGTTTCTTTTGCTTGACTGCTCACATAGATCTTCATCATTTGCCGGGGAGATCCAGGGGCGACCGAAAACAGCAAATTCAAAACGTGATTTTCATTGTACCAAGCTACACCTTTGTATGCCGAAAATATAAATGAACTTGTCAAATGTGTTCGAGTGTATGATGCGTGAATGTGATTCTGTTTACGATGCGGTAAGACAACCGAATCGAAATACAAAGCGAAGAACACAAGAGAGAAAACTGAAAAATAAAATAAAATTAAGGTACCAAATGAACGTTAGCACAAACAAACGTCAATACCTACATACATACGCATATAACGGCAACAACGCGCGCCAAAGTAAATATCCAGAGTAACCAGGGCGAGTGAGAAAAAAGTGAGGCACGAAAAGCAACAAGATGCCCAATGTAAGTAAGTAATGTGGTTTGTTTTCAGAATCCGTATTGAGTTCGATATTAGACGTAAGAAAGCAGAAAGGAAGAAATTTCAAGGCAAAACATAGAAATCTATCGAAAAAAAGGGAGACGGAGAGGTCATTTCGCATCATGCACACCATCGAAAATATTATAACCGAATTTGGAACGTCGTTGGCAACGCGGCAAACCTTCGATCACTTCCGAGAACACAGATGAAAAAGAGAAAAACCATACAAATGCGAATAGCAGCAGCCACATACACGCACACATCAAATCATAAATAAAATTTTCCGTTTATATTTTATATTTTTCTGCAAACTGAACAGAGCAAAGCATTGAATCCAAGCCAAGCAAATCAGATTCGGTATACTGAACATGTGTACACACATGGCTCGCAAATATTATGCTGGGCCGAGAGTGCCAGTGATGTAGGGAGGAAGAATGGGGAGTTTGAGCCGGAGAGAGAGAGAGAGAGGGGGTGCAGAGGGAATGTGTGCAGTTCTCCTTTTTGTCTTTTCTGTTTTCTTTTTTCCAGTTTTTCGGTTTTATTTTACGCATTCAAGCACATGTATGTAATAAAGCCATGCTGCTCGATCTCTAGATTTTTTCCATTCTTTTTATTAATATTTACGAATAAAAGTGTGGAGCAAACACAAACTCATTCATTATGATTGAAAATGGAACGGCTAGTGGCGAAGGGGAGGGGGGCTGAGCGGTTTTGTTGATGCGGGGGCGAATGAGTCGTATGTGCGAAAATGTTGCTGCTGATGATGAGAGCCGGAGTTTCAAAACAAAAGAAATTTTTTCGGTGAAACACACATACGGGCCGCAATCGAAATAAAGAGTCAGCCGAAAATGAGGAAAAGAACCAATTTACAAAGAAGCTCGTATTATATAATAGCTGGACGCTATGTATGTGAGAGAGAGATAGAGAGAGCCGGGGGAGGGAGTGAGCGTGTGAGCGAGTGAGCGCGTTTCATGTCAAGTCATGTGAAGAATTTTTTTTTGTACCATCAATGTTTAATTATTTATGTATAAAAGAGAGAACGACTAAACGAGAAAAACAAACACCGAAGATTCCTCACGTTGATTTGAAAAGAAAAATTCGAACCTCATCCTGAAATCATGTTCATTAAGACGACGCACATATTAAGCTGAAACAAACTGAACCAATTCATCGCGGCAACCGTCAATACACATTTTATGCAATGCTTGAAACAGTAGATTTAGAATCATTTTTGACGCAAGCCAAAATGGATTTATGAAGTGTGATTGTGCAAAAATGATGCCCAAAATTCAATTCAATCATAAAAAGATCGGTGCTGCGTCTTAAATGAATTCCCTGTGTTTTCTTTTTTCCAACATTTTTTTATCTCCTTCTTTAAGCAAAATTCAGGATTTTGATGCATTTTCGGAAATTCGCTCAACTTAAATGTCAAATAATTCAATTAGTTGGAAGCACGACAAATCTCAAGTTTAAAAAACTAATTTAAAAGAAATATCGCGGACAAGAAGCAATAAAAGCGAAAGTAAAATGTTGTGGAAAATTTTTCAATCTATTGAAAGTCTTCACTGCTCAAATATGTATGTATGTCCATGTACGTGTAGTGCAATTAGTTGTAATGCTCGCAATACATAGCAATAGACTGCGTGTACAAAAGAACAGCCAAAGAAGAAGGAAAAGCGGTAAAAGGCTGAAGCGCGCGTTGGCTATGTGAATAGTCGTAAATCGACCGATATGTGGCGTTATATAGCTGTGTTTATTCTCATGGTAACGAGCACATCCATCCACGTTTCTCGGGTGTCCGAAACGAATCCGGCGAGTATGTATAAAAGTTTTTACATTTTTTGTTTACGTTATTATGAGCGAGCCCCACGTAGATGTGAAAAGTGAAATGAAAATTGTATTGTAATATAAAACGAAGTCACAGCCACACATGCCATCCGCATATATAGTTGAAATTCGTGATGGTGTTTGTAGGGATAGCGGTCAGTCTTTTATTTGTTTATCACTTTCGACCAATGCACATGAGTGAAATCGAAATGAAACTCAATATATTTTCGTCTCTTTTGCGCTTATCGCTGGGCCGCTGTATCGGCCATCCACTTTCCAATACAAACATAAGACGTCATCACGGCTGCTTCACTGAAGCATTTATTTCTCTTTCACATACTGAAACATCACATTTTTCTTCCCTTTTTCTGAATGCGTTCGGTTTTGAGTTTTTCATATCGTGTGCGTCGACTTTTCTTTTTCTCTAAAATAAAAAGTTTTCGTCTCCCATTTGACTCTCCCCTCTCGCAAACTCTCGTATGTTCGCATGCCGAAGAAATATGTACATAAGCGCACTCAATCGGTCAAACTCGACCAACTCACATTACCGTCCGTTCGGCTTGATGTCCAGTTTTTCATTGCGCGTATGCGAATTTATTTTGAGATGAAAGATATATTCCATCTTAGGTCTTGGCAGAGTTTTTCTTCTTGCGGCGCAACGAATTGCTGTACCAAATATTGATTTTTCCTTTTAAAGATTCATTTCGCTTCTCCTCCTTCTTGGCTTGACTTGCATTTTTCAACGTTTGACCATGAAGGTTTCAGAATGATATTGAATTGTTGCGAATGGATTTTGTTTTTGATGTTCCACTTTATTGAAACGCAATTTTGGAAAAATTCGAATTGCATGAAGCATTTTTTTTTTTGTGTTTGGCGAACTATGCCAAGATACAAGCGAAATGACGATATTTCAAGTGGCGAGGGGAATTAAATGCGTTTCCAACAGAGTCATCGACATCTTATATGCTTGCTAGTGCTGCTTCATAAATTCGTGTGGTTGTTCGTGATTTTTCCCTCTCACATCATCAGGCTTATACAGCAAATCATAAAAAGCGAGTGGCTCAAGGAAATGACGACTAGCGATAATTTCTTAGCGGACATTACGAAAGATAATGTATTTTCGTACGGATTTTTGTGATTCATGATCTTTATTTGTTGTTCGAATGTACACATTTCTCTCCCTCGATAAAAGCATGCTGTAACCAGCAACCGAACATAAAACTCTACCAAGTGGCGAAATGACGGTTCACACTTCACTCGTTGATGCAATTAGCACCAGAGTCAAATCATTTGCTAATCGTTCGTGGCAAATACACAAACACATCGATCCATACACATGTCAGATAATATTGAAATCGAATGGCATTTAGATTGATCAAAGCAGACGAAGTCTTTTATCACACATGTACAGGTCTGTGTGCGACTGATAAGCGCCACGCTTGCCATCAAATGACGCTACCGCATCAGCGATTGTTCTAAAATATTTCATTACTGTTTCGACATTCCTCGACTATCTCCCGCTTTCATTGCATTGAAATTGTTCAAATATACATGACATCAGCAAATATCACGCGCGGAACTACAAAACAGTTTCTCGTGAAGTAATGACAATTAAACAACGTCGAATACAATTCCACACATTTATTGTCTGATGCATTATTCAATTGTGTATTTTTCGTGTTTTAAACGTAGAAATTGACTATTCAAACACATTCACGTGATAAACAAGCAAAGAAACGATGGAAATGTAAGCGTTCTTATGGCGTAAATGCATCCGTTTTGTGTTTCACCGTTCGCATGGAGTCACGTGATAACGTGATTAATGGTCATAAAAGTGACGCTTACGAATGTCCAATGAAAAAAATAAAACGTGAACAGATGACATCGTGGAAAGGAGGTTAAGAGTAATCTCTTGGATCTCAAGTTAGAAAATAAAAATTGCTTCTTCTTTCGGACATTCATCTAATTTGCTATTATTTTTGAATATTTTATATAGGGAATTTGTTAGCTTCATGTGATGCATTCTTAATTCGCAATTTGGATAGCATTTTCCGAAGGTGGTGCTCAACAAGAGAAGTTTGAATACTGTTCAACCTTTGAAAGGTCTTTTGTACTTTCGTTTGTTTCTTTTTCATTTCCTATTTTTTTATTTCTCTTCATTTTTCACTTTTCTTCATTTTTTTGCACTTTCTCTTCCAATTAAATTTTTTTCTTCTTTTCCCCTGTTTTCTCTCCATCACTTTAACTTTCTTTTCATCTCACAACATTTGTCTTCTAATTTTTTCCTTTTTGCCATTGTAATTGTAGTCCGCTGTAGTCACAACGTCTTCATCTATTACAACATCAAGTGCATTCCTGTATCTTGTTGTTGCGTAAATTCGTCACGTGACATTTTGATGCCCATTTGATACACGTAAGTTATCAACGATACAATGTGATATCATCTGACTGTACAGCATCTAAATTGAGAAAATGCGTAGGTTGTATGGGGCCGGACACTTCACAAATGCAGGTCCGCAAAAATCAGGAGACTCACTGTAATAATGTTCTAATAAATATTCAATGAATAAAGTATGAGTTTATTGAGACTGAATCGAATAAAAAAGTCAAATCGGAGCATTCAATGAGCTCTCTTGTTGTTTGATGTATCTCCTGTTTTTTTTTGTCTGTACTTTTTTATGCATTAAAAGGTATTTGTTTGTTGGTAAAATCGGTGTTACTTATATTATAAGTAAGTTCTTTATCAGACTTTTTCGAATTTGTTCCAGAAGGCTATTCCGAATGAAATTACTGTCATCTTGGGTACATTTTGGAATGCCTAAGCTCCTAATAAGAAAATTGCAAACGCATCCATTTCGGTGAGACCGGAAAATGAAATAAAAAAACGAGAAAAGTGGAAAGTACACCGGACAAAAAAGGAACTTAATCAGAATGTCAGCGATAGTCAGTTCAGTGAAACGAAGTAGAATACCGTCATGAGCGTGCAATTGTCGTGAGAGCGCAAGTCGATAAATTCAGAACTGGTCGCAGTAAATCGCTTGGTAGTTCAATGCGATGACCAGTTGACCAAGAGACTCACATATTACAACGCATGAAACGATTTTCGGTTAATCATCAATAAATTCATATATGAATTAGAATTACACAAAATGATGCGGCCGTATTATCGTCATCATTATTTCATTTGCAAAGCAGTTATCATTCTGAAATCGAATCGGGTTTCATGGAACGGAATTAAATGAATAAATAAGAATATTATGTGACGGCCAGGAAAAAGTATGTGCCAACTTTTTTTGACTTGGACTTATAATTGCTCGCCGAATGTACACGATTTTGTCGATTGATCAAACAATGCGATTTGTTTGGAGCTCAATCAAATCGAGCGCACACGAACGCGATTGCTCTCTTCTCGATTCGAATCGCATTTATCTTATGACATCAGCGAAAATTGTGCGCCGATAAAACCGAATAAAATATTATGTAAAAAGTAAAACTATTAACAAACGAGATAAGATCGACCGTTATCGCGATGAAACCAAAAACAATGTGCTTTGAAATTGTGGGAATTTTGCCGATTATTTTCTTACTGCGATTGGAATAGCGTCGTAGCCAAAAGCTCATTTCAAATTTAATGGAATTGTTGGTTATTTCGTATTTTTTTTATGGCGAAAATGCTCCCTCAAGATAAATTTTGTTCTATTTCTATCTCTCTCCCTTCTTTCTCTCTTTATCTCTTTCTATCTCCCTCCCTCTCGCGCTCTTCACCAAATTTCAAATCATTGCGCGAGAGCGCTTGTACTCAGCCGGTTCCAGCACATCACTCAACATCATCAAATCAAAATCTTTTCTTTTTCATTTTGAGGATATATTTTTATTTGCTATTTTTGTTACAGTCTTGAATGATGACTTTGAGCGATGATGGTAGTTTGAGCGGCAACGGAGAAAGTGAGAAAAGGATTGAGTTGGTTTCACAGCGTACGAATGCCTCAAAATGGTTTGCACTTACACACATGAGTTTTCATATTTGTTTCAACTAGGCCAATAAATGACTCTTCATCAGACACTTGCCTTTTACGACTTTGTTTCCCCGATAGGAATAGCTCATTACCTCGTCTTGCAGCCAACACGCCAGTTGAAACTCACATTTTTGCTCGGGACTCCAATAGAAATGAAAGTTAAAGGAAAATTTCGAGGAATTTAATGCCTTGCGTTGTTTTGATGGACATTTACTTTTTTTATAGGAACGCACATAAAATTCTTTTTACTGTGATTTCCAATTTTTGATCGTTTATCGACTCGATTGCGAGGATATGAATTGTGTCGAACGTTAAAAATAAACAAGTTTCGTCCATTCCCGGCGGATTCAAAATGTGCCCGATTTTCCTTTGTATGCATTTATGAGGTTCGATCAATTTGATGAACTATTTAACTTATTGAAGGACTTATAGGTCTTATTCAGCGCAATACGAGCATTCGAAAAAAGGTCACTTCACCACGATCGTTATGTAGAAGCGGGGTTAAAAACGTGACTCTCTTTGGAATCGAAACATCTCAACGAAATTTCGAATATAAAAAAAAATAAAATGTACAAAATTCACAAAATTTATAAAGCAAAAATCAAAACCATGCGTAAAATCTTGAAAGAAAAACAACGATTCAAACCGAATTCATTGAGTCAAAAGTGAACCAATGGAACGGCGTATAATGTCTCATTTATTTGATTGTGTAGACTAGACAATTGCGCGTTCTAAGGGCGCTTACATGTAATTAAATGGAAATTTTCGTGCGTTTGCTTGACACTCGCATATGTTTATATTTCGATGAAGGAATAAAAATTGTGTTAGAAAATTGAAAACTACGTGAAATTGTAAGTAATGAGTTTAACAGCCATCGTGCAGCGGCGATTAATGACTGGCATCGAGGACAAGTACAAAACTCAATGTTCAATTTAACTAAGAATATGAAATGAAAAGCACTCGAAACGATGCAGTTCACAGCGGTGGCACACAATGTATATATTTCAACCAATGTTATGTTTTTTTTTCTTTGGTTGGAATGGAGTGGATGAGCGGCAGCAACGACATGAGGCTTTATTACGCTCCCCTCAGCATAATACACACAACAGGCCCGCGCAATACTCGCTTCATTTGTGTGTTTCGATTAAAACCAATGACGAAAACGATAATATCAAGTCCTGTCGTGGCCATCGTTCAATTACAAAGAAACAAATATTCGATTCGACTGGCACGCCGACTGCGGAAAAACGTTAGCAAGTATGAATTTCACTCAAAATACCAATTTCATTTTTATTTTACGCTTGAGATATGAAGAAATTGTTTTGTTTAGGCGGCTCAATTATACAATATGATTGAAGTGGCGACAGAATTCGCATTTCTGCAATGTTCGTTGATAGATTCTCTTAGAGAGCTCTCGTTTTTTCATCATCATTTCGATTTTTTTAGTTTCGTTTTGATATATTTTGTTCATTTCAATGGAATGAAGGCGATTAAGGTGGAATCATTTGTTTGTTTGTCGCTTTATCGCTTGAAGACCACGCAACCGAAAAAATATATCTTTTAACTTCGATTTTGGATCAATTTCCAGTTCCACTGAAACTGATAAAGTAGAGAGAGAGAGAGAGAGAGAGAGAGAGGAGAGGGGGGAGAGAGAGAGCGATCATTGAGAAAAACATAATTCGAAGAAATCTCTTATTATGAAATCGGCCAAAATAGACAAGCAGTGATTGTTTGCGACGAAGACACGGAAAAGAGAGAAATAGAGAAAGGAAAATCTTCTAAGCTCACATTTATGTTTCACACAACATCTATTGATAAGCAATTTTATGAACTTTTCACTTGCTAGCGACATGATGGAAGCCTAATAACAGTAAAATCCAGTGCCGGAGCCTATTTCAAAATTGTACGTACGTTGTTTTGTGTGCTAATGGAAAATATAGATGGAAATCGATGCCGAAAATTGCAAACGAAGGGTGACCACAATTCAACGATATGGATTCTTACGGTTTGAATGGTGACTTTCGAATGCCTCCGACTTTACGACAAATAGACGCGTGCTAAGAATATTTTATGATGCTTGTTCATCATGATGATGACGAACGGTCCATCTATGTGTGTGTTTGATAGCTAACATTATACCGGTGTGTAGGCAACGGCAAATAGAATAAGAAGCCCGAAAAAAGACCGATCACGTTCAGATAAAATTAAGGAAAAAGGAGAGATGAGCCAACGCACACGCATATTTGAACAACAATGCCAAATCTATTACTGTTATTATTTTCACTTGAATACAGTGCATATTTTTCATTTGTTTCTTTTTCTTCGTGATATGGTTGCGTACAATACACGCAGTACGAGCACACTCTCATTTTAACGTTTTATTTGTTGGATTTTCTCCGTTTACAATTTATTCGCTGTCCATCGCACTGGGTCGTCTAATTCAAACATCTTCGCCGCACTCACTCATATACACGCGTGTGCTGTCCGTTTTGATTCGACTCTCGCATCGACCAATATGAGTGACCATTCGAATGTGCGTATGTGTATATATCCATCATCGTCGTTTTGTCAGTCACTGTGCTACGAATTTATACCATTTTCGGCTCACACACAATAACAATTTGTAGAAGTCTTTTTTCCAGATTTTGCGTTTTCCGCGCGCGCGAGCGACGGACCGTTTCGCAGCAGCAGTTGTGGTGGTGGCAATCGCATTCTTATTTGTTCCTCTGTTGCTTTCCGATTTGAGGTGCTCACACGAGATTCACGCATATGTGTTGGACAGTTTGGATCGGCAATCCTCTAAATTACTTGCTCACGTCCACCGAGAATACGAAATGAAAAAACTTGAAAAAAAAATATAAGTTTTTCACACACACATGTGATATGCGAATACGTGCGGGGGCGAGTGACCACAAATTCATCGGAAAACCGACGAAATGTAAAAATGTCGGGAAAAATTCTGTAAACACGAATGAAAAGTGAAAACGAATGAAAGTGCTAAGAAGCGAGCAAATAATGCGTTGAACGGTGATGTGATGGTTTTGCAGGCGCATTGTATATAAAATGCGTGAAGACGGTCAGAATATTCGGCGCTTGAATTCGTAACGCCCGTGAATAATGTTGGGATCACTTTCCATGTTTTCTTTATACACGTTATCAATTTATTTTGATAATCTGTTGAAGCGATGTTTTAGTTGAAAACTTTCGTTAATTTTCGGCCATTTATTTTTCTTTTCGTTCAAAAGTCAGCACGTGTATCTGGATCATTTTTCATTATGTGGCAGAAAGATGATGGAATGAAAATTGATCAATTTCTCTTATCGCATGCCATTCTATCACCATCTTATTCCAATTCACACCAGAATCTTCCTTTTTCTTGCCGAATCGTATTCGTATTTGATTCGATCTATTCTCCACTTCATTAGCGGCCGTTTCCATTGATTTGGCATTTTATATTTATCTTGTGCCCTCACACTTTCGTTCGCATTCGATAATGGTGTACGATGTTCATATGTGTGGCATCGAAATTTTCATCAGGGCAACAGCGCTGCAATCATAAAAAAATAAGTTCGGCACAGAAATCGTATTCACTCTTTTGCCGTTCGCATATTTTTAATGTTTTTGCGAAAATGTTTCGGTGCCAATTCGATATGGTCGAGTTGTACTTGAAGTAGTTTCGCATTTTATCCTCCAGAAATTCGACTCGTCAAATTTAGCTTGGTGTTTGTGCGTGCTTGAAACTTCAATTCAATAGAAAGCCTCCATTGGCATCTCTCGCCTCCCATTCTCCCACATAAATGCGAATGAATGCGAAGAAACCACCACATAAGTTGTTGGTAAAGAAATATTCAAGAGAGTATGGAACTGAAGAGAATACCGATTTCCGTGAATAGAAGCGAATGTTTGGATACTTGAAGTGTACAGTTTTGGTATGTCATGTGCTCCGAACATGATGGGCTCCAATAAAAATGTATGCACAAATATAATGAAAATAAATATCTGTCGGCGGACACAAGCTGATTGAAAAGCTGTTTAAAAGGATGTTCGACTGTGGGCGCATTTCAAGAGCCGACCGCATTGAAAATATGTGTCGTTTTCGATTCACATATTTATTTTCATTTATCGTTAGTCTTATGTTTTCCTGCTAGTTTTTTTCCTCTTCTTCTTTTCACAAACATTCAATTGCATACACATACGCTCCATTCGCAATGCCAACTTCACATCTCATTTTCACTTGAAAGCGAGAGATGTCGATGCGTGTTTTTGTTCGACTGTTGCCGCTCACAATACAATGGCAAGTGTGTGCATTTGACGGCCCTTTCAGATATGGCTATAGCAGATACATACCGAATTATTTGTATTTTTCAGTAACAGCAGAAATCCACAAGCTTTTTAAATACGTGCGTCGGATGTGTATGTGAGCAAGTGAGTGCGCCCGCTTATATGTTTTTATACTTTTCGTCTTTATTTTCCTTAATTTTTTTTTTTCTTCTTCTTCAAACTGCCTATACATATTTACAGCACCATATCTTTCATCCATCCAAACAACTCACACAGACATTAATGATCCTCACGCTCTCTTTCTCACTCCGTCCGAGCGTAAATAAAAATGGTACACGGCTTATGCTTTTGGTTGTGTGTAAAATGTAGATTATGGAGCCTCCCTCTGCGCATTTTTTCTAATTAGTTTTTTATATTTTCACATGTATTTATATATTAAATGTATGTATATATATATATCGATGCGATATAATGTGTTGCGATGGCTACCGCTCACTCGCTCTCTTGCTACCCCTCTCCCTCTCTCTCTATTGATAAATAATTTTGATGGATATTTATTTCGATTACAATACTGGTATCGAATACTTCACATAGGCGCTTCGATTGGTTCACGATGATTCTCTCGATATATTCACCGAACAGTTTTTATGAAATATCGATTTTTATTCCATCAAGTCTCATGTTGACGGCTCCGCCAATTTATAAGCATCCATATTTTGCAGATTAAGACAATTTCAAGTACCACCACTCATAAAATTCCATTCTTCTCCGCTTCATATGCAATCTTCGAATACATATTTTTTTTTAACGATTCCAAAGTGAACAAAGTCTAATTCAGACATTTTATTTCATTTTGATTTTATTTCTTGATGATGAATTTGGAAAGCAATTTTTTCGGTAATTTTAGACTAACATGATTGCATGCGAAGCTTTCTCATAATAATCGTATGCATGGAACTTTTTTAAATGCTAAAATCACAGGAACGAATTACAAATCACTTTTGTATTGCCGCGTGCACGAGGTTCTTCTTCTTACTTCGGTTCCATTGGAAAAACTTAAGCAAGGTACAAAAAAAAATCGCAAGAGTGAAAATTATATTGCATGATTCATGCGGCTTGAATTTTGTGTAGCGATTGAGAAAATAACATGTGTATGCGATGGATCACGAACATTATGAAGTAAGTGGAAGAGAGGCAAAAAAATGCGGCGGCTAAATTTCAACTCAATTGCCATTTCCGATTGTGAAAACAAATTTAAAAGAAAATTTATTCTGCATTTTCAGTTTCGCTCAAATTCTCAATCACATTTGTGCGACTTGCTCGCTGAAAAAAACAACTATTTTTCTTCATTTTCATTGTATAATCAATATTTTGGGTTTTTATGATTTTGCGATTTATTTTGCATGCGGCACACAGAAAAAAAATTAAATGCTAATCGTTTAATGGTAAAATCGATACCGGTGAGGTAAGCGAATCTTGCGGATTGTTTTGAATAAAGAAATTATATGAAAATACGAATATTTGGATGGATTGCAAGTAATCAACAGAAGTAAGTTCAATTCGAAGTGGTTTTGTTTATAGAGCATTATAATCGCAAATCGGATCAAAAGGGCATTTACCAGACATTCAACGTAATTCCATGCCTATTAAAATTCACAGCCACACATTCACACAACTTTACAAACTCACTTCGAAGATGGGCCGAAATCCTCTTTCGAGCAGATACGACACAAAGTAAACACACACAGAGATTTCGAACGGCATGATCAAAATACCATTTTGGATCTTTGCAACACAACAAGGATCAACACCCACAACATCAATCGTTAGAATACAAATTTACCATAATGAAATCCAAAATCAAATAGCAAAATAATTAAGAGATGAAACAAAAATAACAACAACAAATATGTTGAATAAAGATCAACAAAGAAAACTTACAGAACTTCACTGGACGTTTTATTTAATTTTCATTCCGACACAAAACGCGCGTAAGTTTGTGATGCCTAACAACTGGCCACCACTTCTTGTTCACGTACGCGATTTTTATAGACTAAAATGAACGATTCGTAACTATAGCGAAATAGAATCGAGAGAAGGATCGAACGCACACCGCCGAACGGATATGGCTACCGAAAAATGCTACGGTCTGCACGGTTTCGATTCGAACTTTTTATTATTATTATTATAACTGTTGTTTGTCCCTATATGTGAAACGGTCAATTCGTTGCCTTTCGTTTCCACATACAAGTGGCCAACTACCACCAAATATCCATTTATGTGCCGAAAATATCGAAGCACTCGTATGTAATAGAGAAATCGAGAATTAGTGTATTGTTTGCGATGTGTGTTGTGTTGTTATATGAAACGAGCACCGCATTCGATTGTGTACTACATCGTTTATTTGTCTCTGTTGCTCGATGGTCGCACGTTTACCGCTCTCTTGTTTTGTGTGTCTACTATTCGCTTGTGCCACACATGAACAACTAACTGTCGGATGCCCGCAATCTAATTCACATTCTTTTCTCGCTCGCCTCAAATATTATTGCCACCATCGTCGTTGCCGCCGACATCGTCACTTCATCCCTCATTCAGTCATCGTTGTATTGCTGCTGTCACCGCCACCGCTTCTGCTGCTACACATACGCACACTTTCCATTTCTTTTCGGCGATTCGCTTTCTCTTTTCTTTTGCCGAAAACTTATTTACTCTTTTTTTGTCGGCATTTAGCTAATATTTTTCATTTCAGCATTTTTGTATGTGCATGGGGAAACATTTTTACAAATACATAACGCGCAATGACACTGTGTGTTTGGAGGTGCTCAAAAATCAACATATCTCGCTTTCGCTCACATACACACACACACGCACACTTCCATACAAATGAACTTCTTTTCCTTTTTTCACTTTAGTGAGCACAAAATATGGAAAAAATATGAATTTTTACCAATAAAATGGCATGTCATAGAGGAGTCTCGCTGCTGCGACGCTGCTTGGACAATCCATCTCCATGTCTTCAGCGTGCACAACAACATTTTCTTTATATTAAATCACAATCATATATAAATTTATATTATGGATTTCAGACATCTTATTGCCAGTTTCCAATCACCGCGTTGCGCTCTCGGCATGGAGCAATTTTCCCGGTAAATCTTATCATATTTTCAACATTTGAAATTTATGATCGCATTTGCGATAGATATTTGCACCATCGAAACTGGTTATATCTCGATGGAAATTATTTTAAATCTCAAACGCCATTGTTTTATTCATTCATCGGTTGACTTTTTAAAAATTTGACGAAATCAGCACAACATTTAATGAATGATAATAATAATTTGACAACAATAAAAGTAAATGCGATAAACTTGGAGTGTAAAATCTTCAATTTTATTTAAAATGAAGGAGTTTGGATATACAATATGATAGAATAGATAATTTGTACGCCTTACAAATGGTTGAATATGTTTTTTGTTCACTTTTTCTTCGTTAGTTCCTTATAATGTTCCACACTGCCAACTTCAATTGTTGATACAACGACGTCTTTCTTTGCTTCCGTTTCCTCGACCTTTGGAACTTCAACGACGGTCTTTATTTTTTTCTCCTTAATTTTGCTCCGCACTTTATTTGCCAATTTGGCGGTCGCCAGAACTTTACTCACTTTTTCGCCGCGCAGCCAACGTTTACCCCATGATTCGTCCTAAAAAATACAATTTTTTTCAACATTCATTATTTAGATTTAATGTCTAGATCTTTAGTATTAATTGCAAGAAGTGGTTGGATATTGAAAAATTAAAAGCCAGCTTACAAAACTTGCATGTTGCATCAACGGCTAGCTTTCAATTTTCCATTTGTTTCACTTTCAAGTTACCTTTGGTTCAGTGGGCGATTCTCTGTTTGAAGATTGTCCAGCTTTTGCTTTGCTTCGAGTTTGACGGGACGACCGTCCTTCTTCTTCTTTCGGTGCAATATTAATTTCCTGTTCAAAATCAAGATCTTCATCCTTGCCCAAATCGATAATATCATGATCGTCATCGTCAACATTTGACTTTTTGCTGGTTTGTAACTGTGTCTTTGGCTTGCACTCATCTGATTCGCTTTTACTTTTTTCATCACTGTTTGATGAATCGCTATCGTATTCAGACTCGGAACTTTCAGACTTGTCACTGTCACGCTTTTTATCACTTCCTCGTTTTGATGAATCACGCGATTCGATGGCATTCTCATTAACTGACTTTTCATTTCCATTTGATTCATCTTTCATTTGCTCTAATGGTGGCTCAGGACTTTCGGAAATCTCAAGTATTTCATCTTCTTCAATTATTTCACCATCTTCCATTTCTTCTTCCTTTTCGCGATTTTCTGTCTCAGGATTTTCTGGATCTTTGTTCGGAGTTTCCTTATTTGGGACAGCATTATTCAAATCAGGTTCTCGATCAGTGGTTTTAGGTGAATCTTTTCGAACATTTGTGTCTGCTCTCTTTTCAGCTTCAGATTTTTCTTTAATTTTCTGTAAGAAAAGCTCATCTTCTGTCGGCGGACGTACTTGTTTTTCGACTACTGGCATCGTAATATAGCGCTTCTTCGTTTTGTTGGTCGATTTTTTGTCTTCATCTTCCGACTCACTGCTTGAAATACACAAAATTTCCGGTTCGGCAATAATGGGAACGACATCATCATCGTTCGCCGCTGCCAGTTCAGCCTCTTTTTCGGCAGGCTGCGCATTCCTATCGACTTGACATTCACGAGTTTGCGATTCATGTGCATTTGAGCTGTCATTTTCTTTTCCCTCTTCGGTTTTTTTTCCCTCCTTTTTTTCATTTTGTGTATTATTTGTAGAAGGACTTTCATCGGTTTCGTATCCTTCTGTCTGCCTTTGTCGGAAATTGCGCTTCAATCGAACAGGTCGGTTTAACGGCACCTTCGATTGATCATCTGGTTGAATCGATAACTCTTTTTCCCTGCGATTGCTGTTGCTCTGCGATAAATTCTTATTTGAGCTCGACTCTTTTTCCTTTTTCTGATTCTCTGGTTCGCTGTCTGAATCATCCAATTCTATCTTTGTAACAGGCTCAAGTGCAAGTTGCGACCGTATTGCTCGAGCACGTGCTTGAAGTTCCAACAATTCCAACACGGAGTACTGCTTTTCAGAGTTTCGACCATTTGATTCAGATGGTTTTGCCGTAGTCGCCACCGTCGCCGCCACCTTCGTCGACGCAGTTTCTATGAAATATACATTTTAAGTACGACAAAATACAAAAGCTGATGGAACAAAATAGCAGAAGGACGAATATAAAAAATAATAGCAAAGAAATAGACAAAATAGAATCCACTTGTCACAAAATATGAAAACTGAATGAAATTCGATCGAAGTAGTTATGCTAGAAAATCAACCCCCTTGAAAAAATTCGAAATATTTCGCTGAATAGTCTACCTTTCTTCATTTCACGTTTTTTCTTCTTTTTCGGCTTGCTCAATTCATCATTTGAGTCAGATGAAATTTCCTCCAATGAGATGTGCTCTGAAATTTATTCATACAATCAAAAGCATTTTATTTAGTTTTTCTTCTTTTCTCATTTTTGCTGTTTTTTTCCATTTCTTTTTCTTTACACTTTTAAAAATATTTTAATTTGTTCCTTTTTTTTTAAATTTAAGTGAAAGTTCAATCCTCACCTTCAATTTTTTCAACATCGGAGCCCGCATCTGAGGAGTCAGTGTCTGAGGGGCATTTTGTTGCATTGATAATAGACAACAGCCGCTTTTTTGATATGCCCAATATTTCTTCGAGGCAAATTTCTTGGATTTCTTCATTTGATTTGTCCTGATTATCAATATATTCGATGGTTTCAATTATTGCTTATGTTCGCTTTCATAATGTTTCTTTTCATTAATCAAGTTGATTTTACCTGCAAAAACTCTGGTATGATTGATTCAACTGTTTTGAATTTCAATGAACTAAATATTTGTCTAATGAGCTCAACGCGGTCATCGACATAATGCTCCAATGGCTTCAGATCCACCGGCTCACTTTTAATTGATAGCAATGGTTTTTCCCTCTCTTTTTCCTTTTTTAATTTCTTTTTCTTGCTTTCCGTCGGCATTTTCCACAAAAAAAAAACTTGAATATTACAATTAGTTACTAACTATAAAAAAAAAAATCGCTTGCGTTGTCCGCAGAAAATAAACAATTGTGTGTCGGATGCAGAGAACTGTCAAAGCGTCTGACGTTTCACTTTCGAAATTGTTGGTGATTCATTTTCGAACGTCAATTTCGGTGTGAAGCCGTCAAGAATTAGCAATACACGAACATATCATATATGTAAACACGTGTTGCGGTACATTCGATTATTTCTTTTGCTGGTTTATCGACAACAGCCGAATTTGTCTGCCCATTCAAAACGTTTCCAATGAAATTTTTGTAATTTTGGTGAATTGTTCGAAATTATACTTCACAGAGAATCACATTCAACATGAGCTCATCATCGTTTTTCTTGAAAGCAAAGCCAAAATCTTCGAAGAAACGAAAGGTAACATAGAATTAATGCATAAAATCGTTCAAATTGTGTGCTAAAAGCTTTTGAATTTTGTAGATTCCATTAGACAGTACGGAAAAGGATGCAAAGCTGAAAGTTCCAAAAGTAGACCGAACCGAAGATGATGATGAGATCCATAGTTCCGATGAAGATGAAGAGAATTTGGCAAATGCACATTTTTCAGATGTGGAAGATGATGAAGATGTGGCTGAAACACCCCAGGATAAACGCCTGAAACTGGCAAAAATGTACTTGGAGGAGATTGAAAAAGAGGAAAGATCCCGTGCCGAAGACAAAGAACTGCTGGAAAATAATGTTTCACAACGATTGACCGATGAGTATTTGGACAGCATTGGAAAGCTACGACGAAAAGTAGCCGATGACTACACAGGATTTGATGAAAAGCATATGATACAAGTAAAGCACAAATTACACCAATTGCCTGTGACATGCGTTTGCCTAACGGCTGACAATAAATTCCTGTTCACCGGAAATAAATCAGCAATAGTTTTGAAATGGAATTGTGAAAATATGAAAGTGGTCGGACACATTGACTGTAATGTAGGCAAAAGTGTGGATGAGATTGAAAATAGCAAAAAGAAACGTCGACCACAAACTTACGCATTAGCTGCATCGACTGATGGCAAATTTTTGGTAAGTAACCATTCTCAAAATGTAGTTCCAATTTCAATTGAGATCATATGATTTTTCTCGTAAATCCCCTTGCAGGCGGTTGGTGATATGAGTGCCTACATTCAAATATGGTGTTGCGACAAATTAATACATTTGCAAACATTTAAAGGTCATCGAGATGTTGTGACATCGTTAGTGTTCCGAAAAGATACGCATGATTTGTATTCGGCAAGTCAGGATCGGTCAGTGAAAATCTGGTCGCTAGATGAAATGGCCTATGTCGAAACGCTGTGAGTTTCGAACCTTGGGAGTTAAAAGCCATTTCGAAAAGCTATTAATTTATTGATCAATTTTGTAGATACGGCCATCAGTCAGCTATAACGAGCATAGATACATTGTCGCGGGAACGAGCGATCACATCCGGAGGCACAGACAGAAGTATACGCATTTGGAAAATAGCTGAAGAATCTCAGCTTATTTATAATGGCCACAGTGGCAGCATTGAATTAGTCAAATTGATTAATGAAGAGAATTTCATTTCGGCTGGAGACGACGGGTAAACTATTAAATTGAAATTGAAGCGTTTGAATGTGATTTTAAATTTGTGTTTATTGGCAGAGCACTTTGCGTGTGGAGTGCCATGAAGAAGAAGCCATTGTGTGTGAAAGTGTTAGCACATGGAAAATCAGTTGAGAATGATCAAGCCAATTGGATCAGTGCGGTCGCAACATTGGTTAACACAGATATTGTGGCTTCAGGTAAACTTAATTTCAAATTTTTTGGATTATACTACTCATTGATTATTTATTAACAAACTTCTGTTCCCTGAATTCATAGGGTCTTGCGATGGAATGATTCGATTGTGGAAATTAGGTGAAAATTATCGTGACTTATGTTTGTTATTTGAGGTGCCAGTGGCAGGTTTTGTAAACAGTTTGGCGTTTACAAGTGACGGAACAAAGTTGATAGCAGGTGTTGGTCAAGAGCACCGACTAGGACGATGGTGGCGAAAAAAAGAAGCCAAAAATGCAGTTCTAGTCATACCTCTCTTGAAAAGATTATCACAAGATCAAAAATAAATGTTTCTTTTTAAAACGATGAAATAAAAGAGTTCCAAAAACTATTTTCATATTTTCGAATCCACATTGATTTGCTTTTATTTCGGTTGCATTTTCGAAACGAATACAGAGTTTAGAACAATTCGTTCTGTTTTTTTTTCTATTTCGGAAAGTTTACACATTAACTTGATGGTGATAAAAATTAGTTTATTTTGCCAATGCTTTCAAATCAGCAATACATTTGTTCAATGTTTCCTTGTCTTGATCTGGTGTAATGCTGCTGAGAACTTTGTTTTGTACCCAGGTGACCAAGTGCTTTTGTCTGACTCGGCGCTCGACCAATTGAATTTCAACCTGGTAATCCAAACGGCGTTTCACTTCACCGAATACTTGGGCCAAACGTTCACGGTAAGCGGCCTCCAATTGCAATGCAACATTCTCTTTTTGGGCATCGTTCAACAACAATTGACCATCGGTACGCCATTGTTCTTTTTGCTCATGCTCAATAGAATCTTCCAACGCTTGGATATCATTTTTGCGGCTTTGCTCAAAGTTGGCTTCAATTTCATCGATTTCATCATCCAATGATTTTTTGATACTTGGTCCAAATTTCTTGATACCGATGGTGAGCAAAGCGGCAAATGAAAGACCAGCATAATATTCATGCTCCATGACATAGATTTCCTTCGACGCCAAATAAGTGAACAACGAAAAACCGAACGCATATGGACCAGTCACACCAGTTTTCTTGTAGAAAAATTGGAACCTAAAAATACATCAACAGCAACAACAAGTCATGCAAAGTTCAATATCAAATTTTCTGAGATGGAGATTCACCATTCTTCTGGGATGAATCCAAAGCGCACGGGAGCGGCCTCGATTACACGAACTGGACGTTGGTATCCAACCTCATCTGATGTTGCAGCAGCGGCTGACGCCGATGAGGTCGATGCTGTTGTACTGGTTGCCCGAATTGCTTGAGCAATTGGCTTGCGGACTACAAATGTGTTGGTGATTTTGAAAGAAAATGTGTTGAATATTAATAGATGAATTCTTGTATTTACCCTAAACAAACTAAATCAAACAAAGCTAAGATCATTTTTTAATTTTTGATCATTTTCAATGAGGCAAATGTCAAAGCTAACTTTTTCATCCATAACCAGTGATTACATAAACTTCATCCGGCAATGGTGTGCCAACAAATATCACAACTTTTTTCACTTTATTTCCAATAGATTTTCCATAGTCTTGTTGATTTACTCCTCATATTTTGCGAATTTAATTGGTATTTACTTACGTTGGAATACGCTGGCTCGTGACAACATTTTGACTTAAAATAATTTTATTCAACAATTTTCGACGTCCTAAGTTCTCTGCAAAAAAAAGTCTGATTTCAATGCAAGAGTACCAACCTCACCGCAATGACACTTAAATTTGGTGGAATGTGACAGATGGCGCCTTCACAACACATGTACTAAATTCGTTTCGAAGTTACCGAAGCATGTGCTTGTTCAAAACAAAACAGTTGCTTTGATTTTATTTTATGTAAGTCTAAAACTTAAAAAAACAAAATCACTTTTTTGGGAAAATAGTCATAATTTGATTATCATTTTTTCCGTCTTTCCATCAAAATTTCGTTGTTTCAACAGAATTTGCATGATTTCATGTGTTTTCGAAATTGATAAATGTGTACTAAACCATATCATTTGTGTTGACATTGCGCTGTAAGGCGCAAATGATTGATAATGATACGATGAATCAATGCAATGATAGTGTGAATAAAGAACGATAGAAGCCTTGTAAAAGATATATTCGAATATTTTGATTTCGATTAACTTGTTCATTGGAAATTTGTCCGAAAAAATGGGTACTGGTTGCTCATCATGTTTCAAGGGAGACGAAAAAATTGTGGTTCAACCTGATTTGGTTTGTAAACAATAATTTTTGAATTAAATATTTTGGAATGTTTTTGTGTGCACTTGTTAGTTGATGAGTTTATTTTGCATTTGTTAGGCTGCACGTCGTCAAATGGCATTGGATGCGGCTGAACGAAGACGACAAGAGACTGAAAACCGCGGTATAAAGGATCCGGAAAAAGTACGAAGAATGAAAGAGCGTGCTGCAAAACTCGAAACGGAAGAGATTGAAGCAGCTAAGCTTGGCACGAGTAAACCGACTCTAAGAGTAGGCTTTTTTTGTTCAAATTCAAATTCTTAGAGTTGAAACTAATAGAAAAATGTGTTCACATTTCAGTGGCAAGCCGATTAGGGTCCCGATAGCACCCATTCTGCACATCGGACACTTTTTTGCACTGTGATAATTCAGCAACTACAAAACCATAGATTACCTTCTCATATTTCAGAGAACAACTTTTACGTGTTACGAGTTTAGTGTCTAACTGTCAACTTGAATTCAAAGTGAAAAGAGAACCACAAATGCATTTCTTATTGTGTTTTGGACCAAATCTTTTACGCACCAATCAATTCAGGCAGAGCAAACTTAGGCCTACGATTTACCCAAATGCCATTTTCTCAAGCAAACCGCTCAACCAAACCATTGTTAATAAATCTTTTGAAATAAAATGAATGAAAATGAAATCATTGAATGTGAATTATTGAATGGTCATTTCCAATACATAGGAAAATTGATGACCTTGGTCACACACTATTATCTTGATAATCCATTTGACACAAAGATTTCGAATGTCAATTCATGTTCGAAAGATGAAATTGCAAATTTGACAGATGGGACCCAACACAATCGCAGCCAAAGAAAAAAATGCGTTTTTATCACTGTCGTTTGCATACACAGGTGCACACATGAAAATGTTCCGGATGAAACGTAAAATGGTTTAAATTTGTTGAAATTGCCTTGGTCAAAGATTATTCAAAACTGTCTAACACCGACAAATGAACAGTCATATTATATTTTGATTATATAACAATATTTAGATAAACGAACTATAAAACGATCATTTACAAATTGTCGCTATTTTACCACAAGTATTTTTGTGTGTGCGCATCAAATACGCGAAGTGTCGGCGTTTATCTAACGGAGGAAATATTGTGTTGAGCTCATAATAGACTGCAAGTTTGAATAAAACACATCTCCCGAACGATATCCAATCAAATTTTATTGATTTGGACCGCACAAATAATAGCATTTGTATATTTTGATTGAATTAGCTGTGAAAGCAGAAAGCACATTTATTCGTCCATTTAATTAAAGTCATTTGTAATTATTTTGTTGAGGACTTTCTGTGATAACAAAGAGAAAGTGGAATTGTGTTCACCAACGCACATTGTTCAACAGCATAGGAACACAGTTCTCATCAGAATGCTTGAGCCACCAAAGGAGAATAAGGTTGGTCACAAAAATTCAATCGCTTTCAATGCAATTGTGCAATCTCATTTGAATCGAATTGTGCATGTTGCAATTTTTTAAAAATCGCCGAAACAGTAGGAAATTATTTGAAAAATGTACATTTCGTTTCTATATCTATCAATTGTTCTGTATGACAAAGTAATTGAAGCAATGTATTTCATTCGGATTGAATACCCTTGATTTGCCCTTGGAATTGACACTCGAACAACTTCCTCAGAATCTTTGTTCCCATTTTTAGAACAATTTGTTCATAAATATTTGCCTGAATATTGCGTAATTGTTTTTGTTACGAAAGAATTATAACTCTAGACGCTGATGTAATGTCTATGTGACAAGATACCTGCATAGCAACTAGGAATTGGCATGCAGGTCAATTTAAAATGCATATAACAATTTTATTCTTCGATTGATTTGATGTGAAGGGCTTGTGATTATTCATAGCTTGTTCTCCTGCATTTGCTTCCGAGTTGATTACATCGCCGCGAGGATCATTGATCACTCTCAATTGTTAAACGGCGGTGTCGCTGGTACAGTATTTTTTTTCTAGAGCACGAACTTTTCCATTCGATTCCATATAAACAACTGTGTGAAATTTGAACGCATGCATTCAACGCGTAGTACATCAATACAGGAAGGAAAATTGGCGCAAATGCTTTTTTGTTTTACGTTGATTGTGGGCAAGCATTCAATTCGGTTTTATATTTAGAACGAATTGAATAAGTTGGAGTGGCATTGACCCGACCATTTATAATGAATTTGAATTCGAAAAAGTGCTTTTTCCTGCGGTCGCATCCGAATTCGATTGATAAATTATCAATTCAGACATTCAGCTGTTCAATTATTTACTAACCGACTTTCAATATATTTCGACGAGATTTTTTTTTAAATAAATATTTTGATGGGCTTTTCATTTGAGTAAAATCAGTTGATGGTGCGTAATTTTCAATAAAACATTCCAATGATGTTTTTGTAATCATTCGACACGTCAACAAAATCCAATCAAATCTTCTCCAAGAATATATAAAAGAGAAAGAAGATTTCGAAAGGTACGAGCTCATAAAATCAAACGGTTACTGGAAAGTTCATTGAATAACCAAAGAACTACGTCAAAAGTTATATAAATAGTTCTTATCAGTCAATTTCATATTTTGTGTGTGATAAGAGCGCCGATATAGCGAACGGAGTTCATGCAGTAATCAGGAAGCAACAGAGCAGTTGCACATAAGATATTACTAGTATCATAGCGCCTTCTTCGCTGTTGAAATAATGGAATCTTATACTTGAACAAATTACGAGTGTGTTTAATTCTAGTATGTCACGATATTCATTCAGAATGAACAGATAATTATGACAAATAAAATTTGCTTCAGCTGTTTTTTTTTCCGCTGACTTTGATGATCTGTGTATAGACGCCAATGGATTGACAAATTCACAAATAATAATCATAAATAGCGATAATAAAATATTGTTCACAGACACACAAACAGCAAATGTTTTGCTTCACTCGATCCAAACGCAACAGTTGCTAAATTTACGGCATCCAGTCAAGTGTCGACTTTCTTCCCGGACAGATTATTAAATTGTTACGAAGGACAATTAATGATTTTTTCCAATAATTTCGAGTTTAATCGTATATGTGGTTGATCATAACTTTTTTTACGATCGCGATTTTGAGTATTTGGGGGGTTTTTTGGTGCACCTAAATTTTGAGCCCATTCGTTTAAAAGGAATTCGGGAATTCCACAAAACATAAAATACAAAATGCCAGGACCTTTGGATATTTTAATCAGTCAAGTAAGTTGACTCCACCATTAACATTTAGATGAGATTTTTTTCGAATGTAAAACTGACCGCTTTTTCTTGTTTGAACTAGCGAATGTCATAAAAAGTAATGAAATAAGCGAAAACTGTTCGTTCATCATGTGTTCATTCACTCTCTGAAAAAAGCGCGTTTGTTAACGCACATTGCGGCAATCTGTTCATTTTGAAATAATTAGTTAACTGTGTAATTGGTGAATTCCATTCCCTTGAATGACAAAATCTTGAGCAGAAAACGTTCGATTCACTCTGTAGCAACGACTGATAAGCGAAGTAATGGAAAAAATTACAAGCGAAAGACACTGATAAATATTCTTGAAAAATTAAGAAGACCTCTTAATTAGCCTTTGGGCAAATGCATAGGACTAAAGATTTCCGTCAAGTTATTCACAATTGAGACCGATTTCATCTCATTCGATTGCGATGCCATTTGACACCGATACAGCGACGTTGTTGATAAGGATTTGTTTACATTGTCTCCTAAATGCTCTATATTCATGAATTGTTTTTACTGCCTGCCTACGGGCAACCAGCTATAGCTGCAGCGAAACTGGCGCTTTTATCTAATTTCATGCATTCAGCTGTATGGATTTGTAATACCAAATACATTGGATGGCGCATACTTCGCGATAGCCTTTCGCAATATCAAGGACGATTACTTTGTCTAGTTTCTATTAATGTTTACAAATTATAGGTCGTATACTACGGTTTAAGATTAGATATATGGCATTTTTGCTGTGTCATGCAGAAGATGACAGTAAAATTGTAGTTTACGGAAAAGATACAATGACATGATATTTGATTGATACTGAATCAGCTGATTTGATACTCGTTTGCACGGGAGTTATATAAATTAAAATATAATAATTTTTTACAGGTCCGCGGACATCAACGTGGGGCATCGGACACAAAAGAATTCCATGAAGTCACCAAACGAGATGCTTTGATGCACTTTGAGCTCGAATTGAAGAACCTTTTGGATACCCTCAGCGATGAACAGCAAAAGGATTTTTATAGCAATGAAATGGAAAGGTTCGCCGCTTTGTTTGAGCGCTTCTTACAAGAAGAAGGACCATCAGTTGATTGGGATAGAATTCAGAAATTGCCACAAGAAGCTATTAAGGATTACGCAACACTCACTGCCGCTAAAGACAAGAATATCGTAAGTTTAAAAACGATTCATTCGCAATTTTACACGCAAAATATTTTCATGAGAACATTGATCTCTGTGCTTGCGCTTTTTGCCTTGCAAACCAATCTCGTTATCATTATTTATGACACTCACCTCATAAATGTTACGGTATCATTTCACTTGCATATTTGACTTTGGATGTTATCAAAAAAAATCTCTCCCGCAATACTTCTTATCAAAATGTAATAGCATTGGAATTCTTTATCAAAATTTTCAATTGCAAAAAAGGATATCATTTGACACTCTCGCAGCAAAAGCAAAGTATTTTATCTTACTGCGCAAAAGGCAAATAGAAACTATAAAGTGCAAATGTAATAGAAATGAACGTGAGTTTAAAAGCAATACGGTAGGGTGTCAGAGCAAAAATATGATAAATTGCCATATCTTTTTTGCCCTAAGGATTTTGTGGGTAATTTTGGTTTGTAACTGTAATATAGAAAATTGTTAGCGCAAAAATCATATTTGATTGTTGCTCTTCCTTGCCTATATTTACTTATTTATCTGAGCTTCATATATCGTATTTTCACTTTTCATCTAATTTCATATCATAATTTGGCTCTAATCGAACACTTTACCTGCCTGATGCTCATCGAGAAAATTTACTCCACTCTTGCTACGAGCATGTCATTTAATCAAACATTGTTTTTCTTTTCTTTTTGCAAAGATTCGCGATCAATTGAACAAATTGGTGGTCATCAAATTGAATGGTGGATTGGGAACATCGATGGGATGCCATGGGCCAAAAAGTGTGATTCCAGTGCGAAATGACCTCACCTTTCTGGATTTGACCGTGCAACAAATTGAGACATTGAACAAAACATATGGCGCTGATGTTCCTCTTGTGCTCATGAATTCATTCAACACAGATGAAGATACGGAGAAAATTGTTCGAAAGTATAAAGGTTTCAAAGTCAAAATTTACACATTCAACCAGAGTTGCTTCCCAAGAATCAGCCGAGATTCGATGTTGCCAATCACAAAGGATTACAACGTTGCGGCCAACATGGAGGCGTAAGTTTAGAATGAGCGACTAAGTTGATTTAAACGGTGTATCTTTTCACATCTTATTTTCCATCGATAGATGGTATCCACCTGGTCACGGTGACTTCTACGAATCTTTCCAAAACTCTGGACTATTGGGTCAATTTATTGACGAAGGCCGTGAATACTGTTTTTTGTCGAACATCGATAACTTGGGTGCTACCGTGGATTTGTCAATCCTCAACAAATTGCTTGGTGAAAATGGCAGCAATGGAAAACCAGTTGATTTCGTTATGGAAGTCACAGATAAAACACGTGCTGACGTTAAAGGTGGAACTTTAATTCAATACGAAAACAAATTGCGTCTATTAGAAATCGCTCAGGTGCCAAACGAGCATATTGACGATTTCAAATCCGTGAAAACTTTCAAATTCTTCAACACCAACAACATTTGGGCCAATTTGAATTCAATTAACCGCGTGTTGAAAGAAAAAACGCTGAATATGGAAATTATTGTGAACAACAAAACACTTGACAATGGTTTGCGTGTGATTCAATTGGAGACAGCTGTCGGTGCCGCCATGAAATGCTTCGAAGGAGCCATCGGAATTAATGTGCCACGATCTCGTTTCTTGCCCGTCAAAAAAACTTCCGATCTTTTGTTGGTCATGTCGAATTTGTACAGCTTGAAAGGTGGCTCATTGGTAATGTCACCACAACGAATGTTTCCAACCACTCCACTCGTCAAGCTGGGCGATAATCACTTCAGCAAGGTCAAGCAGTTCTTATCGAGGTAGATTTAAATTGCTTTTCTCCGCATTAAACTCAATGTAAATGTGCTTTAATTCCAGATTTGCCAATATTCCCGACATAATTGAACTGGATCACTTGACTGTTTCGGGCGACGTGACATTCGGTCGTGGAGTTTCATTGAGAGTAATTATCATGCATTTACAAACAAACGAAAAATGCCATTCTAATCTTATCATTATTTAAATAGGGGACAGTTATCATTATCGCAAACCACGGCGACCGGATTGACATTCCCGCTGGTGCCATTCTGGAGAACAAAATCGTGTCTGGCAACATGCGTATTTTGGATCACTAAATCACATCGAGCACAAAAACTGTTATTTGCATCCTCCATTTAGGCCAGACGTGACGAATTGTTTGAATGACAAAAAAAAATTCAATGTGTGTGTCGTCTTTTGGAATGCATATATTTTTGTAAAATATGTTATTGTCTCGAATCGCTGATGTCGGCGGCTCTTTTGATCAAATCCCAAGTCAAATCGAATAAAGTGCAACTTCCTCAAGACATCCTATAGTTTTATGTTTTTTTATATTCGTTTACATTCATGTGTTATCTAATCGCTAGGCTTCGGAAAACCAAAAGCCGCTTCTGGTGATAGCGCGCATAGAAAATATGATTCCAAACTCATGGCATAAGTAAATGAATTCATTTTTTTCCATCATATAAAAAGCTTTTTTTTCGAGATATCCGGTACAAAATCGTAACAACAAAGATATGGGTTAGTTGAATTGACCTTTTCTGGGCGTTTTATGTTGAATAGCTCGTTGTACTCAATTTCTGGGGTATTCATAAATAAAATGATACATTTCTGAAATTCAAATTCATTCAAATCAACTGAAGCAAATGGATGAACTGAAGCCTAACATTGAGATTCGGTTGAAATGTTCAGGTAAAGCGGAATTCGAATCAATTAACTAATGGCTATCGATTTAATCCGCAAACAACTTTATTCAGAATTGGTTCAACGCAACTGTAGATTGTTGAAGCATTCAAGAAACCAACACGACGGCATCAGCTGAATGTGATTTTCGAAATCGAAAATTGGTCAGTATTTGACAGTTGCTTATGTCAAAATCATGCTGCGACTATTTGGTCAATGCATGTGTGTGTGTGTGTGTGTTGGTGAAGCCAAAACAGTCGCATAGAGGCATGCAGATAGCAACGCATGTACAGATTTATCAGAATGAAGTATCAATTCAAGAGCGGCTGTGTAAATAAATTGTTCATCTGTCTGTGGTGGCCCATCGACATTCTAGTCACACTACATTTCGTGGAATTCGCATAATATCTGTTTTAGTTAGAAATTTCAATGGGAATTTTGCAATTGCCGTGGAGACGTCAGCTAAAATCGAATCCACGGAAAATCGATTAAATTTTGTGGCAAACAAAACATTTTCAAAGTAAAACCCAAAAAGTGTTCTTATTTCTAAGATTAGTGCATATTATTCAGAAAATATTGTTTTTTTCCAAAATAAATCAATTAAGTTTTTATGTTAATACAAAGAACAAAGTAAAACAAATTGGCAGACGTTTCGCTGAGCCGGAAGGATGTCCGCAGAGAATACCCGTAACATAAAAAAACAGAAAACCGTATGTATTCAGTGCAACATGCCATCATTGTTGATATGTTCATTCATTTGTTTATTTACATATTGGAGTCATCTAATGTATGAAAAAAGTGAATTGATATACATAATGACCGAACATTTGTTTACATTTGCATCGAAATATGATTCAAATTGTGCCATATGCTAGTTACTCGATTGCATTGAAACAATTTGAATGTGGTGGATGAAACTAATCTCAGCCATCGGATTGAATTCTAGCGTCAACAAAGTCAAGAACAAAAACCGTTTTTCACTTGTCAAACGAAAAATATCACATTCATCGCACACAATTCCAAACATATTGATTTAAGTTCCAGTCAAATGCAGTGATGCAAACAACTGCCACATTTGAGGTGGCACCCAATCGCCAATCATTTAGAGCAAGAATCATGATGAAATTGTATGCATCGCACATGCCCTAAATTTTACGATGTGGCTCAACATCACGAATCAACTAAAATGAGAATTCATGTTATGCTATCAAGTTACTTAATTTGAATTGAAAAGATACTGTAATTGCGCAAATAATTTAATTTTATCTTATGTTGAAAAGACATTTTCCATGAAAAGGGTTTATTATTTGTTTGTCTCCTAAATTTTGAGCGTTTTGATAAAAGAAATGCTCAGCAACGGATTTTATTACATATATTACTCATTTCAACAATGAATGCTATCAACTTCCAAAAACAAGCAATCATTGGTATTAAATATGTTATCATAGAACATAGTACCATCATCTGCACTGAAAACAATATTTCGTTAATTCGAATTACACTACGAATGAAATTCGCACATTGCAAGAACATTTTGTAACAAATCACGCAGGCATTCGGTTAATATACAAATATTCGTAAAACGACGACATGATTTGATAATTCGACACAATCTAATTGGATAAAAAAATATATAAGTTTTTTCGTAAAATTTACGAAAAAATCGTGGTGTGAAACCACGAACTCTTGCATTTTACGAAAAATTCGTGATTGCTCAAAAGATTTCGTAAAATTACCAAATCATCTCGACTTCTTACGAATATTCGTATATTATACGGCACATTTGTAAATATTTTTGCACAAATAATTTACGGCGCAGAACTACGGATGATTTCGTAATATAAAGCAAATATTTTTTTCAGTGTAACAAAAAATCTTAAATAACCGAGGACACTCGTGACAGTTTCAGATAGGGGAGCGGTTTCTGAGTAAAAGCTTGTGATAAATAGGTCTCTTGATTTTCAGATCACTTCTTTTTATTCTTTCTTTTAAAAACTTTTCATTGTGATTCGTAGTTAATATATAAAAGAAATCATTCAAAATCAATTTTTTACAATGATCGGTGCCTATCAATTGCATAATTATAATCAAATTAGATTTCGTGCACCGTTTCAGGTATTGTATTTGATAAGAAACCATTTTTTGTTGTTAGAGTGCAATTTCCGAAGATCGCGGAAAGAGGATCGCACGAGTGAAATCGTGCACGATTCATTCCATAAAAAAAAATAAAGTTTCAATCGCGCACGATCGCAAACGTCCTCTTCGGAGGGTGCAAAACCTCGGCGTTAAGGCAAAATTTAAATACAAAAAAATTACATCAGAATTGAGTCTATTCAAAAAAAACTCCAAACAAATTGTATCTAAATTAGATAGAAACTTTATGGAATCAGGCAAAATGTAAACACATAAAAGGAATATGGCAATAAGTTGAAAAATGTATCATTTTTGTGGTGAACAGTCGTTGAAACAACATAACTTCAAAAATTATCACAATAAAAAAATCTCATTTGTACAATAAAAGTATTACAAAAATAATACATTTCGACTTTTCACCACATTTGTTTTTGAGTGTGTAAATCGATTGTTGGTGCTGAAATTGTATTTGATTTACTGATATATTTATCTAATTTTCGATGGCGTTGAAACATCGAATATCGACCTTTGGAATGTAAAAATTTCCCATATACAAAAAATGATCTTGAAACACTTAATTTACAGAAAATGTGTCGTCAAATAAACGAACAATGTTTTCTTTTGGATAGCGATTTGAAAATCAAACAAATTTCTTCGCGAGCTAAAACGTTTAATGCGTCGTGTGCGCTTGAGAGCGTGCAGCTCGTTGGATTCGATGGGTCTTTCGAATAAAAATTAATAGCATGGCCCACTGTTTGCCACTTTGCTTTATGTTTTTCTCTCTTTCTCATCCGTTTTTTAAGTTTAAAATCGATTGGCGCAGCCAGAGAGTTCCCAGTGTTGCTTCAGAGTTTGTTTACTGCACACAATACTCTACCGAACGCTGTACCATCGCGTGCCAGCAATTAATTGACACATGCAAAAGAAACTTGGGAGTCTTGTGCATTGAGTGAAAGAAGAGAAAGTATTCAGTTCGAAGTAAAGTGTTGAGCTGTGACAGCGCTCATTGCCAATTAATCTGATTTATTGTGCTTTAATCAGCATATTTCTATTTCATTTTACTTTTGTTTCATAATTTAGTAAAACAACATTACTATACATTTTAAGTTCAGTAGATGAATAAACGAAAATTGTGCTAATTCAATATGTTGAATGTTAAGCGACGTTGCAAGTTCAATTTGAACGCATACGATGATTTCTGTGCCTACAATAATAACAATAACATCAGTACAAAATCAGAGAAAGAAGTGCGAAAATTATGTTTACAACATAATAATTGTAATTGTTCAACGCCAGAGGTTCGTAGTTCGTAGGTCAAACTGTAAATTCCAGCTCATTCTCATAACGAATGCATCAAATGAACGTATTCGGTAGAAAATTAAGTAGCAAACAATTGCGATAAAAAGTAAAATTGAACAGGTTACACGAAAGCCAAGTGCTATTCATTATTATTATTTTTATCGAATTATATCCGCGGTGTGTTGTGCAGTGTGACTGTTCGATGCAATCACCATTTTTACTTTCTTCCAATCCATTCCGTCGAGAAAGTCCGTTCGGTAACATTTGCCTAACATAAAGATTATACACAATCGATGCATATATATATATTTTGTGCTGTGCGTTGTATAAACACGGCAAAAACTCGTTTTTGTTCTGAACTCAAAATTGAAAATTGAAATGCGGTTGGTTTGTTGATTACGAAGGAAAAGCGCAATTGCGAAAACGTGTCGCTTTGTATAATTTTTATTGGCCTGTTCAATTGAGATGAGTAAGCGTATTTTCGCGTACTTTTAAATGGCAAACGGTTAAAATGTATTCCAAACACCATTTCAGAGTGCCAATTGTGTTTTTTTTGACTTCAAAAGCACCAAAGAAAGTTCGAAAACGACACTATCTTATCGTTTGCTTATTTATCTCATGAAGACGAAAAAAAAAAACAATCTTAAGAATTTGAAATGAGCAAATGGGTTTTTGTGTATTTATTTAACTGTACGTTTGCTGAGCATGAGTTTATTTCCCAATATTAAATTATTTGCCATCGATAATTCCAACGCTAATGCCAACGTAGAAACAGCGAGAGGGATTAAAATTGACACAACGAGTGCTATTTATATTAACAGCACAAAAAGCAAACTACTTGTATCATCTGTGCTTAGCGCTAGACGCGCATTGATACAGTCAATTAAGTCTTTCACTCGACTTTTTGTTTTCTTTCCATTCGGTCTCTTTCTCTTCAGTAAAATCCATCTACCGACTTAATGCCTCCAAATTAAACTGTGTTAATACAGTTTGTTCAACTTAACGGGACATGGAATAGCTAAGAGATACATATATGAATGTTCGCTTATGAACATTTATCACTTCTTTCCAACTTTTAATAGTAAAGCGAAAGCCAATTTTTATCTGTCACAAATTCTGCAACAGGTTATTCAACTGATTTTTTTTGTTCATGTACTTACATTCTTTTTCTAGTGTCTACAAGTAGCAACGAATGTAACAGAGCAAAAGCATCATGTGACGCGTGAGGTGAGAGGTCAGAATTTGGGCATTTGTCGTGGATTTCGTGGATGCACCATCTGGTTGACTGGCCTTAGTGGAGCCGGAAAAACTTCGATTGCATTCGAACTTGAAGCGTTTTTAGTGTCCCGTGGCATTCCAGCCTATGGTCTTGATGGTGACAACATTCGTACTGGTTTGAATAAAAACCTGAGTTTCAGCCAGTCAGATCGGGAGGAGAATATTCGACGTGTTGCCGAAGTGGCAAAACTGTTCGCGGACAGCGGTCAAATTGCAATTTGCAGTTTTGTCTCACCATTTGCCGACGACCGTGAAATGGCACGAAAAATTCATAAAGATAATGATTTGAAGTAAGTTTGCTATATAATGTCAGATCTTGAATTATTTACTCACCGTTTCTATTTAAAATAGATTCTATGAAATATTCGTTGATACGCCGTTGGATGTTTGCGAAGCTCGTGACGTAAAAGGATTGTATAAAAAGGCACGAGATGGTCTAATATCTGGTTTTACGGGCGTATCACAAGGTATTTATTAATATTTAATTGAAATTCTATCTTTCCCTAACTACAAATTTATCAAATTTCGGAAAAAAGATTATGAACCGCCACAAAACCCCGATTTAATTGTGACCACAGTCAATATGTCGATTCAAGAGTCAACGAATCGCCTCATTGATTTGCTCGAGCAAGAAAATATCATTCCGAGACATTTGCGCGAAGTCGAAGCAGTGAGTGATTTTAACATTGGTCTTTTCTTCCACTTATTTAATATTTTCTGGAAATTGATTTCAACCTAGATTCCAGAGCTATTTGTTGAACCAAGTCGAAAGGATGCGATAATTGCTGAGGCAAAATGTCTGCAATCGTTGGAGATATCAACAGTTGAATTGCAATGGTTGCAAGTATTAGCAGAAGGTTGGGCATATCCATTACGCGGATTTATGCGTGAACAAGAGTATTTACAATCGCTGCATTTCGATTGTATTCGTAACGAATATGAGCCGGCTATCCGTGAAAATCAATCCGTTCCGATAGTTTTGTCATGCACTGAAGCTGATAAAGAGCGTTTTGCTGACTCAAGTGCGATCGCTCTGTCGCATGAGGGCAAATCCATAGCGATATTGCGTCGACCCGAAATCTATTATCAGCGGAAGGAAGAGCGTTGCACGCGACAATTTGGTACAAATGATCGTACACATCCATATATTAAAATGATCTATGAGTCTGGACCGTACTTAATAGGCGGTGATTTAGAAGTGATCGAACGAATTCGATGGAACGATGGCTTAGATAAATACCGTCTCACACCAAATGAGTTGCGGGCGAAATACAGGGAAATGAATGCTGATGCCGTTTTTGCATTCCAATTGCGAAATCCAATCCACAATGGGCATGCTCTGCTGATGCGAGACTGTCGTCGTCAAATACTTGAAAGAAATTACAAAAATCCCATTCTCTTGTTACAACCGTTGGGCGGTTGGACCAAAGACGACGATGTACCATTGCCAGTTCGAATGGCACAACATCAAGCTGTCCTCGATTCGGGAATACTTGAGCGTGAGCACACGATTCTTGCCATATTCCCATCGCCAATGATGTATGCTGGCCCCACTGAGGTGCAGTGGCATGCAAAGTCTCGAATGAATGCGGGTGCTAAATTTTATATTGTCGGTAGAGATCCGGCTGGTATACCACATCCAAACAAAGATACATATCCAGATGGAAATTTATATGATCCTACGCATGGACAACGTGTACTTCAAATGGCCCCTGGCTTGGATTTACTTGAAATCATTCCTTTCCGCGTTGCTGCTTACGATAAAACCACTTCACAAATGGCGTTCTTCGAACCAAAACGAAAGGAAGATTTTGAATTTATCTCCGGCACTAAAATGAGAGGTACTATAATCAATTCATGGTTCCATCAAATTCCCTCTCTGTTTTCAACACTTGGAATCCAAATTCAGAATGGCTTGAAATCATTCATTTTTTGTGATCACCACAAATTTTAAATAAATTTTTCCGATTCACAGGATTTGCTAGATCTGGTGAGCTGCCTCCGGACGGTTTTATGGAACCAAAAGCCTGGAAAATTCTAGCCGAATATTATCAGTCATTGAAGAAATCGTAATAACGCAGTAGTTTGAACAGAATTTTACACTACCGAACAATCAAAATGCAAACATTTTATTCTGTTTTTTTTTTTTTTTTTTTTTTTTTTTTAATAATTTATGCAAGACGAAGAACAAATTAATGGTCACAAATATTTTATGCTTTTAGTGGGATATATTTGTGTTTTTATTTATTCTCATTCAATGTTTATTTCGAAGAAAACATAATTTTTTTTTAATCTTTCGTTTTCTTTTTGTCTTGTGTATTTTTCTTTAAACTTCAGTTGTTGGTTAACTATAAAAATATAAATGTTTAAAACAAAACAAAAACCGTTTTATTCAATGAATATGTACTATGATCCAACAAACATTTCATCGGTGCGATCCATTCTGTTTCTGGATGTATTCCATTGTGTTTTCAACATTTGCTTGAATGGATTGTGAATCTGAAATCGGAAGTAAACATGCGATAGTAGAAAAATGCTCGATTTGACATATGAAAACAATATCCAATCGTCAATTGTATTCTTACCGTAATCGTTGCTCTCGAAATGGAAGTGTGTGATCTTCTTGCAAATCTTTTCGTATTCTTCTCGTTTGATAATCCCCTTGTCGTAGTACGGTTTCAAATATTTGTCAACTTTTCCCTTGATCAGAATCTTATCACCTCGAATGATATCAGTAACTTTTTTCGGCACCAAATCTAACATATTCTGATTTTGCATGTTTCGAACGTATTTATCTAAATGAAGTATGCTTTGATGTCGTTTTTTGTTCGTTTTGAAATCAGGTTTCTCTTCAGATTTATTCATGAACTCATTGTAGGTAATTGGTTCTTTAGTATCTTTAATATCATTCCGGCCGAATGCTTTGTGCGACGATTTTGATGATGAACGTCCACTTGAAGTTGAAGGTTGGCCATTTGTTTTCATCCGTTCCTCCAATGCAGCAACATCGAAAAATAGCCCATACAAATTTCGCATAAAATGATTGCGCAGATTTATTTTTTCCTCTTCCGTTTTTATAGCCATTTCGTGTGCCTTTTGATGGAGAAAATGCTCTTTTTTCTTCTGCAACTTCTCTAATCGTTCCATTTGTGCCATTAAATACATTTGGCTTTTGTCTTTCAAATCTTTGAGCTCTTCCTTCATGTCGGATATCTCTTTATCAACCTGTGACTCCAAATCTATTTGATACGATTCGATTAATTCACCTAAATCATCCAAATCAATACGATCTTCATCGTCGTCCATTTCAACATAATTCATTGTTTGCGGCTCATAGCTACAAGTGTCACTAGCACCTAACCGAAGTGGTTTTTTGCATTCGGCTGCCGATGCCATTTTGCTTGATTCAACGTCATTAAATTTCGGCTGATGCGTTGAAGTTGATGCTTGAGCAGTATAGGCTTGACTTGTTGATGGAACTTGCAACGAATCAGCAGTGCGATTTGATGTAGATGGCCGGACGAAATGGCTTTCGCTCAGGAAACCAATGTTCTTGCCATCATTTGTTTGATAAATATCACTATTTGGCATCTGCTTTGCAGCATTCACCTGTTGCTCAATGTGTCTGGATACCGTTGATTCATTATCATCCAAGTCAATTTCATTATATGACGTATTTGGCTGGGGTTTTGCTTGCATTTCAGCAAGGTTGACGAATTGCTGCTTTGTGTTTGACACTTGATCTTTATTAACTACTTCTTCTTCCTCATTATCCTCAACTTCGGTATCAATATCGGAATTGATGGAATTCAAATCATCATCTGGTTCATCTTTGATCTCTTGTTTCACGTTAGTTTGCTGCGAAATAGTTTTTTGATTCGGTTGTTTGGTTGAAACGGATTGAACTGGCACGGACTGTGTCCCCATTTCAGATTGGCGAGGTTTATTTAGCTGCATTTCTCGAAAAATCATGTCATCCTCACCTTCACTTTCTTCTGTATCAGCATCTTCATCCGGTTCTACGTTCAGCTCTTGTTTTACACTGCGATCATTGTACATGATTTCTGTTTGTGCATCATTTTGAGTATGCATTGAAATTTGCGGATCCTGAGCATCTGTGTGCATATCAAAATCATAATCAATGGGCTCGGTTTTCACTGCTCGCATTTGATGCACATTTTCATCTGTGTCCATTGGTTCAGCTTTGATGTTGATTTGCAAACTATTGTCATCGTCAACCTTGCGTCTCTTTGCCACACTTTCTTGCAAATCATTTCTATCGGACTCCATATTATCTTCTGGTTCTCGTTTAATGGGTGCCATTGAAAAAAATGAATTGATCGATGTTTGTGTTAATGGGTCCTTTTTAATGCGATTCGGCTCCTTCAGTTTGTTGTTGATCTGACGTGCACTTTGAAAGCCTGCTAAAAATGGTGCAATTCGATATGTCATTCATTAAATGTTATTTTTTAATATACCGTTATTTGTGTAGTAAATACAAAACCAGTTACCATTTGTAGGTGTGTTCGTCTCGTTTATATTTGATTGAGCTGCAGTGCTGTCATCTGCTATATTATGCTGTTTCATGAAACTATCCAGTTCTTTTTGCATAGCCTCGGATGATCCACCGTGTGCGTTCCGCTGTTTTGGGGCATGATTTTTGATTTCGGCAAGAAGCTCTTGATTTTTTGTAAAACGATCAATGCGAAGACGTTCCACTGTAATTGCTTTCGTATACATTGCGAGAACGCGACTTTTGGTGAAGCAATTGTATTCCAATTCAGCGGCAATATCTTCAAAATCGCGGACTTTTAAATCACGTCCCGGTTTTTCGATCGCTTTTTCTGCATTTTCTTTGAGAACTTTCATCAGATAATCCATATAGTTTTCGCGTTTTTTCACATCAAGGCCCGAAATTTTGTTTGCCGTGTGAATACTGCTCCTCACTCGAATGCCAAACGATCGTGTTTGTGTTTGTTCCAACTTTTTGGCGATCTCAATTTTTTGCTTACGACGTTCAAACTCTTTTTGAATGAGATTCGTTGTTTCTTTTTTTGCCATTTTGTCACGTGCTGTGGATGACGATGAACCTCCATATTCGCTTTCATCATTCAGCGAATATGAGGCTTCAGCATCACGTACCGCATTTCGGCCACCCTCGTACAAATCAGAGCTATCGAAATCCACATCCATTTTACTTGTAAAACTATTGAGTCCAATCTTATGGAATTCTTCCAATTTCTTCTCTGCCTTCTTGAGATCGATGCATATGTCGCACATTTTTCGCTTTCTACAATCCGGAGCTTGATCGCCAAAATAGTTGGCGAACAACAAATGGCGACATCGCAATGATTCACAGTGTTCCACCAGTTTATCGAATTCCTTCATTGATCGTTTCGCTTTTACGCAATCTGGTGTTTTTGAGAGTTGTTGACTCAGCAGGAAATTGATCGATTTGACTTCTTGGCGACAATAGTAGAGGCGACAGTATGACTGCTTGCCGTCGCGTCCAGCTCGGCCCGATTCTTGATAATACGCAGCTATATTTTGTGGACAGTCCCAATGCACAACAAATCGCACGGATGATTTATCAACGCCCATTCCGAAACTATTCGTGGCGGAAATCACTGGAAACTTGCCATTGGTCCAATCTTCTTGGATTTGTTTGCGATCTTTATCATTTAAACCGGCATGGTACGCCTTGGTGACGACATTCTGCTTCGACAGCCCGATTGCAACCCGTTCAACAGCCTCTCTGGTGCGACAGTAAATAATGCCGCACGGTGCTTTGTTTGGTTTCTCATCGCCAGTTTTGCTTTTAAGGCATTTCAATGCAAAATTCTTCAAGTGAATATAATCATCTTGAATCGAATTCTTGTACACAATATCGTAGAGAAGATTTTTCCGGAAGCACGGTGTTTTGAACGATTTTGGCTCTTTCAAGGCCAATTGCTTGAAAACATCGTCGGTAACGTCTTTTGATGCCGTAGCAGTCAATGCAATCCATTTTATCGTTGGATAACGCAATCGAAGCTCACCTAATTTTAAGTAGTCTCTTCTGAACTGATGACCCATTTCAGACACACAATGACACTATTATAACGACATAAATGACAGTTTATTAAAGAAAGTTCTTGATGTAGAAATTTCGGAATATTTTACAAACCTCATCAACGGCTACTAGCGCTAATTTATTGTACTTGACAATAGAATCGAGCAGTCCGCGAAAAAAATCAGTGGCAGCTTGCTCTGGGGTTATGTACAGAAATTTCGTACTTGGCCGCATACTTTTCAAATCATTTATTACACGTTGACGATCTTTCATTGTCATTTTTGAGTTTAACGATTCTGCACAAATTTTCAGCTTGGTCAGATGATCCATTTGATCTTTTATCAATGCAATTAATGGTGAAAAAACTATGGTGATCTTATTCTCATGCAACATTCCTGGTAATTGATAGCACAATGATTTCCCACTTCCTGTTGGCATGGATATATACACATCACGCTTTCCTACGAATAGCAATTACAATACGTTCAAATTCTCAAAAGGTTAAAGTTTTTCAAAACTAATTTATATCAATTAGAATTGCCAAATTAGTTTTGTGGTGAACCACTAGAATTTCATAGCAAATTTCGAACCGGTGCAATTTCGAATGCAACAATGATTCATAAAAATGCGATGAATTTGCTTTTCATTTAATAAATACACAATCAAATTATTTACCTCTCATGATCTCTTTGATAGCTTCTTTTTGCAAGGTGCTCTTAAAATCCGAGTGATTGAAGTGTTCGCGCAGTTTTTGGCGCAAAACATCCGAAGAATATTCCTGCGTATCATTTTTTTTAATTTTAGTGGAACTTGAAGAGCTCTTAGATTTGGTTTTGTGCGTAGACTTTGTTGGTTCGTTCATGGCAAGTGTTTTTTAGAATATCAAATGAACGCACCAAATTTACCAAACAATTTTTGACAGTTGGACGTTTCAGTGCATTGGCGCGCTTAGCGTGATTTTTAAGCACGACCGTACGTCTGACATTTGACAGTTCACCTCAAAATTCACAGAATTTTTTTTTACTTCAGAACAAAGCAGTTAATTGACAGTAGTTCTGTATTTCTGGAAAATGAAAAATCATTCGAATTCAATCAAATAAATTGTCTTTATTTTCTATTTATGGTTTTGCTTTTTTTAAATATGAAATGCAAAATTATGCTTGGAATTATATGAACTTTTACGCGAATATTATGATCTATTAAGGTAAACTGCAATGTTTACTTAGGTTAACCAAATAGGTTGCAAAATTGAATATTCCATTATTATTGAGTGTCATCATCATGGCAATGGAACTGTTTCTACGCTGATCAAAATCTCTCCAAATTCAGTCGAGTGATTATTGTCAGCCATAACGTGTGAATCTTTGGCACTGGCTACTTCGTCTTCGGAATCCGATGAAATAATTAAAATATCTTCGCAAGATTTCAGCCGTGACCGCTTTGGTTGTTCTTGTCCCTCATCGTCTAAAATGGTCCGTTTATCTAACGAAAATAGCAAAAGTTGGTTATTCTATTCGCAATAGAGTGATACTCTTTTAAACATACTTTTAATACATTGTGCGCGTTTTTGAACTGCGTCATCACTGGCTTTCATCGCTTCAGCAATCATTGGGAATAGTGTTTTTTCAGTCGTGTATCTTTCGATGCGTAATCGCGTCAATGTTATTTCGCGTGCATAACCAGCTCCATGATTCTTTTCGAAGCAATCTTCTTCCAATCGCATACCGAAATGCGCGATTCCAAGGTCATCCAGTGCATAGGTTGAGGTTTGTTCAACGTTTTTCTTCAGATGCTCCACGATTAAATTGAAATAACTGCGACGAATCTTACTATTGTACATGCTTGATGCCAATTAGAATTTCAAATATTGCGTACTGCTGTATATCACTGATCCATGTAAATGCAATTTGCAACAAACTATAAATATTTGAAAGCCTATCAAGTTGAAACATGAAATGACGAATCTGACGAATAAACAAAATATATGCAATCAGCGAAACATACTATTTAACGAAACGACATGAAATCCGTTTTTGTCAAAGGATACACCAACAATGAACCGATAAATGTATGTGCTCGTTTTGTGTCGAACGTGCTCGTTTTGTGCTGTCAACATGTCAGTCGCTCTCAAAGTGGTTGTGTTGTCGCACCGGCCTATAGTCACGATGATTCATCACACAACAGCACACATCAAAAGTCGTAAGGTAAATTTCAAATCAACTATATTGCAAACGTCATTTGTTTATATTATCGTTAAAATTGATTTATTTAACATATTTTGCGTGAGCAAAATTTCGATTTGACACAAAAGTGTGATATCTTTACAAGGATAAAAAAATAAACATTTGCTTGATTATTTGAAATGCCATTTTTTGAAACTCATTTTCTTGGAAAAAATACTTCAAAATTGGATTTTCAAAATGTTCGAGCGAATGAAGCTAAATCATTGACGAATGTATGAATCACTTCTAACGGGAAATATTTGAGAGATCTGATTGCGGTGCTGATTCACAATAGCTAATGTAATAAACGGGCTGATGAATAATGGGTCCACGCAAAAGAGTCACTGGAGCGTTGAATGTTAGCTGAGGTGCAGGATTCAAGAAAACATTTCGATGTGATTGCGGCATCGGACGCAGAGTATTCGTCGTCCGAAAAGTAGTGGTTCGTTGTGTACTTGCAATCAGATTGGACACGCAGTAGCCTGGTGAAATCTGCTGCTGATTATTGCTGTGTTGAATCGTATACACTAATGTTTTGGATTGTGCGGGTATTGCTTTTGGACTTGACACAGACACTTTTTTCAATAGACTCTCGCCAGCTTTTACATCTGATTTGCTAGTTTTTAATGGCGGCTGCTTAAATTCTTTGCTTATTATCAATGGTCGCTTTTGACTTTTTGTAACATTCACTGATCCATTTTTTTCAGCATTTGAGCCATCTTCGGAAATGCCAGAGCCGTAGAATGAAATGCGCGTATATTCATGGTCATGATATGGCAATTGACTCTGTGTGATGGGAACAGCGGGTGCCGATGATGGTATAATATTTTGCGGCTCTGATTGAACTGGTGTTTCAGGTTCAGATATGTCTGAATATTCTGAATTCAATGGCTCTGTTTTGGTTTCACCATTGTTTGTATCAGTAGGTGCTATTTCCATGATTTCCATCTTTTTCTTTTGCTTTCGTGGCTTCGGTGCTGCTCGATCTGAAACGTCGAAATTTTGAAACATATTTAAAAAACAACAGCCGACTGAAGTGAATTCAGCCTACTTGAGTGATTTTTTCGATAGCTTCTGATCAAATAAATGTGTTCAAAACTCACCCAGTCGACAGATAATCCGACATTTTTTGCATGAACGTGGTGATTTGCATTCGGCATGTGCTGGTGACTTTCCACCTTGATCTTGGGATCCTTCTTCTTGCTTTTTCTTCGATTGTTGCTTCTTGCGCCTGCTCACCACTTTCTTCACTTCTGCTGGCTTAACTGTTTCTGGCGAATTTCAATCGAATTTTCACGACAAATTAAACATTTTCGTTGTTTGTCATCTTTAAAAAATCTTACCGGCTTCAATTTTCGTGATGGAAATATTTTCCTTTGCGATGATATAATCTTCGATTGCTGTGCACAATGTTCTTTCGGCTGTACTTGTTTCGATTTTCGATCGTAAGTAATTGATTGCTTTAATATACGGAGCAATTCCGCGATTTTTTGTGAAATACTCTTCTTCGACTTCATTCCGGATGATGTCAAAATCGTTGTCCAACATCATTTCATTGCGCTTCTCTAAGAACAAAGCCGAATCAAAGTTCTCTTTTAACAATTCCACTATCAATCTTCGATAGAGGTCACGCTGTTTATCCATGTTGATAAGTTGCTCTTTTATTTGTAGGTTATACCGATATTTGATCGTTGCGCGCACTGAAATAACGATGTGTTCGAAACAAACCGAGTAGTCATACTGAAACCATGCACGGAGAGAACCACAACTGTGGACGATTCTTTGATAATGAATGAATATGCAAAAAACAATATTATTTATACCGTTAGCGGTGCAATGCTTTTGAGAATATTGCAAAGTACGCCATATTGTTCCACTGTATACCGTTTTCGACTTTGCATTCGAGCATGTGCTATCTCAAATTTCCATTATATTTTCCGATTCGTCGGTTTGTTTATTCAAATTGAATCATTAAAAGACGGGGTTGCCCGTTTATTTATATAGACTTTCGATAATATTTCGGAATCTGTAAAAAAATTCAATTTTAAAAACGATGATGTGGATTGTTTGTATTATTTCACTCAGATGTAGATTTTGACCGTGTTTTTATCGATGTTGCTAGATGGACATTTGTGAATATGATGTTGTTGATAGGCTCTGTTGTTTTGAACGATTCAAATATCAAGCTCATTGCTTGTATTTTACCGGTATCATAGAACGAGCTCGTATTCTTTACTGCATAGTCCAATCAGACTCTGTTACATATATATATATAAGCTTCATACTGTCGAATATCATAACTATGTAGTGAAAGTCGATAAAAATGAGCTGATACAACAAATCCAAATCAAAATTTATTTTGCGGAATTTTATCGTGTAAACAAGATCTACATAAATTTCAAACTGAAATAATATAATTAATCTGAAATTTTGTAATAGAAAAAAAAACATATTTTTTTAATTCAAATACTGAAACCATCATCACAATAAGAAAAAAGGGCACATTCAATAACAAGACACATCATCATTATATCATTCGCAAACGATTGCGACATTAGATTCGGATGCTTCTGAATTGATAGTTATTACAGAAAGGGCATCATCATCCCGGCCATCGCTGGGCTGCAAATCGGAATCGGCGTCGTTCGTCTTTCGATGTTCATCCAAAAGTTCACTTTCACTGTCATCCCAATCACCAATAATTTCGCTGACTTTTAGTGTTTGTTCTTTTTCCTTATGGAACACTTTGCGTCGATAATAAGGTAAGGATTCACTGTTCAGATTTTGTTGGTGATTTGCATCCTTTGGCTGCAGTGATGAGCAAGTGTCCACATATTCTGCCATCACTTTATTCAAAACGGACATCACATTCAGGTCATTTACGGGCTCTTCTTTAATTTGGTGATCCAGCTCAACTTTTTCATCGGCTAAGTCACCGTCAGAACCACTCTTATGTGTTCTACAGGTTGAATCAATCGAACATGTTACTTGATCAACAATTTTGATTGGTGTTTTGGTTTGTCTCTTTGACGAATTCTTTGGCTTTCTCGACTCAGAAGTCGTTCTTTTTGATCGCCTCGATGAGTCATTTTTACTTGAACTATCTCCCGTTTTCGCATTGTTCTTTTTTTCTTTTTTGGATGTACTTTCCGATGATCTCTTCTCCGATGGTTTTTGAGTAGAATCTTTTTTATCCGTGATTTTCTTGTTTTTATTCAAAGGCTGGCTTACACCCAAAACATTTTGTTGAGACGGTTGAAATCCGAGCAATGGCTCGCAGCTTGAGTCTGTATCTACGGAAAGTGATTTCAGTTCATCAGGCTTATAAGAAATTTTTTGCGACTTCGTTACGGGAATTTTGTCATTAATTACTGAAATTTATTTAGAAAAAAATTGATTTAAAATCGATTCGAACCATACAGCATTCTAGTTAAATTACCTGAATTGTCTGCAAACAATGAGGGCAAAGATGTCATTTCTGCTAGCAAGGGCTGCTCTTTTCTTTCTGAGCTCGATATTGATTTGGATTTGGTCGTATGCCTACGCTTCGGCTTAATTTCGTCACTTTCAATTTGATCAATCTTAATGGAATCAGTGTTCCGTTTGTCATTTCTAGGTCTCTTAGATGAACTAACTTTCTCATTTTTGATGTTTTTAACAATCTTTGGCTCTTCACTTTTCAATGAAACATTTTTCCTTCCTTTGTTTTTTTTTGTTTCATTTTTCACCGAGACCTGTTCATCCAATTTCATTTTTTCGCTTTCTTTCTCGTCTCCAACTTTTTTTGACGACCTTTTCCTCGATGAGGGCTTCTCATTTTTCGCTTTCACTTCATTTATTATGTTCGATTTTCGTTTTGACGATATCGAATTCATTCCACTAGAATTCGAGTCATTGTTCGGTTGCTCATTTTTGTTGTCAGTGACATTTTGATTTATTACGGTGTTTTTAGATACTTTAGTCCGTGACTTGCTTGATTTTTTCGCTGGACCATCGCCAATTAAGTCATCATTGGGATGTTCTTTTTTGATCGCCTTCTTCGACACAATTTTTGTGGCCGCTGTTGTTTTATCGTTTCCAATGAACAGATCATTTTGATCTGAGTTTGCTTCCATTTTGACATTTCCAAATGGTGGGCCGCTTGGTTTGCTAGTAAATGATTTATCTTCCTTGACTTTCATGTATTCATGTAGAAAACCTGATTTGAGGCCTTTCATATCCAGAGAGTGTAATTTTTTTGCCAATGCTGTCGGTCTGAGAATATTCGTTGACTTCAATAGTGAATTAACCGATGCAGTTGCAATTGAATTGACATTTAGAGCTGGTTCTGTTTTTGGTTTTATGCTAGTCGATGTTGCAATCGTTTTTGATAGACTTTTCCGTGCCTCTCTAATTGCCGTTGTGAATTTATCTGGCCGAGTTTGTGCCTTTTGGCTTTTGGAATTTCTTGCTTTTTTTATATGTTCGATGCAACGCGACAGTTTGGCTTCAGATTTTCTTTTCTTTTCAGGAATCTCCGATTTAGCTCGAGATGCTTTCTCACTTGTGGTTTGATCTTTAATTGGTGAATCTTGTAGAAGATTATCGATCAAATCAGCGATACCATTTACATTCAGCATATTCTCGGTGGTGTTGGGATCATCTGATATCGCTGCGGTTTCATCGAGAAATTCCAAAAAGTCCGCATTTTCTGTGATTGATGCTGACTGCAGTGTTGGTTCTGGTTCGGGCACAATATCATCAAACAGATCCGAAAAATCACAGTTGTAATCTTCGATGTCGGGATTCTTTTGACTTTCACAATATAATTTGGTGGAAATGGGATTTGACGAGTGATATATCTCTTGTCCATCTAAAGGAATTCTTAAATACGCCTCTCTTCCCCCTTCAATCACTTCTTCGTAATAATACACAGAATTGTCAATCAAATTTTTGAATATGAAACGTTCGAATGGATACAGACAATTTGGATTGGCACACTTATAAATAGCTTCGTTTAAACTAATGTAGAAATATCGTAGTTTGTAGTCCGAGCCTTTTGATTCACAGTGCGGACACGTTTCGGAATGCTGAAAATATAATATAAAAATAACAATAGCAATGAGTTACAAAAGAAATGAAGAAATTGGAAAGATACAAAAGATTGTCAAAATGTTGGTGAGAAAATGTAAAGTAACAGAAAATTGGATGACGACCATCTTATTTCCAATATTCTCGCTGCCATATTTCAATTTGAATTTATATATATCATGAAAATTGCACAAAGGCACCGGAATATCAATGAATTATTTCACTTACCTCAATCACATTGTCGGTCAAAAAAACTTTTCGAGCTTTGACAAGAACTTCGGCATCCATATTTACATTGAATCAGACGAAACTATTTATTAGCACGAAATCTAATGATATTCGCTGTTTTGCTTCTGGAGCGGTTGACGGCATTCCTTGTAATAATTTGTATAAACAAACTGCATTCGTTTGAAGCACGTTTCGTACAAAACGTCAATGTCATAGCTACTATTGTCCCACTTAACATTTTTTCTGCTCACGTGAAGCAATGTGCTTGTGTTTACATTGCATGGTAAGTGTCGTTCACACGGCCCATTCCGCTCACGTATTGTTTATGTATGAAAAATGTGGGTAAAATAAAGGAATGCGAATAAAATTATAGAACAAATGTATATTACAGGTACGCATGAAATTGATTAGAATGATTTTGATGTGTATTTTTGACGATGAGACAGTCGGCAATTCTGAGATAATATTGTGGTGTGTGGCAGAGATCTGAACATGCCTTCATACATGGCCAGATTGAGACATTCCGAACCAGCTGATTGAGAGTGTCGAGAACTGACATACAGACCGATTGAAACGTTTGAACTGATATTACGTCGTTCGTGTACTTTTTTCGCTTGTCCGAATATTGGTGGTGACCTTTGAATGGTGCTTGAAATGTCAAATATTCGCACTAATTTGCTCATTGTGCTCACTGCACACATCTTGTGAGACTAATTAATACATATACAAATTTCTCTCCGTTTCGTTTTTCACCATACACACAGTTTTCCGAAAATATTTTAACATATTCCTCATCTTTTATTAATCATTTCGTTTTGGTTTCGCTGAATTTTCAGTGTGTGTCTCGTTTTTTTCGTGGTGACATCCAGGTATTTGCAATTAAATTCAGTGTTCGAACGAAATAAACAGTGGTTTGATGCACTTTACGCTCAACGACGAACACTGCAAAAGTAATGTAAATATTTTTATTGATTGGGTGAAGTGAGTGCGTGTCATCGGAATTCCAAGGCTCCAATAAATCTGATTTTATAATTTTTCTCGCGCCGAAAGCATTAATGAGGCCATTAACTCTAAAAATGGCAGCGCATGTAAGACCAAATGGACATTTTGCCAAAAATTCTTTGAAAAATAGAAGCGAAAACAGGCTACTATAAAGTTGAAGTGTGATCGAAGTCACGGTAAAATAGAATCACAGCAGCTGCTGGTGTATATTAAGCGGAACGGCTAAGGATAATCAAATTTCGACGGCTAACATAGCACGTACACCGAATATAGACACGCATGGAACAATATGTTTAGCTATCGCAAAGTACAGTGAAGACACATATTGTGTAAATAAAACCATAGGAAAAAAACAAGTGACAAAGAAAAACTGAATGTGGTGGTAGTTTGCGCGCTGCAAGAGAACCGAGAGACACACTTTCAACAACGACCGACAAAGATAAGAGCGAATGAAAATTTATAACGACAATTAGTGGAATAACAAAATTCGGGTGCTGCTGAGTCTCGACGTGTAAACGGAATTCAAGCATCGTTTGTGACGCTTGATTAAGTTTCTTCAATAGGAAATCTCTTGTTGCGAAAAAAAGCAATCATCATAATTCATCTACTGAAGCGAATCGAATAAATACAGACGACGACGACGACATAGAAAGAAATTAGTTACCGCCGTTTCTAAACGGGACAATTCTTATAAACGTGATATCATTGTAATTTGCATTGTGTTCGTTGAAAACAGAATAATCGTGTCGCATATGGAGTCATATATATTCAATCCAATTGTCGCATTAGCAACGAAAACTCTCTGGCTACCGCAATACTTCAAGAAATTCAGTACGAAAATTATTTAACAATAGAGATCACAATCGGTTTCATCGTGAAATTGAAGTTAACAAAAGGGTCATCTTTTGCTTACACATGTACTTCTTTCGTCAATCCGTTTTGCATCGTCTTTTGTCATCGTTTTGATTGGAAGTGTGAGATTTTTGGGTGTCAAACTTTAAATACAACTGTTCGGTTCTTTCATATCGATACGCTCATTATTTTGTTTATAAATTCCATCGATTGAACAAACAAACGAATAAACACACGGCGTCGTAATTTAAGCGAACGACAAGTAATTGTTTTGCGCTTTGGTGACATTACATTGAATATCCAGCAAAATGAGAGTGGTTGCATTAGTAAGCGGAGGCAAAGACTCATCATATAACATGATGAAATGCGTTGCCGAGGGTCATGATATTGTCGCATTGGCTAATTTACATCCGAAAGATAAAGGTTTGCGTCGCCCAACATTTTTCATGTTGTCCATTGATTTTGATGTGTCCACTTTTGTTTATCGCATGCAGACGAATTGGATAGCTATATGTACCAAACCGTCGGTCATATGGGTATCACAAAGCTAGCTGAAGCAATGGAGCTGCCCCTTTATCGCATGGAAACAAAGGGGCTATCGACTCAAACGGGAAAATCGTATGAGCCAACCCAAGATGATGAAGTCGAGGACCTGTTCAACCTATTGAAATTGACCAAACATGAAATGAACATCGAGGCAGTCGCAGTTGGTGCTATATTTTCTGATTACCAAAGAATTCGCGTGGAAAATGTGTAAGTTGGCAACTGGAATGCAAAGAAAAACGCAATATCCGTTAGGTTTTCACTTATTATTATTTCTTCCAGTTGTATGCGCTTGAATTTGGTGCCGCTGGCCTACTTATGGAGGAGAGATCAGACTGAGCTTCTTCAAGAGATGATAGATTGTCAAGTTAATTCGATATTAATTAAGGTTGCGTCATTAGGATTAGTACCAGATCGACATTTAGGCAAATCATTGCGAGAACTTAAGCCGCATTTGGAGAAAATGAAAGAAAAATACGGCTTGAATGTGTGTGGCGAAGGTGGCGAATACGAAACATTCACGTTGAATTGCCCATTATTTAAGCAACAAATTTGTATGTAAGTAAATTTTAATGCTGATCTGATATTTAGCTTCGCTTTCGCTTGTTTTCTCAAATTGCATTCATCCGCCAAGTTCAATATTTACGCGTGTGAAGGCGCCGGCAATCGCCGATAAAACCACTTTGCATGAAGGCTATAAATATTTGTGATAAGAACATTGTTTTGGCGAATTTCTTTACATTTTCTTTTTCACTTTAGTGAATTTACTTGAATCGAAATCTCTAGCATTCGAAAGCTATTTTCATTCATGTTTCTCGCGATATAATCAAAGAAAATGAATTAAAATGATCATTTAATAACATGACAAAAAGAAAACGAAATTGAATGCAATAATATCGGGATTTGTGGTGATTTGTGATGATTTCATTGTATTTTGAACTTTATTTACACGATTCGAGAATGTGAATCGAACGATCAGAAACATAGTGCGAATGGCTTACTAATTATTAACATTTTTTAAATTTAGATTTAGCACGTGATTCCATTTATTCTCATTTCGCAGTAGAACAACGCACTACGGCGGGGTGTTATCGCAATCTAATGACCGCTATAGAGCAGGAATTGCGAAGCGATAACAATTTTTGAAAGCAACACATATTGATAACGAAAGGAATTCTACTTGAATCTTCGAAATTTACCGATTTACTGTAGTCGCAGTTGTTGTTGTTGTCCTCATTATTGCCCCCAATTGATCCACAATATAATTCCGCCACAGAAATTATCTGTATTTAAGTGTCAATTCAGAATACATACTAATGTGTTGTTCAATCACATTACTCTAGTGGTTTGGTGATCATTATTATCATTGAGAATGATAATGTAGGTTTTATTAATAGATGCCAGCCAAACGATACATTTCAATGAACACTCTCAATTTAGTGCTATCGCCTGAAAATCATCGAAACTGATAAAATTATTTCGGAATTTGATAAATCTGCTCAAAGTCAAAGCAACAAATTTCGGAAATTTCCAGGGACTCCGAATAAGTGCTCGAATCATCTAATAATCTCATGGATGAATATTTATTGACATTCCGATTTGTGTGCATTTTGTTTTATTATTGCATTCAATTTATGATTTTGTTTTTGGCCAGTGAATTTTTTCCAAATGATTACATTGGCGGTCAAAATACAACGTCTATAAATGTTGATATTTCTGAATTTGTGATAATTTCCGCTTCTCTATCAGCCGGCAAAATAAATAAACAAATGTATACACAATTCACAAGGGATGGTCATTTCCCGTGGCGCGTCGTTGCATGTACATACACACTAATCGGTTGCTTTGAATCATCAATTTTCAAATCTAGCACATTCACTCTCTATTTTTTTCTGCAATGCTTTCATCCGTCCGTGTGTACTAATATTGGCAAATATTGTATGGTCGTGACGTTATTCGAATCCATGTGCGAATATTTGTTTTTATTGTTTGCTTCGCAACCTCATCACTGATAACGAGAATCACAAATCAAGCTAGTTAAAGACAGGAATAAAATTGCGGAGAATTCTCGTAAATAAGATAACTTGCATGCTTTCACTTTCGACTGCAAATTTCAATTCGATTTTAGCGAAATTCACAACACACTTTGTGACACATGCGGGCGGCAAACTGGAACTCAGATAAATGTGAACCTTTTGAATTGCGTCAAAGAGATCGGAGCGTTAGCATTAAATGCCGTTATACCTTTTTTAAAATGAAAAATGTTTTTTTTATTTTCACTTACAGAGAGGATTATCAAACGATTATCAGTTCTTCGGATCCGGTGTGCCCGGTTGGATATATCAACTTCACAAAATTATGTTTGATGCCGAAAACTCGTGAGAATGAAGTGGATGTTGTGGTTAAAAAATCGATTGACTATATAAGTGACTTGAATGAGTCGAGCTACAGTGACCTGAGCGATCCTGATCTAAGCGAATCCGAGTTGGAATTAATCGAGATGGAAAATCGAATGAAGGAATCGATGAGTAAAGAGGAAATTGCCATCATGTCACGGCGCAATAGCTTTAGCCAGGCTGGCAGCGGATCACTGTTATCATCTCCAGTGCGGGCGAAAAGAATGAGCCACGATGACGGATCGATCAGTGTTGATGAAATGGACAATTTGAATTGCACAAATAAAAACGGAATGCTGGACATAAGTAAGGATGTTTGTGATAGTCTCGTCAAGAATGCAATATTTCGTTTCGATGCAGAGCATCGTTCAATCGATAATAAACCAAATATCGCTATAAACAATCGTGGCTGGATGTGGATATCCGGTGTTCAGGGTCACGGTGTCACATCGAAGGAGGGAATGCAGGACGCAATTGATATTATTGTCAAGATTATCAATGAAAATGGCTACGAACTCAAAAATCTCTGTTATGTCTCGCTGTACGTCCGCAGCATGAATGATTATGCCGAATTGAATGCAGCTTATGTCAAAGCGTTCAATTATTCGAATCCACCATCGCGAGTATGCATTGAATGTCCGCTTCCAGATGGCTTACAGGTCATTATGGAGGCTGTGGCTTTTCGGCCCCGGAACAATGATGCTCAAAATCAACGCCACACAATGCATGTGCAGAGCATTTCGCATTGGGCACCCGCCAGTATCGGACCATACAGTCAATCGACACGAGTTGGTGAAATCACCTATATTGCAGGTTTGGACATTTCCATTTATGAATGAGTGTTAAATTTTGAATCAACATTGAGAAATAAAGGTTTTTAACATGGGGAAATCTGATTCACAGGACAAATCGCTCTTGTACCTGGAAGCATGACAATCATTGAAGGTGGAATTCGGCCGCAATGCAAACTAGCTCTGCGACACATTTCACGCATCGCCATGGCAATGAATGCGAATGGGCAGCTCCGTGATGTGGTACAAGGAATTTGCTTTGTGACTCACCCCAACTATGTAACCGAAGCAAGGCGTCAATTGGAACGTCGAACAACGAATGCAATAATGGATTATATCGTGGTGCCAGCGCTACCGCGAAAAGTTCTTGTCGAATGGCAAGTGTGGGTTCACTCTCACAACGACAAATTTGACTGTAAGTTCATTACATGTTGAACCATTTGTACAAAAAATAAAGTCTATTTAATATTTGGTTTATTTTATGACGTTGAACCTCCGTAATTGATATCTTTCGAAATTAAATTATGCAATTTTAATAATAATTCAGATGAAGAAACGGGCTGTTCCGTTGGAGACTATACAGTATCCAGCCGTCGCCGTTGGAATTACGAGAATAATTGTGCAGCAATCGTGTGCTATGTTTCAACTGGTTTAGCATCATCATCAACGCAACTGGCCGATTTATCGGATGACATAATTCAACGTCATCAACAATTAGCAAAAAGCCTTAAAGTTGATAATGTCAATGAAATCTTAGAATATATTACAAACAAATTGCTGAAGGCAAAAAATGTTCCATCGCCAATATTGGTCGATGCGCCAAAGCAATCATCATCAACATCGACCACTAGCAATAGCACAAGTACAGAGACCAGAGTACCGGCCATACATTTGAAAGTATTTTATCAAGTGAGTTCAACACCCCCGATCGATCTCATTGTTCGCACCATTTCGGAATACCGTGAAAGAAACGCCAAACATGTTTCCATAGCTTTCAGTGTCTTGCCAGCCAGCAGTTTGCACAATTTCAGCACATTTTTGTCTATATACGGGATTCGGCATGCATAGTTTTTAAACAAACAACAAAACAGAAACCATATTGTTTCTGTAGACATACCAAATCAATCTATTGTTGTGTCATGAGACACATTGAATAGATGAATTCGAAGAATGATTATCGAAAAGCCGCCGAACCGCGCATCAAAACGACGCATTAAGACAAATAAATGATATAACACATACACTATTTTAAATCAGTTTGTTCACAATTTTGAATCTTTCTTGATTTTTTGACAGTGCATTACAAATACGTTTCCTACACTTACACACTCACACACACACAATCAGAGTTTCACAATCATTATTAACAATGCCGGTGTGAAAAAATTGTTTATTCAATTGAGACAAAATGATTGTTTATGCATGTGTTTTTGAAGGGGACGAAAATACTGTTTTTTCTACGAACATAAAAACTTGAATGATATACACAAGGGACCCAAGTGTTTTTCGATTGATTTTACAAGTTTTTTTACTGCACAATTCAGATGAGTTTGAATACACTTGTGTGCGAATTTGAAAAACATCCCATATTGCAATTAAAATTTATCCAACCAATTTATAATAAAAATGTTTATTTGATATGTGCCTAATAGACAAAAGTAATGTACGGCTGAATCCGTACAAAAAATTAAATTATACAAAACAATCTAGAGGCGAATCTACTGGCAGAGTTCTAATTATGATTAATATCAGGCAATACGACGAAACTTTATATTCGAATTTAAATTCGATTTGCTCAGTTGAAAAGAAACACAATCTTGGTCATGAGTTGATGTAAGAAGACCAAAAAAAAGAAGGAAAAAATGATTTTCTTTGTATTTACTAATGGTTATGAACTACTAACATGCAGAAAAAAATTATTACATTTGATATTGATGTATTGCTAATAAAAAAAATTGAAAGAAAATACTACACAATTGAAATTTACTTATAAAATGAAATTCCTCTTGAAGTAAACAAAATATATTCTCGTAACTAACAATTTCTACGGCAGCATTTGAAATGTAGTGAAGCGATCAGAGCGCTTGATAACAGCAAAACGTCAGCGATATGACATTTATTTTTTGACAGCTGCTAAGGAAAACATCAAAATATACGACAAAATGATAAGAGCGCGATGAAATAAACGGGTTGAAGTTTTTTTTATTCAGTTTTTGTCTTGTTTGCATAATGAAAATGTCCAATGCGAAGCAAATATTCGATACATTCCCGGGAATTTGGAAAATTACACGCGAAACTTTAACGCCTTTGAAGCAATGGCAGTATTCGGGAGCGGAGTGCATTAGAGCGAGCGGTTTTGCTGCATTCTCATTGGCCGAAACGGATTCAAATTTGTTGATTTACTCAGAAAAAGTGAACATCAATAGTGGTGATGACAATGAAACTGGAATGAATGGAATGGTTGCCAAGCAAAAGTATAAATATCGTTTTGATCATTCGACGTCCAGTTTAACCAAATATTTCTCTGATGACCGGCTATTTTATAAGCTTGAAATTGACGCGCAGCACGGGACTGATACGAATGAAGCATGCGCTTCGAGCTCAGTCACTGGATGCGGACAGCATTTGTGTATTCAGGATCTTTATGCAGCCACTTACACATTTACTAATGATCAACAGTTCGTACTCAAGTACACAGTCAATGGACCGAACAAATGCTATGAAATCATCACAGAGTATGAAAAATGCAAAACCGAAGAAGAAGTTGACATTCAAATAGAAAATGGAGAGATTTTATGATTTTGTCAATAAATTGATGTTTGTACAGCAAAATCCAGCCTTTCAATTTCTAAATTTTTTGAAATCGTTGCATGAACAAGTTCGATGCACGCGATACACTTGAATGGCGTGCCAACAAATACTCAATTGTATACGATAATTGAGTGCAGCGATTATTATTTGCGTTAAATCTAAATTTAATTTTGTAAACCATTCTTCACGACATGTGATTTAAAAACTGAATTTTTATATTCTAGAGCAAATGATCGCTGGCGGAGTATTGGCTTTCGCATCGACCTGGTTTGACTAACCAAAGTTTGACCTGTTCCTAGGTGCATGCATTTTGATATCAAGAATTTACCTTTCAATTTACTAGGATTGATCTTTTTGTATGGAATTCCGCAATGTAATCGTACCAATTGTTTCCAATGCTTCTACATTCTCTGTTCCTGATTGTTCGAATAGATTCTTATCATTTTGATTCAACAAATCGACACTTTAATTGTTCACAATTGAATGCCTCAGAATGAAACTACATCCTTATTTTGCTACACGTATTAGTGGCACTCAGACGCGTTGCTTTTATAAGCGAAACAAAATGTTGTTACTGCGTGAAAGCGGTACAAATTGTTGTTGTAATCCGATCTGAAAAATCTGTGTGCAATATTCATATGTTTCACTTTGTGCCGCTTCGATGAGATTTCTTTTTGTGCTTCGCTTTTACTAGCAGCAGTTTGAAGATGTTCTTTTATTCTAAGGCATTCAATTTTGAGTTGATTTGTTTTCTAAATGAAATAAATTCGTTCTTCAGAATATTTGAGGGCTTTTGTCTATTTAAAATTGAGGTTTGTAGCATATGAAATGAGTCATTTCACTTGATATGACATGCACTTGTCTGCAAATTGCAGAGCAGCTTATTCAAATTAAACGGTTATTGGTTGAATTTCATTGAACGCCATTTGCAAAACCATTGAAATTCTTGCAATAGAATGACAATTAACTGGCCACCAAAGTCCATATGGATCTGAATAATGGTTGCAAATCCAATCGATAAACAGTATAAAGCAGCCAAGAAAACAATATATAAGTGCAATGATTGAGCTGCGGCCATTCCACACAAAAGTTCCGGCAAAATTCGATTCGAATTTTTTTTCGAATCCAACCCCAGAATGTTTTAACTCCATTTAATGCAACACGCAACAATAGTTCCCAGGCAATTTAAATTGTGGAGTTAAATATTGTTTACCGAATGTAGATAATTTCAAGTTGTTATTATTAATTAAAATATAATTGCATTTTTTGACTGTATATAAAAAGCGTTTCAGTTGTGAAACATTTAAAATCATTGTTGATATTTTGAGTGCGAGACGTGACAAAATGTTCGATCCCAGCTCACGAGCTCAAATCAGTGTAATTCGTCGGAGACGCGAAAAAATACCATCACGAATAGTTCGGATTGGAAGCGCGGGCACCTGCAAAGATACTTGTAAAGTAAATGTAAAACAATACTTAGCCAGTACCACGTTACATGGACTGAAATATGTGGGTGATGGCTCCATAACATTTTTGGAACGGTGAACATCTCTCTTAAGCTTAATAAATTAAATGGTATTCATCGATAATTATATTTGCAGCATATTTTTTGGTCTGATGTTCTTTTTGGTGTTCTTTCTTTCGGCCTATTTCATATCGAACATTTGGGTTAAATATTCGGCAACGCCGATGATTATATCGCTCAGTTCAATGTCAACAGATATAAGATCTTTGCCATTTCCCGGTATCAATTTTGCATTGTTGACAAATGATTTTTTTTCAATTTTCTTGAACAAATCCGGAGAAAACAGTCCGTCAAAAATTATTTGAACATTTTGGTCCAGCTATTGTAATGAAATAGGAGTAACTGTTGTTGTTCTGTTCCAGCCGTAACTGTTTGTAACATGAATCAGGCCGTAAAAAGTGTGGTACAAACGATTCCAACGGATAGCGAAGATTATTCGATGATTCAAAGTTTGTGCACACACGCTGTTGATGAGAATGTAACGAATTCGAAGGCTGGCAAATGGGCGGCTTTCCAAAAACTGTTGATAAAAGTGCATAATTTTTGGTCGACATTTTATTTCGCAACTTTACAGCAACAAAGTGATCAAAAACTATCTTATTTTTAATTCAATCAGGTGTCTCAATCATGTGAAGAGATGCTGCATACATGCATCTATGGCGGACTCGAATTCAACTGCACAGATGTATTTGTCACTGTGCTGACGGACGAAGGACTTTGTTGTACATTTAATGGAGTCAATAAAAAATTTATCGCTAAAGAACAATACAAGTCAGCAATCTTACTTTTTTTAAACATTCATATATTTTTGTTCATTGGCATTTGTTTAACTCTTTAAAGGCACACACAAGAGTTTAATATCAGTGTCACCTTAGATAGTAAAGCAAATGATTGGACGCCCGAGAAAGGTTTTGCATCTGAAACGTTAAAAAATGATAAGTATGGCTATCCGAGGCCAGTCGTTGGAACTGGAACTCATTTGGGATTGTCGATTGTGTTGGATGCTGGAATATCGGAATATTACTGCAGCTCAACCAATAGTTATGGCTTTAAAATATTGATTCACAGTCCAAATGAAGCACCATCCATAACGGTGATTTTAAAAACAAATAACAATATATTGCATGTTTGCTCAATTTTGTTGCACTTTCTGGTTGGTTGAAACTTAATTAAAGAATTATAATTAAAAATTTAGCATTACGGCACCTCGCTGTCGAGTGGATACGAATCGCGTGTCACCATATCGCCAACTCTATCGGAAGCAACGAACGCAATACGGAGTTTACCAGTTGGTGTTCGACAATGTTTATTTGAAGAAGAGAATTACCTTACCTTTTATCGGTAATAATTTGATTCGTTTTTCCCTAATATTACCTATTTTTACTAAATACTCGACAAATAACAATTGACGCGCAAACAAATTATCTCTGATTTCATGAAGGACCTATTCACGCGGAGTGAGTATTGAACTACAGTGCTCTCTCAGAATTCTTAAGTAGTTCGTTTTTCGGCAACTTAAGATTTCCAAATTCTTAAGATTTCCGGGAGAATTTTTTTCCTATTAAAAATGCGCTAAAATGAATGAAAATATCAAAAATGTATGAAGAAATGAAGGATATAGTAAAAACAACACATATTTTTGTTTTCTTTTTATTTATTTCTTCATTTGTTCATAATATTGGCAGCAAAGTGTCATCACCCAATGCTAATTTTTATAGGAATCGTAGTGATGCGTTCGCTTTGATTTTCAGTTCAACAATGATGTGGTTTCAATCACAACACCAAATGAGCTGCACATGTTCAATTGGACATTATTGCTTATGCAAGCAGAAAAAAATATTCCGCGAACTTATGAACAGTTATAATCAGCGTCATCGCAATATTTGTTTGGATTAAAAATCAGGTTGAAATAGCAAACAGTAAATAACGATTTGGAGTCATCCAAACAGATATTTGCATGTACATTCAAGTTTAAACAAAGGCTACTGTGAACTAATTTCAGTGCAGTCAGCTGTGGTGTTATCATATCTTCTATTAAAATGAAAAAAAATAGCTGTAAACTGGCTGGCTAACTGAAATCAATTGCAACTTTGTATTTATAAAAACAAACTTTGTGTTGTTCATGCATTTTTATACATAGCGATTGTTCAAAAAATGAATAAATGGGGAAAAAAAATTATTATGATTGAAATAAAGTAAACTCTCGGAAATCTTAAGAAAAACTTAAGATTTCAGAGTTTTCAATGGGAGCCGAAATTTGCTTAAGTTTTCCGAGAGATTAAGATTTCTGGAACTTAAGAATTCTGAGAGAGCACTGTATTTTTAGTAGACATCGCTGATTCAATTAGTCGTTTAATTGCAACAGAATTGCCAAATGGAGTGCGGTGCAAAGATCTATTTATCATACTGCAATTGTATTTTGTATTATATGCCCCGTTTTGAAGATGATATCACCATTTGCGGGCGTTCAGATGATTTATGCGTTGAAGAGGTTACAACTGAGATGCAAAAACAGCGAAATCATTCTTTTGTTTGTGATTGCTTGCCGGGATGCTTTGAAGTCACATATGAAAACGAAGTTTCGATGGCACCGTTGCTTCAGCAAGCACCTTTGCTGCAGAAGAAAGGACTGGCTGGACCAAATGTGACCGTTGTTCATATTTACTATAAAAACAACTTCTTTCGGAGCCAGAAAAAGGATGAACTGATTGGATTCACTGAATTTTTGTGTGCGCAAGTCATTCCAAAATTCCAAAAATTTCATTCAATAATTTCTTTTTCGCATTTCTAGCAAATACCGGAGGACTCCTTGGCCTTTTCATGGGCTTTAGTGTATTTTCAATCATTGAAGTTTTCTACTTTCTAACGATTCGTCCTTACAGCAATTATGTGAAATTGTCAGAGAGTCGACGCCAAGCATTTAATCGAGTGTTCAAAAGGTTTAATAATCTGAGAAGCAAAAGAAAACCATCGTCATTAGAGCCTCACGTAGAACATGTTGAAACCCATAATAATCTCTCTACTTTTCAATATCCATATCTGGGATAAGGTCAACTAACGATCAATTTTTATTCCTATCGAGGTGATCTTTTTTTAATGTTTTTAAAATTGTTGTGAACATGCTAAGCTCTTGCAATGACATGGATATTTTCTAGGATATTTTCAACAAAAGTCCTTATTCGAAATTGAATCGAAAATCAGCTTATCACTCACGAACATGGTCAAAATCATAATGAAAATTTCAGAAAAATTCTGTCCTTTAATTTGAAATACAAACGATAAAATGTTATTATGCGCATGCAATATACTTCGACATATTTTCCATTTCTCGCTAAGATGCTTTTTATATTGGTCAGCATTAAAATCAGTTTGAAGTGTTTTCACCGCAAATAAATTATTCTTTTCAGTTCATGTTGAACTGGCACTTTCATTGTTGCTAGTTTGTGTTTTGTGTGCCTGGCAATTGAATAAACATCATAAATATCGTAAATCAGTGTATAATTCATTCGTTGGGTTTAGTTAGTGACAAACATTTCGAGTTAGTTTTTAAGAAAATTAGATTTTCAACCGAAATCTCGAAAAAATGTCACGACTTGAAATTGATTTAGGAGGTCACATCAATGCTGAACGTACGTCACATGAAACCGCATCAAATGTAATACTAGCCGATAGCAGCTTACAGACAAATCAACAAACCTGTACAGATAATTTCAGACAATATATAAAAAATTCAACTTTGCATGGATTTAAATACATGATCGATAATTCGATAGCATTCTGCGAACGGTGAAGCAAAATTACTTAGAATGCTTTCGAACGTGTTAAAAATAATGAATTTGAAATTTATTTGTTTAGCATTTTTTTCGGTTGTATGTTTGTTTTGGTAGTCGGCCTCTCGGGATTTTTCATATCAAATGTTTACAACAAATATTTGACCACCCCGATGATCATAACGTTAAATTCAATATCGACGGATATAAGAACGCTACCATTTCCAGGTAATGTTACAACTTCGCAGAAGCTAGCAGAAAATATAAATTGAAATAAGTTTTCAAAAAAGTACACATTGTTGCTATAATTGTAGCTGTCACTGTTTGCAACAACAATCAGGCAATGAAAAGTGTAGTGAAAACCATTCCAACGGACAGCGAAGATTATTCGATACTTCAAAGTTTATGCACACATGCAGTTAATGAAAACGCAACAAATTCGATGGCGGGAAAATGGGCAGATTTTCGAAGAATATTGATAAAGGTATTTCGTTTTTTAACTACTCAAGAATCGTTAGTTGGGATTTTCTTACGATTGCAGGTTTCTCAACCATGTGAAGAATTGTTAATTAGTTGTACTTATGGTGGATTTGAGTACAATTGCACTGATATATTTGTGACAGTTCTCACGGACGAAGGACTTTGCTGCACGTTCAATTCAGTTCATAAAAAATTCATTGCAAAGGATCAATACAAGTGGGATTTTTGTCTTATTTTATTCGGCAGATTTGAAAGGGTTTGGAATTCAGTTATGTTAACATTTGAATATTATTTATTTTTTGAAGCGAAACGCAAGAGTTATTAAGTAAATTTGATGATAGCAAAGCTAATAATTGGTCACCTGAAAAGCGATTTGCATCTGAAGATATGAATAATATTAAATTTGGCTATCCGAAACCTGTAGTCGGTAAGTGATCATTATTGATAGTCGATCTCAAATATTCGTAAAGCTTTTAAGCAAAGGAATGTTTTTAAAATAGGAACGGGTGCTAATGTGGGTTTGTCTCTGGTATTGAATGGTGGAATATCTGAATATTACTGTTCCTCAACGAATAGCTATGGATTCAAAATTCTGTTGCACAATCCAAACGAGGTATCGCCAGCTTTCTCTACCTATTATTTCGATTTTAATGTTAATCGTTATCTAAATAGTCTTATGAATTTAATGGCCGAGCATTAAGAAGACATCTAATACACATTAAATTCTCTTCTTCTATCCTGAAAGAATATTGAGAATGAAGTGAAAATTCGAATGTTTAAAATATTGAGGAATATTAGGCTTTGACTTCGATCAAAATTATTCTTCTTATAGTTAAAGGACTAAAGGGTGATTTTTTAGCTGGTTTCTTTTTGACGTTTAATTTTTTGACAGATGTCAAATTCCAACTGACATCTGTCACAGTCAAAAATGCTCAGTATGCTTTGCAATTTCAAGATGGAAAGACTTACAAACGAGAAACGCTTGCAAATCGGGTCCATCCATGGACGAACTGCGCCGTAAGTTCGGCGAACAGTTCATCTCTCGTTTCGGCCCCGTTCATTGGCCGGCCAGATCGTGCGATTTAACGCCCCTGGATTATTTTTTGTGGGGCTACGTTAAGTCTCTCGTCTATGCGGACAAGCCAGCAACGATTGCCGACTTGGAGGACAACATCGAACGCGTTATTGGCGATATGTTGGATTCCGGCCGATATGTTGGAGAGAGTGTGCCAAAATTGGACTTCCCGTATGGACCATTTGCGCCGTAGCCGCGGCCAACATTTGCATGAAATTATTTTCAAAAAGTAAATGGCAAGAACCAATTTATCGATTTCAATAAAGATTTGATTCACTTTTCGAAATTTTTTGCGTTTTTTTCGATTTTCAAAAAGAAACCACTTAAAAAATCACCCTTTATTTAAATGACAATTAAGATCGAAGCAATTGCTAATATTGAGTATTAAAAAAAAATGTAAACTAAACTTCACATTATACTATAAAACGAGGAACCCCGAATAACACACTACGGCAGATCCATTTCGAACGGATTTGAGACACGAGTCACCATTCATCCAACAATTTCCGAGGCATCGGAGTCAATACGTAGAATACCGATAGGCATCAGACAGTGTTTGTTTGAAGATGAAAATTTCCTCATCTATTATCGGTAATGACTAATAAACAACATCTGAGTTTCAATTTTTCACTCAATAAACCTATTTCTATTTTTAAGGATTTACTCTCGAAGAGTGAGCATTATTGTCTCTAGAAAATGTCGAAAAGATCGAGTTATCAACCATTTTATTTTAATAGAACTGTCAGGTGGAGTGCGAGGCAAAAATTTTCTTGGAATTTTGCAATTGCGTTATTTATTATATGCCGCGGTTCACTAATGATACTATTATTTGCGGTCGTTCCGATGACAAATGCGTCAAAGAAGTAAGATCGCATTTGCAAATAGACACAAATCGCTCATTCATCTGTGACTGTTTGCCTGGCTGTTTTGAATTCAAATACGATGATGATGTTTTCATTGCACCGCTCTTCCATAAGGCACCGATATTGCAAAAGAAAGGTCTTTCCGGACCAAATGTTTCGGTCACGCATATTTATTACAAAAACAACTTTTTCCGGAGTGAGAAGAAAGATGAGCTCATCGGATTCACCCAGTTGTTGTGTAAGCAAAATTTCAGTTGCGAAATAATTTTTAATATTCGAATGAAAAGCATTGTTGATGTAATGAATGATGTTTTCAGCGAACACTGGAGCACTTTTGGGGCTATTCATGGGCTTTAGTGTCTTTTCCATAGTTGAAATTGGCTTTTTTTTAGTGATTCGCCCATTTAAATATTTTATAAGAATGCTGATGAGACGCCGTCGGAGTGTTACACGAAATATATTGAAGTTTTAACAATTCAAAGATTGAAAATAATCACAAATTGCTACCAACCACAATGATCAAATACGTAAAATCAATTATTCCATTTTTTTCTCGGGAAATCACTGTTGAGCTTAAATTCATACAATAATCAAAATATCCATTTCAATATGAATGACTAAAGATTTTTCCAACCAGTCAATCATTCCCACAATTCAGGAACATTTGCATCATTATTTTTTTTATTAACTAATAATGTGAATCAAATACAATTATTGCGAAAGAGATAATTAAGACCGTAGATACTACTGACTCGGTAGGTGCAATTTTATTCAAAGTAAGCAATCAAATTTCTTCATAAAGAGAAATAAATCCATGAAAAAATGCAAATCATGCGAATGTCCAATCAATTGTCTCATTTAAAGCACAACCAAAGAAACTAAATATCTTGTATTTACCGATGTAGATTTCAAATCTGAACAGCTTGACTTATTGCGTGCTTCGAGTGTTCGCAATGAGAAATGCGTTCTTTATGCGAATATAATGAGATTCCGTGATAATTAATAATTAATCTATATTGTACTGAAAGTGTTCATTTTTCGATGATTCTCAAGTCGTATCCAAGCTATCGATTATTACAACAATTTGATTGATAATAAATACAACGTAGAATTGTTTTTGATAAATCGAACATTTATTTATATCCCAAGCACCAATATAATAAAAACAGATTGAATTATAAGTTCAAAAAAATTATTTCATTCATATTCTGCACATATCACGCGCAAAGCGAAGACTTAAAGTCTTCACACATTTTTATTGCTTTTTTGTCTCGAATATTGGATGAATAATTTCCGCATCTGATTATTTATTAACGTATATTTGCAAATCCCACGCGATTATTGTCTTTATCCAAAAAGAGCGTGAGTTTTTTTAGCAGCAAATCGCCGAAAAGGAATTCGTGATAAGTATCATATGATTCTAAGAATACCTTGCATGTGCTCTAGAAATTAAAAGAGAAACAAAAATATCAATTGAGTTTACACATTCATCGTAAAAATTACTAACATCTTCAAGTAAAATCATATCTTTTGCTGGTAAAGAGACTTTAGCATGGCCAAAATGGAATTCGAGACTTAGAGACTGTGTACAGCCATTGGCAGCAAAACTTTGGGTGAGAGGACCCCACAGACTCTTGGGTATCGCTGTAAGATAAACATGAATATCAGATAATACTTGTTTGTAGACATTTTCCATAATTTGCATCATTACTAGTGCCGGAATCTCCAGTATCGAATACACCTGGTGGACATGGTTTGTCAGATCCGCAAATCGTTTGCACCACATGACCTTTGTTTTTAAGTTCAAGTTTGGTTAAATTCACTCTCCAGGCTGGTCCCTGACACGGTATCCAGTGTTCAGCATCAACATCACAACCACCAAGTATAAGATCGCCAGACGGTTTATCGCTGGCTTCATGTAACTTAATACAGGCCATTCGTTTTTCGATTTGACCTTGTTCATATAAATTGTCAAGTAGGTTTTTAGCAGGATCGGTAGGAGCTATCTGACTGTGTGCAAACCCAACGAAGCCATCGTAAGGGCCGGTGCCAAGATCGGCTGCTTCACGCTCAGCTATGCCGATTTCTTGATCTTTGATTGTCAAATCTCCGATCTGTAAATACAAAAAAACCATTCCATGCCACATGAATGTACGAAATGCGCTGGAAAATTCGAATTTAAATTACAGAAACAGTTTCCAATGCTCTAGTCCCGCTCAATTTACCACCCAAGTATCCTATTTCAAATTCCGGATTACCCGGGGCTTTTTTGAACGTGGATGACGCATTTTCGTCGAATTTATGGGGTATCTCTGAGGAAATATTAGAACAGATTGAGGATTTTTCTTTTCACTCCATCAAATGCCAAACTACGTGAATTTCAAAATGAATCGATCACTCACCGCACAGCCGTTTACTATCACCACAATTAACTGACGGTATCCAAAGAGTAGCAGAGCCAGTATCAAACATTAATACAAAGCTTTGTGGCGGAGTTCCAACCGAAATTGGTAAACCATATCGTTCCTAAAATAACAGAAATAAAATAAACCAAACATTTTTAGTAACCGCCATCATAAATCACAAACAACATTTGATAATTAGATCTGGGGTTTAAGTTAATTAATAAGTTAAACACTCACATTATCATTTTCGGTGTTCAATTTCAATTCAACTTTGCTGCCATTTGGACCAGCCGCACGTCGACTTCGGGAATATGTCATGGGTACGAGGGGAACTCTTTAGAAACAAATACCAATTTTATTCGATAAATAACCCAAAATGAATGTGAATTGAAAGCCAAAAAACTCCACCTTATGAAATCATGAGACTGCTCTGAATTGTCTAATGACGTCGTCATAATTCCACCAAACGCACAAACAAACGTTAGAATAAAGATCACAAATTGATTCATTTTCAACGTTGATAAATGCACAGAAATGAGCGATATAGTGGAAAATTTGTATTGCACAACTGAAATCATCAATTCTGAGCCAATAAGTGGAAACAATCTGAAACGGCACTAGGCTTATATACAGAACAAGCTGTGCATTCCGAGAAATCTATTGTATTTAAAACATCTTCAACGGCGAACAATCGTTATCTGCTTTGCATTTGTTCATTATTTCTTAATTATAACAATGATTATCCGCTAAAATTGCAATTGTACGATCCAATCACTGTCACATTACAAGGGTATAGCTTTGAAAAACTTCTATTTTCATGGCCGATGCACTCAGAATTAATGCATAGACAAAGATTTAGGCAAATCAAATAATCTGAAATTCGAAATTTATGCAAAAAACGTTACGATTTATTTTTATTGTTGAATCCAATCACTACCAAATTTGATTTTTTTTGAAGAGTTCTGACAGTAGGGTTTGTTTGTGCGATAGTTGCTCAATGTTTTTTTTTTTGATTAATCTTATCATAAATTCTCCGAAAATCGGCATTTAAGAGAACATTGAATCTTGATTAAAGAATAAAAAGACCGTTTTTGCTTCGCTTATTGACGCGATTCAGTGAATACAGGTTGGACAGAGAGCTCGATCTGAAAGTTAACCAGTCTTTTTCAATGTGAGCAAACCATTTTATACAATATTTGTTAGAATTGTTTTTATTTTCGTGCTTCTGCTGTCTTTTTCATATTGAACATTGGGACAAATGAAAAACTCCAGTTTATATGAGCATTGATTTTATTTGTCAAGTCTTTTGATTGGAAGTTTGTTTACAGGATCAAGTTCACATCCTTGGTATATGTTTTTTTTCGCAAACTAATGAGAACACGAAATGATTTGACTGGAAAATGCATTATAAATATCATTGTAAAACATTTCTTTAATACTTTTCTAGCGTCGAATAGTAAACGATTTCTATGAGCGTAATACGGGTTTCCAACATCATTTTTCAATGCCTTCATGAATGTGCTCACGTATATTGGTTACCAGCTTCTCACAAATCCTAGAGGAAATTACCAACCATCAACCACAAAATGTTTGAAAAAATTAGATTTGGATACATACCGTGATTGCTGTTTGATCTTGTCGTCCAATTTCATATCCCATTTTTCAAAACTATTTTCTGAGACATCATTTAGTAGATGGGATAATGAATTTATTTCCTGTTCTAAATGCGTTCGAACAGTTTCAAGAAGATTTTTCTGAATATGCTCATCAATACAAAATGAAAACCTAAAACTTGAAATCAGAAACTGGCGATATTCATTCAAAATGTTGACTGACTCCAAAAACTTCCTCTGAAATTTATAGATTATAGTAAATTATTTTTTTCTTGAAAATAATATTTTGCAGTGTATTACATAGATGAGTTCATTCTGTTCAGTGATTTCGAAGAGTGTATTCATTAGACTGTTCCTTTGTAAATCCACATAAAACATGTAGCGTTCACAGGAATCAATGTGTCTGAAAGATATTATTCGATCAACATTGACTTATATCTTCTGATCCCTTGTCTTTACCTTTTTATATGATCCGCTTTTTTCATCTCATAATCGTGAAACACATGGGCTGATGCGTCAAGTGTGCTTATGCAACAGAACGACGTTTTGCATGTAAAACATTTCTAAAACAACCATTTTCAAAGAGTTCATTCCATTTGTAAAAAAATGGGATAATTATTGCAATACTAACAATTTCATGGTCACAAGACACCGTTGACTGATTACGACAACAGTTCCCAAGATCTACAAAATATTTGATAGTGTCATCAAAATTGTCTCTTTTCCAGACCTGCATTTGAGTGCACTGAATCGGTTCATGCCAATCATCAAAGCAATCAAAACAGAATTTGTGGCCACATTTGCAAGTGCAATTCTTGACATTTTCATTGTTCGATTTAATGACCAACGTGCAAGAGGGCGAGGGACACGGCTTTATGTTTAATTGAATTTGATTGCACTAAAAAAAGATTTTTTTTTTCAAAAATCACATTTGATTTTTTAATTAATAAAAAAAAAATGTTACTTTTGTGAAACTATCAATTATAATCGATTGATATTTTGGTTTGTATTCGCTGGACATAAGTTGCATCACAATGGCATCGTCAATGATGAAAGGGCACATGGCACAAGTAATTGAGTCGACAACTTTACCGTCGTCGATTCTTTTCTCGAAATATATTCGCAGACATTTTTTGCAAAGCCTGTGGCTACAATCCAGCCCAATCATTTCCTTTAAATAAAAAACCGTTCATAAACATTGTTTGATGAAAAAGTTAAAAAATAAAATTTTAACTTTATTTAAAACTAAACTTTTAGAATAAAAAATCTATCACTTAATAATGAACATACGGCACCAATAAATCTTTAAATTTAAAGAATCTGCTACTCGTGCGGATTGTAAATCTCAATTAGTTGCCTGTGATAAATTGAATCTTAGGTTGAAACAACAAATCCAATGATTGTAATTAAACCATTTCTTTTTAAATTTTATTAGCATTGTTAATATTGTGATACTGTGATTATGTGATATTTTTAGCATAGTTATCGAATGTTATCATTGAAATTGACTGCTGTTGAATGGTTGTTTCTGAATTTTGCCTCTATTGTTTTTCATTATTATTTCGTTTTTATTATTGTGCTTTCCATCTGAAATCTGATTAAATATCTTTTTAAACTGATCCTCTATCTGAAAATCATCAAGTTTTGTTATAAATTGAAGCTATTTTTTTCGTATTTTCTACCAAAAAATCTCGTGTTGTTCATATAATAAATCGTTGTTGTTTTTCGTGTCATTATGACAAAACCACACAAATGCAACCGTGATACTTGCCCACCGTTGAGTGTTAATGGACCAAAAATCAAATGTTCAACTTGCAATAACATCTGTTTTCTTCGTTGTTTTGGCTTTGACTCCAGCCACAATACCGAATCAGCCAATACACTAAAATTCTCACTCCCAAATGGATCCTCTGCATATTTCTTTGCGGCTCATTTTGCCTTCTCTTGCTGCAGTGATTTTATCACATCAACGACTTTAAAAAAATGTCTGAAAGAACCTCGTGCACAATCACAATCAAGGACCCGCACATCGTCTGATAAAGTTGATTTAAGTCCGCTTTTTGCTGAGTTGAACGTAATTAAAGAGTTAATCACTGAAACCAATTCGAATACTCAATCCATTTTGAAGTCAAATGACCTACAGCAACAACATCAAAGCCGAATCGATAGCATCCGTGCCCGTCCACATGTTAGGAAAAGTTCTCTGGCAGTAAATACACCTGTTTCTTACGCCAATGTCGTGAATGCTTCAGTTTCACCATCAGAAACACCGTCGAAAAGAAAACGCACCGAACAATCATCGAAAACACAACGGATCCCAAATGTGCCACCACCGAAAATTGGAACTCAATCGATTTCGGGCGGTTTTTCTTTCGTTCCTCGTAAACCAATGGCAATCAAGCCAACATTCGAAAAAGCCGTTTGGATTTCTCGCATATCACCGGAAATGTCAACCACCGAAATCACCGCATTTGTTACCGAAAATACCTCAATCAAAGACGCAAACCGAATCAATGTGCACAAACTTGTCAAAAAAGACCGTGAACTTTCAACGCTCAACTTTGTTTCATTTAAAATCGAAACAAATGCCGACGATTTCGATGTATTGATTGATGGTTCGTGAGTTCCTTCAAAAACAGACCCTTGGTGACATTATTTTCCCAGTTTTAAGCGCCAAACAAATCCGAACATCAAGGGAATCCGAACAAATGGATGGAATTCAAACAGACTCAACGTCATCAAAACAAACAACGCCGAACAAAAAAGCACCTACGGAATCATCACCGAGCAAATCCACATCGAAGGAGACTTCACCGAAGCTAACATCGATAAACAAGAAATTGTGCCCGAGCAAGAAATAGCCTTCTCTTCACTCCATTCAACACACGGCAATCAAATTAAATTGAATAATACATGTTCTCGGCTAGCGAGAGATACTACACCCAACACTAATTCGAGTTTACAAATCAAACCACAGAATCAAATCGATATTTACTATCAAAACTCACGTGGACTCCGAACAAAGCAAAATTAATTCTTCGCCAATTCATCATCGTTTGGCTAGTCGATCATCGTATTGACTGAAACTTGGCTTAGTTCGTCAATTTTCAGCGCCGAATATTTCGACAGCTCATACACTGTATACCGCACCGATCGTGAATCAACGGGATCAAAGTTCCAGCTTGGTGGTGGAACATTGATTGCTGTTCGTAATAATTACACCGCTACTGCTGTTGAGCTCAATGACTGCAATGACATCGAATACACCTGTGTCAAAGTTCGCATTAACGCTGTTTCGCATATGTTCATTTATGTTGCATACATTCCGCCGGCCTCCCGTGGTGAGCTGTACGCCAAGCATCCAAATGCAATCAAATCAATTCGCCTCGAACATTCAGATTGTATCTTTGTTATGGGCGATTTCAACATTCCGCAAGTCAACTGGATTTTGCCAAATGACAGTTTCGACGATCACATGAATGTTATGCTACCTACAAATGTCTGGCCTCCATTTGCGGCTCAATTTCTTCATGAAATCCTCAGCTTGGGCTTAAATCAAGTCAATGACCGATTTAATGACTTAAACAGACTGCTTGACTTGGTATTTACCAGTGAATTTTCAAATGTTGAATTGTCTAACCCGAGGCCGCTGTCAAAAGTAGATTCGAAATTGTCGAAATAGATCCACTTTTCATCGCCAGTAACAATTCGATGCAAAAAAGACTTTAATTTGAACCGATCAAGCAAAATTTCGCAGATGGTTTTTCGTCTTTCGATGTCTCTTTCTTTCAATTGATAAGGCACCCATTTTCCTTCTTTTTGGATCTTTCCCAATGCATGTAAACGTTCAGAAACGGTGGATTGGGAAACTTCCAAAGTTTCTGCCAATTGTTTCAATGTTTGAGTTGAGTCTTCATCCAATAATGCTTGCAATTCTGCATCTGCAAACTTTTTTGGCCGTACCGATCGTTCTCTGTCTTCAACATCAGAATCACCTTGTTTGAAGCGCCGATACCATTCTCTGCATGACTTATCGGTTGGAGCTATTTCACCATAAACTTCCACAATATTTCTATGTGCTTCCGCTGCACTTTTACCACCATTAAAATAGAATAATAAAACTTCGCGCAAATGCTGTTTATTTGGTTTGTATTTTGCCATTTTTGTTAGAAAAACAAAGTTTGTTACTGTACGAAATGTAAACTTCTCTTGACTGATTATTGTTGACAGATGTCTAACCTTCTTAATACAACAACATTCTGCCATCATTTTAATAACTATAAAGCTACTGGATCCATCTATTGAAAACGGACCGAACTTTCCGAAACACCTATTAATTTTCAATAAAACTGCCGAATTTGCAATTGCAAATATTTATTTATGTCACAGATATTTCGTTTTATTTGCTTATTGGCTGTAATTAACATTAAATGCCATCAGAGGCAATGTAAACTCATAATTATTTTTTTTAAGAGAGATCTTTTTCATGAATAGGACTACCGGTTTGAGCGACGCCAAGTGATTTTGCAAGTTCTTCTTGCGTTTGTGACGGATCTTGATCGATCAATGCCACCAATTCATGGTCTCCAAACTTTTTCACCTGGCCGGGGCGTTCCTTTTCTTCGGTGTCGAAATCACCATCTTTGAACCGCTTAAACCACCGCTGACACATTCTAACGTCTATAGTATAGCCCGGGTAAGCTTCGGTGAGCAATTGATGCGCTTCGGTTGCTTTTTTCTTTAAATGGAAGAAGCATATTAAAACTTCCCGCAAATGTTGTTTTGATGGCACGAATGTAGACATTTTACGGCTTCACGAAAAAAAAATTATTTTCACTAATGACCAATAACCTAGACTGAAATAATTAGACAATGACATGAAGTTTCTGATGTGACAGCTGTCATAGCCAAAATTCGCCTCAGAATATGCAATAACGACATTTTCAACCGGTAGTCCTATTATTAGAAGAATTCCTAGAGATTGATTCAGTATTTACTGCTACTAGATAATGTACTATTCTCTTTCTAGCATCTTCAAAATATACGGTGGATCAATAAAACAAAAACTCAGTCATGATGGCTTACCCATCAGCTGTTGTTGATGTCCAAATCCAATCAATACCAAAATTGATTGAATTTGTGTCAGTGGCTGAGCAAATTCAATAGTTTGCAGACATATCTGATAGATGGATGTTGGATTTTTATTCAAAATCCCACATGAAATTGATCGGCCTGGAAGAATATGGGACATATTTTTCGAACACATAGGACTGAAACAAAAAAGTGGAACATACGATTCGAGAAAAAAAATTTTTGCAATGTTTCACTTTAATGAAATGCTTTGAAGATGTTTCACATTAATAAAACACTTATTTTTGTTTCAGTTTTATGTGTTCGAAAAATATGTCCCATATTCTTTCTAGGCCGATCAATTAATCTCCGCAACCCAAGAAGAATCAACAAAAAAATCTCCTCTGGCTGTGATTTTCAATGCGAAATGCCGCCCAGCAAGAGTGAAAGTAATTTGGAATGGCGGAAATGTTTTACTGCCGAGTCACTGAAATCGAATGTTCCATTCAAAGTTCTACGTTGTAAAATTGAATTTTGCCCAGTCCCATTTCTGAAAAGCTTGAAATACATTTCCGGCAGATTGAGCTAGCACATAGTATGAATGTGATATGTGGCGTTCAGAAGTGAGTCAGTCTGATTCAGCGATATGCAAATTCTATTACACTTTGAGGCAAAGGCAAAAGTAAGAAATAGTTTTTAGTTCGAAGCTTTCGAACAATCTGAAAAGGGCGTTTTTCATATCGAAACAACGACACATAGCCGAACCCTGCCTGCATATAATGAATACGAACTTCCTTGAAAAACAATTAATCGCTTTTAATATTGATAGTACTCAACATTTCCAGAAACAATATTTTGTTGCTTCAATTTAAAATTTCTCCGCTGCCATTTATCAACTCATCGTCTTTGTGAGTTTTGTTCAAAGATGAATTTATGATTTCGACGGTTTTTTTCGCTCCGTATTCCGTGACCTTGCGATGTGTTTTTCTAATTTTTCGCAATATTTTTATGCGCATGGTGTGTGCGGAAAAGTGAAAAGTTCATCTACACGTATTTGCGACATTCAGAAGCGTTTATTTGAGTAGGTAAACCAAAGAGTGTTACTCCATGAATGAGGTGCAAATTGTTGCTATTTTATTTTTTATTTGTTTATTTTAATTGACACCGCTAAAAACTGGCTGAATATAATAGGTGTTTCGGAAAGTTCGGTCCGTTGTTTTGTGTTTTTTACGCATTTATTTAAATAACAAAATGAATAAATTCAATAATCAAAGTATTTGCCATCGTTAGCTAGGACTTTTTCCCATTTTTTTGGCAATTCATGGATTCCGTCCCAGTACCACTTCTCATCTTTTGAGGCTAACCATCCATCAAGCCAATTTTTCACTGCTTCGTACGAAGTGAAGTGTTGTTCGGAAAGTCCGTGCTGCATCGATCGGAATAAGTAGTAGTCTGATGGAGCAAGGTCTGGTGAATACGGCGCGTGGGGTAGTACGTCCAATTTGATGTTTTCGAAATAGTTTTTCACCGGTTGTGCAAAATGAGGCCGAGCATTGTCATGAAGCAAAATCACTTTGTGTGTTCGATCACCCCATTCTGGTCGTTTTCGCTTCAATGCTTGGTTCAATTTGATTAATTTTTGTCGGTAGCGATCAGCAGTAATCGTTTCACCTGTTTTTGGCAACTCATAATACACAGGTCCTCTCTGATCCCACCAAATGCACAGCAAAGTTTTCTTCCCATGAATTATGCGTACTGGTTGTGATGTTGATGGTTTGCCTGGGTCTACCCATGATTTTTTGCGCTTGGGATTGTCGAAATAGATCCACTTTTCATCGCCAGTAACAATTCGATGCAAAAAAGACTTTAATTTGAACCGATCAAGCAAAATTTCGCAGATGGTTTTTCGTCTTTCGATGTCTCTTTCTTTCAATTGATAAGGCACCCATTTTCCTTCTTTTTGGATCTTTCCCAATGCATGTAAACGTTCAGAAACGGTGGATTGGGAAACTTCCAAAGTTTCTGCCAATTGTTTCAATGTTTGAGTTGAGTCTTCATCCAATAATGCTTGCAATTCTGCATCTGCAAACTTTTTTGGCCGTACCGATCGTTCTCTGTCTTCAACATCAGAATCACCTTGTTTGAAGCGCCGATACCATTCTCTGCATGACTTATCGGTTGGAGCTATTTCACCATAAACTTCCACAATATTTCTATGTGCTTCCGCTGCACTTTTACCACCATTAAAATAAAGGGTGATTTTTTAAGTGGTTTCTTTTTGAAAATCGAAAAAAACGCAAAAAATTTCGAAAAGTGAATCAAATCTTTATTGAAATCGATAAATTGGTTCTTGCCATTTACTTTTTGAAAATAATTTCATGCCCCACAAAAAATAATCCAGGGGCGTTAAATCGCACGATCTGGCCGGCCAATGAACGGGGCCGAAACGAGAGATGAACTGTTCGCCGAACTTACGGCGCAGTTCGTCCATGGATGGACCCGATTTGCAAGCGTTTCTCGTTTTTCAGTCTTTCCATCTTGAAATTGCAAAGCATACTGAGCATTTTTGACTGTGACAGACGTCAGTTGGAATTTGACATCTGTCAAAAAATTAAACGTCAAAAAGAAACCAGCTAAAAAATCACCCTTTAGAATAATAAAACTTCGCGCAAATGCTGTTTATTTGGTTTGTATTTTGCCATTTTTGTTAGAAAAACAAAGTTTGTTACTGTACCAAATGTAAACTTCTCTTGACTGATTATTGTTGACAGATGTCTAACCTTCTTAATACAACAACATTCCGCCATCATTTTAATAACTATATAGCTACTGGATCCATCTATTGAAAACGGACCGAACTTTCCGAAACACCTATTAGAATGCAAAACGTGCCTAATACTCTTATTTGTAAATATGCTAATTTAGTCAAGGATCTATTTATTACCTCCGCAAATCGTTCTATGTTTAAAAAAGCACTATTTAATTTAAATGATGATACATTTTTCCTGTGATACATTTTGTGAGCAAATAACAACAACTATTGTATTATATCAAGTATTCAGCCAGATCTTGGCGGTGCATAATAAATAAATAAAAAGTAATATTTATACATATGTATTGTTTTTTCAATCATTCAACCTTGCAATGTTTAAATGGATTTTTCTAAAAGAAAAGATACAGGATTTAATGGTGGTGAGATCCGATATATTCGATTAATGACCCTTACCTTTTCCCTATCAGATATGTTATTACTTAAAAATGAATAAAATAAGCCAGTCTTTGGCGGTGTATTGTTAATTAAAAAATCGAATGGAACAGTATTTCTTCTACGATTAATCATAGTGATAAAAATCATCGAATTCATGCTGATAATTTTTGGAATATTTGACCAAATATATTCATATTTTATTTTATATTTTAAAGTGAAATACTCCCTACTCAACTCTGTTTTTATCTGAAATTCCACCTTCGATAACGGGCATTACAAAAAGAAAAACATTTGACAAAACAAAAACTTTTGAAACTTACTTGTTTATCAACATGAAAGCAACAAAGTACACAATTGCGATAATCCACAAATGCTCGTTTCTTATTAAAATCCTTAAACGGACTCAGCAGCTTTGCACTTTCGAATAGTTTCTCGGAATTTTCATCTGAGAGTTTCTGCATTAATTCCATTCGATCCCATTTCATGTGGCCCAATAAAATACGCAGTGTTGTGGTTGGAATTTTGATGTTATAAATTTCCTGTTTAGCAAGAGTAACGAAAACATTGTAAGCAGATTCTCTGTTCTATTGGATATACGTGATCAAGTTGACCGAAAAAATTTACCTCAATATCAGCGTTTACATTGTTTATAATTTGATTCATCATTTCAACAGTTTTTTCAAGTGTGTAAGTGTGGAAGTTGGCCATTTTATTATTCTTTAACCTATTTTTTCTCGTCACAACTTTTTCCCTTTTTTTTCTTCGTTTGTGAAACTATTCCTAAATAATTCGTTTTTATAACACTTGATGTTTATTCAATTAGGTATTTGACAGGAATAATTCAAAGATGACTGAATTTTCTGTTAGCAGTACTTGAAAAAAAAAAGATTATTTTGAAAAAAAAAACTTTGATTTCGACGAACGTATTACTCTTTCATCTTGAGTCTAATTCAACGAACGTGTGTATACTGATCTTACGAAGAGTCCAACTGTCGACCCTCTTCGTTTCGCTGTACGGCACACGCGGGCCGTAGAAAATGTTCGCTACGGTTTAAATGAAATCGTGCACATGTCGCATATGTTTCGTAGAACGATCGTACTATGAAGCATATACGACGTGTGCACAGTGTCATACAAGCCGTAGCGAACAGTGCCTATGGCCCGTTTATGTTGTACAACGAAACGAAGAGCCAAACTACATGTCCTTATTTAATCACCACCAACACAGCGAAAATTCATATTTTGGGTTTCTGAGAATTGTGATAAGGGACTCTCTCCCGTATAAATTGTGACTGATCTAAGTAAAAATACATTTTCATTACAAATAATAAAGTACATGACATTTAAATTAAATTGCGTTTCAATTCATGCTGCGTTGCCAGCTCAATGCAAAGATTACAACAAACAGCACAGTGGCGTTGCCACCCATACTTTGGATATTTCAATGAAAAAAAAATCAAATGTAGAAAATTATTTTGACTTTATTTAATAAATCTTTGAACGAGAGCAGCATTAATGATACGCTCGTCTTCATCACATCGGTTTCATCACATATTTATTCATATAAAAATTCGTTGTTTGTCATAGTTCCTTTGATGTGATTGGATATTTGTTTTGCTATGTATTCATAATCCAAAGCTGATTTTCTTTTGCTTCCTGAATGTGTTCCATCAGAACATTGCATCGTTTTTCACAATATCTAAAAAAACATCCGGGATTTTTTTAGAGCAAATGAAAATGTACGTCATTCATCGCACACTTACTTGTAACTGTCTTGAATGTTTCGTTTTAGTTCGACAACATTTTCGGTGGTGATTTCTTGCTCCAAGTATCCGGATAGCCGTTCAACGGCTCTTTCCAAATCACTTTGATTGTCTTCAAAAATTTCCACTTGATTGTTTTTTTGTAAATAATATGCAAAAACAAATGTGTAGGTTAGTGTTCGTCGGCTGATGTTCAATATTTTGGTCGCATCCCGCAAGAATCGCACCTGAAATAATTTCTCATGATAAAATGTTTTTAAATATCTACAACAAAACCGAAAGATTTGCACCTCGTTATTGGTCATGGAGCACATTCCTTTCAAATGATCGACCTTTGATTCAACATTTCTGTAGAGATTTCCTTCTAGCCGGAGAGATTCAAGTTGATTCCCATATCGATCACGGAAATGATTATATCTGCGGAACGAAGTATGAAAATTGTCTTTCTGAAGGAACAACATCTTAAATAATATAAATCAAACCTGGCCACTTCGCGAGGCCCAACGAAGTTCTTTTCGTCGAATCGATTGCAAGCATGATTATGACTCCATATGCCCATGCACACCCAGCAAAATTCGTAACGACAACTGCGACACGTCTTTTGAATAGATAATTATGATTTAATAGAGTATTTTATCATAATAAATTCATATGAATGTCAGAGTAATAGTCCATGGCAATGGCATGAATCACTTATAAAACTCACCATATGATTGCAACCGCCATTCTTTTCAATGATCGCTTCACAACCTGGACAGACTTTGGCATGCTCGGCCATCCATTTGAATGTTTCAGAATCTTGGCTCGTTTTCCATTGCTTAAGACGAATACAGCTCACCGGCTCATGCCAGTATTCAGCACATTCAAAGCAAAATACATGGCCACACTTACATGAACACGGGCGTTCTGCAGTGCGTTTCTTTTTTATTACAAATGTGCAATCGGGTGATGGGCACCATTTCATATTTTTATTGTGCTGTAAATGGAGGAGGGAGGCGTTACCAAAAAAAAAAAAATGAATTCGATTAATATATTGTAATATCTTGACCAATTTCACCTGAACGAAAGTGTTTGTCATGGAGCGGTGATATTTCGTAATAACTTCCGTGTCTTCAACCAACTGTATGACATCCTGGTCATCAACAAGATTATCGCAATTCGAATCGAGACAACCAATAGACTGATTTAAGCCTTCATCGACGATTTTCACTTTTAAATAATTAATCCAGCACATTTTACAGAATTGATGGCCACACTCCAAACCGTACAGTTCCTATGAAATAAATCCAAAACAACATGTTATAAATATGGGAAAAAAACTTAACATAAAACTACACACATTTGTGTAATTATTGGAATAATAAATAAATAAATAAATAAGAAAATAAATTTACAAAACGTGCTCACGTTTGCTGTGACGTCCGAATAACAAATTTTACATTCATCTGAATCGATAATTGCCGCTGTTGCTGTTGGTACTTTGAACGGATTTGACACGTGAGCTAACGCGAAAAATGTATCTGGATCTTCGCTTTCGTAATATTCACGAATGAGCCGATCGGAATCCCACGAATAATGCGTCAGTAAACAACGAATGAAGGCCATCTTTGGTAACTGAATATGAAGCAAGCAAAGCATGGAATAAAATAAAGATAAAAAAAATGAACTAATAGTATCACATTCTTCTTGCTGCGAAGCCCCTGACTTTCTTATCGTATGCATCGAATCTACACTTGCGATCTAATAGATGGAAACAGAAACAACAGATCGGACAGATCATCTATTGAATCGTGTTCAATTCTGCTATTTTTTTCTCTTGTCCATTTCTTTTCGTTCATCAGCGATAAATTGGACAAATGATTGAATTTTCGACTAGTTTTCTGACTGAACTTTTTTTTGTGTTTATATTTGTGAATAATAGCTGAAACATTTGACGATTAGAAACCGCAGCGCTCAACTGCATAATTAAGGATGCATTAGTAAAACCTGCCACCGTTTGTGTTACTGTTTAAGCCTATTATAGAAGCCAATGAAAATATTGACCGATATTTTGACTGGAGGCGAAAAACATAGTCAAAGCAGAATTAATCCCAAATTCCAAATGCAATTGTTACAGGAATGAATCAATCAAAATCAAATATAAATCGGCTCTCTGTCTGCACACACAAAACCAATTGGCTAAAATGATTTTGATGTATTGTCAAAGTACCGATCGATCCAACTGCAGATATTGATAATTTCACATAAAATGTATTTAAATTCTCTAAGACGCAAGCGACTAGGAGATCTCCAAATAGGATCCAGTGCGTTTATTTGTATTTCGTACCATTTATGATGTCATCAATTTTACAATTCACCAACACATCAAAGTCATTTTAACGAATTGGGTTTGCGTATATGCGAATTTTATTCTGTCTTTTCTGACAAATGTAATAAAAATGTAGAACATACGATTGGGTTTGTCATGAGTGTTTGCCGCTCAAAAACCGGCAAATCACAAAATGAAGTAATTCCCGGAGATGATTGTCTCGAAAACTAGAAAAACATCAAAACAACGAAAAATTTATGCTTACCGTGAGAAACGACTGCACCTTAAGCACTCGTTCATATACGTCTTGCACAATGCTGTCTATTGCGAGTATTTCAAAAGTATCTTCATCTTTCTTTGATTCTTTTTTTGGTAGTTCGATTTCGGTAATGTCTAACAACGCAAATTCACTAAAGTCTTCTTCAAAACTTGAATAATCCCCCATTGTTCGAATTCTTTTGGAATCAAAGTTCGAAAAAATATCAACAAAGCATCAAAAATCGGCCCTTTTTTAGGTTTATGACTTGGAACGCAGTGCAAATAAAAAACGGTAAAGTAAACATTAATTGTTCCACGCCCAAAATAAATGTCCTGAGACAGATTTGTTGATGTCTGAAATTCGAAACTTATACTGATTGACAGCTACTTCGGGTTAGTGTAAGTTAATCAGAAAAACGAAAGGAGCACATGTCAAGTGGGATTGTTATGACTTCCATGATTGGAATAGTAGTGCCATTGAAATGCTTCACCAATGCGGTCAGAAGTGCAACAAGTGATTTTATATGAGATTGCCTACACATTTTTGGTGGAATGGTAACTGTATTTTCTATTTGAATTTCAAAAATATTGACGAAATTAAATTTAGCTCAAATCAAAAAGCAAAAATGACATTCAACATTATACAAATTGATTTGCTTTGTGACATTTTTCGTTTCGAGATAGAAATTATTTCAAATCCGGTTTTTTCATTCCTTAGACATTTTTTTTCCTCATTTTGAACGATTTTCTTTCCATTCCGGGAAAAATGTTCGATTGCATTGAAAATAGAAGATAATTCAAATTGCTGTTATTGGAAAATTCAAATTGAATATTTTTCGAAACGGTTCTGTTGGAAAGCGAAGCGCCATCTGGAGTGAAAAAAAATATCCCATTTAATCGCTGCATTTTTTTCATTACGAGCATTATGTGTTGTCACCGAAAGAGAAAACTATTATTGGCTTTTGATTGGTTCGAATCGATTTGACAGGCAGCGAACAATTAAATTTTTCAACCGAATCTCGCGTATATTTTGTGTTTCAGCTCTTATGCAGAATTAGCAGTAGCAAGAAGCGGCAGTTAGTGTTCAAAGTGCATTCAAACAAAATCGATTTCTCGCAAGAAGTTACGAAACGTATTCGAGTTCGGAACGAAGCAACGTCAAGTGAACGCTTTGTATTGAGAAAATTTGTCAATTGAGTTGTCAGAAAGGCGATTCTAGACCAATAATAAGAGAAAAGTGTGTGTCAGAAAACCGATTGAAAAGTGTTTGTTCTTGGGATCAGTGACTGAAATTTCGGTGTGTGTGCATCATACTGTTTTCAACGAGTATTTTTTGGTTTTGTGAAGTTTGTTCGATCAAATTCATGAGAACGCATAGAAAAATGGCAGGAAATTGATAAAAAAGTATCAAAAAGCACTTTGTGATAGATAAAAAAAGAGAACAGAAACGAAAAAAAAAAATACAAAGAAAAAGAACTACCGAAGACAAGGCAGTTGGAAAACGCACACTCCGTTCGATATAATTATAACAAAATATACGTGTATTATAAACGCATACAGTGACAGCGGGATCCGTTCCATTGCTCGTATCGTTTGTTGAATTGTATACGCTATACACATACTAGTGGCGATTCGACATCATCGTGTGAATCTGTTCGTATTGGAAAGGAGTTAGTGTCTCTCTTCCTCCCTCCCTCTGTTTCTAGCTGAGCAATATAGTCATCATCGTGTTTCGATTGAAAGTTCGTGCATCGAAAGCGACCAGATTTATTATACGCAGATACATTAGTATAGAGAAACAGTATCGACGACAACGACAAAATGGCAAAAACATATGATTATCTGTTTAAATTGCTGTTAATTGGTGATTCGGGCGTTGGAAAAACTTGTATTCTTTTCCGTTTCTCAGAAGATGCATTCAACACAACGTTCATCTCGACCATAGGTGAGCCATTCATTTACCAAACAGACAAATCACTGATCCGTTCTCTCGGTTTTTTGTGTGTGTGTGTGTGTGTGCACGTTACGCGCGCTCTCTCTTTCTTCTCTCTCTCACTCTCTCTAGCGTGCATGTGAGTGTTTATATGTTCGAAAATAATTAAACTATAAATTACAAGTTAAATCTTCTGTTAAAATCTAAGACATGTGCTAAGATGAATGTTCGCATTTCGTAAAAGAATTTTTGAAAAAAATGAATTCACTTGAAGTGAGAATACAGAATTATTTTGTGTGCATTTTCAACAATTATCAAAATTACTCGTATTGTTGTAGCTAAAGTCGTTTATTTCCGTGGTCATATGACTATATCGCTCGAGCCAAAGAATTTCTTAATTCAAATGATGTATTTTCTCTGATAAGTGTCTACTGTGATTTGGTTTTCTTGTTTATTTTTAACCCAGAATGCCAACTTCAGTCATATTCTCATCTCATGGCCGACAATACAACCGTGGCAATTGTGTGTCGCTATATACAAAATTACAAAAGTTGAATTAAACGGCTGAAGTGCGCCGGCATTCCGAGAACTTATTAAAACAAATTAAAATATATGTTCTCTTCTTCCTGTGTGTTTATTTGTCAAATTCACTTCAATCAGTTCACTTAATCGACGCAAATCAGAAAACAATGAGCGTTCATTGTTTGCGATTATAAACATTTGTCAAAGACTGAATCTCAATGGAGATGAGATGGATTTCCCGTTATACCAGCACTTCTTTTGCTCGTCACAGTTTTGTGGTTTTTCTTCACAAAATATGTTCAAGTTATTTTTAATACAAAATTGAATACAAATCGAAGCCTTTCAATAACCGCGCGTTTGCCGCAGAATTAAATCTCGTAGATTCGAGCGAGTGTGTACATTGGAAGTAATTCAGGCGAGTGATATGCCATTTATCATATTAAATGCGCTGCAAGAGCAAGAGCAACGCACGATATGCATGCATTTTTTATTTTATCACATCGATTAAATACTGGCATCACTTAAACAACAAACACTAATAGATGCAATTAGTTCTCATTGAATATGGGATCTGTTTTCTGTACATCATCTCTCGACATTCATTTTTCTACGCCGTTGTTATTGAAATCGAATGTCGACGATTGACTGCATCCGATCTATGCGCTACGCAATCCAATGCAATCATCATTGAACAGGATTTCTCAATTTTCCGTGAAGAACAGAGGCAACGAAACAGGAAGATGATAAACATAGGGCGAATGATTAAAACAACAACACTACGACTATGATTCAGCGACAAAATATTCATTCCAAACTCCCAGCCGACATAAAGCCATGAATCACTATCTACATTTTCAACCATTTCTTGTGGGCTCCCAAAATGTCTATTTTCAATTACTTTTAAATTTTTTGAATTTGAATGGCCCATTGCATTTTCCCTTTCAAATGCAGCATACAATTGTAGCTGTATGTTTTCACCAAAATCTATGCAATGCAAATATACTGAAAGAAATGCAATGAAACATCATTCAAAAAGTGAAATATAATTCGAATGGCGCGCGATGAAAAACACGATAAGATCGGTGTTGCTACAAATCAATACTCATTCGCCAGTCACACAAAAAAAAAAACACATTATGAACGGCAATCAATTTGACGGCTATACATTTTTAATAACAATAACCTATTTTTTATTCACCCCACCATTTGTCCATACCAAACATTGTATAGGTATCGATTTTAAAATAAGAACCATCGAATTAGACGGCAAAAAAATCAAGCTTCAAATATGGTAAGTAGCCTGTTCAAATTCCAATGCATAATCTATATTCGTCGATGAATAAAACGAAAATTCAATTTCAATTTGTTTTTTTTTCTTTGTATGGGAATTTTAAAGGGATACGGCCGGTCAAGAGCGTTTTCGAACCATAACTACTGCATATTACCGAGGCGCTATGGGTATTATGCTTGTTCATTTTCATTTCATTTCCAAAACTTCAATTGATAATCGATATTTGTTTCTGTTTTTCCCCCAGGTATTATGCTAGTATACGATATTACAGATGAAAAATCATTTGAAAATATCAAAAACTGGATTAGGAATATTGAAGAGAATGCTTCGGCTGATGTGGAGAAAATGCTGTTAGGAAATAAATGTGAACTCAATGAAAAACGACAGGTGCGACCACCTTGAATTTACAATATTTTCGAAATGAGAATATGATTTTTATATGAATATTTCTGCTCATGCAGGTAACGAAAGAGCGTGGAGAAAAATTGGCAGTCGAGTATGGGATTAAATTCGTTGAAACTTCGGCTAAGGCGAGCATCAACGTTGAAGAAGCCTTCTTCACATTGGCCAGCGATATCAAAGCGAAAATGGAAAAGCGAATGGTAAGCTCAATTTTTTATACACGAAGTTTTGTTTTTGAGATCGATATGGATGATCGAATTCTTCGCCTATGCTTGATCGATCTTTTGACGCACCTCAAATTTGAATGCCAAACCTTTCTGATTGTTGAGTTACTATTTCGAGCATTCATTTTGTAATTTTGAAATTGTGAAATTGATTTAATTAACAGGAAACCAACAATCCACCGAAAGGCAGCCATCAACTGCGTCCTCAAGATCAAGCCAAGAAGAGGCCCGAGAGTTGGTTATCGAGATGCAGTCTACTTTGACCTGGTTATAATTATGTTATGTGTGTATAAATAATTACCCCAGAAAGTGAACTAATTCACAACACCCGATTCACGAAAGTAAAAGGGGGAGAAACAAAAAAAATCCTTCAAAATAATGAAACATACATAAATAATCATAAAAGTGAAATGGCAAATGATAATTATTTAATGGATATTTGTAAAACAGATTGAATAAAACAACAACAAAAAAATAATCAAGTAATAATAACCGATAATTTTGTTGGTGAGATGTCGAGGAAGCCGCTTGAATTCCAAAATATGAGCGCATTTCATTCAAACTGGTTGATTCCATTCAAATGCGTCTACTCTTTCTGCTATATTTAATGCTTAAGCTAAACATAAGTTTCGATATAAGTCGATTCTTTGTCATTTCAAATGATACATTTCAGTTTTTCTGCATCTTACCAACACAATTGTATTCTAATGTTGTAGAAAACGTTATAATCGAAATTAGAAGTGCATCACACATTGCATAAATACCATAAATGCGGATTTTAAAAAAAGAAAAAGAAATATGCTAATGAAATCGATGAGTTTTGACCATTGATGAGTTGTAAACATGATCAAAACAATAGAATTTGAATTTGTTTGGGTGTTTGGCATCGCCCATAGTAAATCTCAATGTTTAATCCAAGTTGACAGCCATTATTTGCAAGAAGGTAAATTGAAAAAAAATAGTCCGTAATCATTTTATTTATGTGATAGTTTCCAGTTTACTGTTCTCTGATTCACGCCATGACATTCGCTTTCAAATCAACACTGATTTTAATTTCAATTCAGTGAATTTTCCCCTTCTTTTGGCACAATCTCGAGAATTGCAGCATTTGTTCCGATTTTGGTACGGAAAATTTACCGAAATTCGAATCGAAATAATGTGTATTCGAGAAAAATTTGGTTGTTAATAGCTTATAAGTCATCCGGCAAATCGAATGAAATGGATGGTACATGCATTTGATCCTAACTCTTAGTTTTCCATTCGAAATGTTTGTGTCCGTGCATTGTTATTGTATCATGTCAACATTTCACCAAAATATTACGAACAACGAACGAAATTCATTCTGTATCAATAAAACTGCTCATTTTATTTTCATACTCTCACCATTTGAAAAAATATTAGCAGTTTTGATCAGAGATTCATATGCGATGAAATCATTATATATATTTGACAGTAAATGAGCTTACTCGGTGAATTAACCCGAGAAAATTTCATGCGTTTCGACCCAAGTGAATTTATCGAGTGATCTCACTTTCTTAAATGATTTCGCTGCATTTGAATTTCTGATTTGAAACAATCCGATTAAAGCATACAAAATATATAATTTTTGTAATGATATTCTGGTTTTCTAACTAAACGACTGTCACAAGAAATACGCAACTTTTCTACGCTATTCGCCCCGTATCATCCAAAATTTGAAAAATGTATGAATGGAAATAACTAATTTTAAAATTCTTTGTACTGTATTTCTACGTGTATGTAAATGATGAACAAAAAAAAAATATATTTATAAAACAACAACAACTACAACAATAGCTACAAGTCTCTACTCATTGATCGCAATTGAGATATGTTGCGGGGAAATTGTCTAGAATTCATTCAGGTGAACATTCAGCAACAACAACAACAACAACAACAACAACAACAACAACAACAACAACAACAACAACAACAACAACAACAACAACAACAACAACAACAACAACAACAACAACAACAACAACAACAACAACAACAACAACAACAACAACAACAACAACAACAACAACAACAACAACAACAACAACAACAACAACAACAACAACAACAACAACAACAACAACAACAACAACAACAACAACAACAACAACAACAACAACAACAACAACAACAACAACAACAACAACAACAACAACAACAACAACAACAACAACAACAACAACAACAACAACAACAACAACAACAACAACAACAACAACAACAACAACAACAACAACAACAACAACAACAACAACAACAACAACAACAACAACAACAACAACAACAACAACAACAACAACAACAACAACAACAACAACAACAACAACAACAACAACAACAACAACAACAACAACAACAACAACAACAACAACAACAACAACAACAACAACAACAACAACAACAACAACAACAACAACAACAACAACAACAACAACAACAACAACAACAACAACAACAACAACAACAACAACAACAACAACAACAACAACAACAACAACAACAACAACAACAACAACAACAACAACAACAACAACAACAACAATTAAAATGACAAAATTGTAAATTACAAAAATGGTTTTTTCAATTTTGTCAAACTACGATCTGGAAATCATTTTGCGGAAGGAAACAATGGTGAGTTTGAAGTACTACGATGCCTTCATTTTGTGTATAGAGGTAAGCTAAATTGGCTACTTATATCGCTCGATACCGCGAACACACGAGTGAATTTCTGGCGAAACAATGAGAATATTTTAGCGTGAGCATAGTTGGTGGAAAAGGGCCCTGGCAGTATAATGGTGACATATGTGTCAAACCTTTACACTTGGGGAATCGGAAATAATCATATTTCAACCATTGCTAATTGGGACAGCTTTCATCCATATGAAACTGAATTTATGACGTCTTAATATAAAAAAATCCCCAAAGTAAAAACATGTTCAAACATCCATTTGTTGTCCGTTTTGTTTTTATGTGTTTGATGATCATTATAATTTCAACTTAATTTAAAAAGCGAAAGAACAACAAATTGGTCAATGTTTGATTTTTTTCCCGCAATAAAGATACAGGGTGGGCCATCTAACGTTTGCATTTTGACAAAATTGTTTATTTAGAGAATGACAGCTCAAATGTCAAAATGTCTCAAATGTCAAAATTTAAATGTCAAAATGCAAATTTTATATGGCCCACCCTATATAATTCTACATTATTTCCAAAGCAGATGTTGTTAAGTAGAAAAAACAAAAAATCCCCGGAGGGAATGAGTTACAGTAGAGAATAAATTATAATGACATTTTGAATTATGGCTCTTATCAACACCTCATTTTATCAATATTTTTCATTTGACCATGAGGGAGCAGCTCCGAACGATATCAATGTATTGGTATATCTACTTTAAGTATAAGAGCAACCACAGTCCATATTCGATAGCGAGACTAAATTTTGCATTCAATTTCTCCATGCTGTACGCAAAGTGAATCAAGTTCGGTTGTTTTTGATGACAGTATAAAAATGATTTGCAAAGTTTTCGTAAACATATATCTGGGTATTTTTTTCTTTCTCACACCACACGAAATTGTATATCAAAATAAGTTTGTAGACGAGTTGAATTTTCTTGGGCTATAAATTCAAATGATTTCTTGAAATCTCAAAGAAAAAAAAATGTTGCCCATTTTGTAATATGAAAATGTTTCAACATTGATTGAAAACAATTTTACTATTGTATTTGAAGGGAAATCTCACATTTCTTCTAAAATTACTCATTCGATTTTCATTCGTGTAAAAATAGTTTTTGTTTACGAATCAGAAAGGTTAACGAATCAATTGCCATTAGATTGTATTTATGAATCAACTGATTCTCAGTTGTTGCGCATTTGACGAATTCATAAGAATAAAATGTATTGAATGCATAAAATGTTTGAACATTCACTAGTGGTTTGTTGTTGCAGTGTTGTTGGTTGCACAATCAGTGATGCCATTGCAAATCGTGAGTCGAAGTCAATGGGGTGCTCGTCCACCAAATGGGAAGCAATATGTGAAGCAGCCAGTACCTTATGTTATAATTCACCACTCGGCTTCACCGCCTTGTTCAACAACACAAAAATGCAGCGCAGCTGTAAGAAGTATACAACATTATCATCAAGTAAATCAGGGCTGGAATGATATTGGCTACACGTGAGTGGCTTGCAATGAGAATTTCTCATTCTGTTGGCCAAATCGTTTGATAATAACAGTACTATCATAAAGTGGTTTTCATATGATTTGTTCTCCTTCAGTTTTATAGTTGGAGGCGATGGAAAAGTTTATGAAGGACGAGGCTTTAATGTGGTTGGAGCTCATACCATTAATTACAATAGCAAAAGTATTGGTATCTGTTTTATTGGCAACTTTCGAGGTATTTTTCCAATCAATCTTTAAGCCTTCAATTTTTTCGGAAATATTTTAAAAATGTCAAATAAAATCTTTCAAAATTATTGATAAACAAATGTAGAATGTTCAAGACCTGTAATTTTCTTGAATTTTTAAATGAGACAAACACAAACTTAAAATGATGTATAGAACTCAGGGAATTCATTGAATACCCATCAATGTTAAATGATGACAAATGAGCGCGCCATGTCTCATTGCCAGACTCATCCAAACTCTTCAACATTCAATTTTTGGAATTTTTATGTTTACAAAGTTTTTTTTTTAATTTGGAGAATAATTCAGAGTAGATATACAAATTTTTACAACAAAAAAAAAAAATATTAATTTGTCACATTTTCTGTTTTTAGAAATAATGCATTTGTAACTCTAATCTGAAGATTTTGACGCCAAACACATTATCTTCGTTCTCTTCCTTTGAAAAAATAATAGCATATAAAGATTATCAAATTCGCTATAATGAAATTGCAAAGAACAATACTGTGCCGTAAACAATAAGGGGACAAATATCAGCGAATTTGGAAATCTTCACATCGTTGATGTCATATTTTCAAATGTATGCATTCAGAATGCGTTCGCGTTGAGCTGAATGTCTGTTGAGATTATATTCTCTTCATAATATTCTACGATATTGTGCTAGTTGATGATGCCTTCAACTTTGAAGGGGACATCTTTTGGATGTACGGTTTTCCCGAAAAAATTCGAAAATTTTCATGGGGCATTTTAATTTTGTTTGTCCCACCCTTTAATTCAAAACATAACAGGTCACGAATATTCTTACCTATTGAATTAGAGAGCTTTGTAACTCAACTGATGACGAGATAACAATGTTTTCGAAATCATTTGTGTTAGATATTCTTATCAATAACACAACTTTGCACCCGGATAAGATGTATTTTGATTCGATTTTCCAATTTAATCACTGGTGCAGTTTCATTCTAATCAATTATTTAACATCTATTTTTGCAGTCAATCGTCCTTCAGCGAGTATGGTAAAGGCAGCGAAAGAATTAATCGATTATGCTGTTAAAAAAGGGCATCTTTCGAAAAACTTCATTTTGTATGGCCACAGACAAGTTTCTTCAACGGTTTGTCCGGGTAATGCGTTGTTTAATGAAATAAAAAATTGGCCACATTTCAAAAAGAACTAATGAAACCGAACCCAGATATTAAACCGAACTCCTGATTTTACTAATATCGCAAGCTTCCCATTTAACGTTATAAACTATAATCAACATTGTAATCAACAGACCGCAAATCAATTTGATAAAAACAATTAGCGCAATAAAACAAATGAATTTTTGTACAAGTGTGATCAATATTATTTTGATAAGGATGACAAAATGTCAATTACAACCATATTCATATCTTTAAAAAACATTTGAAATGAGTTATTCGGAAGGTCGTTCAGTTGTCTAAGTCCATGCAACTTTTTTGCGGCCGAACCGTGGTCTACCGGAGGATAAAGGAGAATCAGTACTATCAGCGATGCTCAGAGTCTTTGTGAAAAAATCAGGTAGGCATATTTTGCTGGTGCTGTCTTCTCGGCCAGTATTTGGAGGGCTCAGCACAGGAGTCATTGACTTTCGGAAATGCTCGGCACTCTTACTACGACATTCTTCATCATTTGTGTTGTTCATTAGTAGAGATTTGATGCGATCATTTGAACTATCAATGGAACGGCGAAGGCTTTCACGAAGATCATTAAGCTCGCGTTGTCGAGCAGCAATAAAATCGATCTCATTCATAATTTGATGAATTTGATTATCAATTAAGTCCCGCAATATTTTTTCACGCTCTTGAGACTCCTTTAGCCATATTTCTTGCTGTCTGACAACAAACACTTTCGCTTCCGATTCATACATCGCTTCGATATGCCGTTGTTTTTGGATTTCGATGTCGCACTGCACCTCGAATTGTTTACGCACACGAGCAATTTGCTGATCATCCGTATGATAGTAAGAGGACAAACGTTCCAAAGCACTTATGTCGTAGCACAAATCCTTCAAAACTGATTCAGATAAATTTTTCACTTGCAATTTGATGCGCCTTAAATTATGTGATACTTGAATACGCTCATAACGTTGATTCACATGCAAACTCAAATTTGCCAATTCGGTTTTTAGCTGCTTCTCACACTCGTGTAATTCCATTTCGTCTTTGCGCAATTTTTCAGTCTCGTTTTCTCTGGATTTCAATTCGGCCAGTTGTTGCTGTTGGAATTTTTTAAGCTCAGATACTTCTTCGTCACGCTCAGCTTTGCGCGCACTTTGACGTTCTTCGTCTTTTCGTAGCTCCTCCAACAATAGCCGGCGTTCCACTTCACGTTGCTGCTCGATTTTATCTCTTTCGACTTGTTGGGCAATCTTTCATGATGAATTCGCAAAATGAAATCGATTAATTCGAATAATAAATTGTGATTGAACATTTCATTCGCTTTATTTTTTCATTTTTGAAAATGTTAACAAACGTCAAACATGACGGTGTTTGTGTCTCAAAAGACTTTGTAATAAAATGAATTTAGTCCCATAAGAGCGCCACTCGTTATTTGCTGTATTTTGCCTCGCATTTATACACACTAGACACTCAAATATTACAAAGACACGTTAGTATCTACGTTGTGTCGCACGATGCAACTGTGGCGCTAATATGTGTTCTGAATTCGGGACAATCTCTAGTCGATGATAAGTTACCTGCTTATCGAGCCAATTCATTTTTGCCAAGGCTTCATTGTTACTTCTAGAGCTTAGCAAAATATTTTCTTCCCTCGACCCAGGTCGCCATCGCTTGTACAGCTGCGATTCAAGTTCTAATCGTCTTTTCTCTTCTTCCGTTCGTTTAAATACTTCTTGGATACCTTTCAACTTTTCAATTGGAACAGAGCGCGATTTTGGTCGCGATAGCTCTGAAAAATAAATACGTTGAAGAAATTTCTCATGAATATTATTAAAAGTCAATATTAAAAAAATGGAAAGTTAAGAAATTATAAAATTTAAACATTTTGCTGTAAATTGCATCCAAATTATTCCTCACCTTCAAGTTCTTTGGCGAATTGTTCCTTCTCCGCGCTTAGCAACTTCTTGAGTTTTTCCCGACGTTCCTTTAAAGCTAGATTTCTAATTCGCTTCTCTTCATTACATTGAAACTTTGATGAAGCTGTTTTGTAGTATTCAGGTGCAGTCCATTGTTCATATCTATTCCAGACGGAGATTTTTAATTCATGGACTCATATGATGAATGCTTATTTTCAGTTTTCTTCATTTTTCTGTGCACAAGAAAGCGATTTTTCCAAATGCAAACAATTACCTTGTGGTGATCTTTGACCAATTGTCAAAATATTTGTCGACTGTTTTCTTTTTCTCCAGTTTCCATTCTTCAAGATCACGTTTTCGGGCATTTGCATCGTGCACTTTAACTCCAGCTTTCATCCTGCAAATGTTCCAAATCCGTAATTCATTGTAAAAAAAAAAGTCATAATTTATATACTAAAAACATGCACTCGTTCCAATGCGTTGCTAATTGGGTGTAACGTTTTTCTCGAGAATATACAATATTATTTGAATATTTAGTTAAAAATGTAAAAAATTAAATCAAGTCCATCGACCATAAAAAAACTATCGCAGATAATCAGATGTCCGCTGTGTGACGCCTTCTTGTAAAAAATCCCCTACCGCATAAGTCATATGAATGTCACATAATTGATGCTTTTGGTCGCAAGCATCACCAATGACTAAACAGTTTTGATTTCAATTGGTTTTTCATGCGTGATTTCATTAATTGCTTCAAAATATCTTGAAAAAAAAGGAATCATAAAAAACAATCGATAAAAAGATTAACTGGGCGTATTGTAGTTTTAAGCCCGAGTGCAAACTGTTTGCTGATTATTCCGAATAAAATTGATGGCTATTTTATTCACTCTACCGAAAGTCAAAATCATCCTAAATCGATCAACCGACTGACTAGTAATCAGTGCTAAGTGAGCTAAAAGTGATTATTTTTCATTCAAATTTGAAATTTAAGCCAGTTATCGTTCCTCGAAGAAAATTTGAAATGACAATCGGTCAGTAAAATTTTTTGCACACGGGAAGCTTAGCAACGAACCTCCAATATGAAATTGTTCATGTAGGTAATTCCCCGAAAAATCATTCAATAAACATTTTGTTTTGTGAGAGTTTGCGAGCATCTAATTTAAAACAAGTTCAAACGTAAGTATGCAAATGATATTCCCTTTGTGTTGATAATACTTAATGTGTTCAAAAACTTCACATTTAAATGTGCAAAATGATAAAAACTACCGCAAGAACAAACAAAAAAAAAACTAATTTATCCAAACCGGATCAAAATAAACAAATCGATTAATTATGATAAATCAACTACCTTGGAGATGATCATGATTTTATCATTGATAACTACTTGATTCATTCACACTTGTCTAAAATGAGCTATTAAGAATCTTTATTTTAGATGTAGGAAATCAATTCTCCTATCGACTACTTAATTGATCATTAATGAACATAACGTTTGAAAAAAATCTTCACACTTCATGCAATGTGTCATCGAAATATTAAGAAAGCAGACAAAACTTCACATGAACATCGACGAATGAGTGGTAAAAAGGGACAAACAAATTGGCGGAATAGAATCAATCGTAATTGAGTGATATTGTGTGGCCCTCTACTTTCAGTATAAAAACGAGTACGGTTAGGCACAGTCACACATCTCTCATTCAGAGACCAGACAGCACGGATCTTTCAATTTCAACGCTTATTTTGCATTCTTCTGTTTTTCACGACACACAAAGTGAACCAAGTTCGACAGTATTGTAAATATTGCTAATATAAATATGATTCAGACAGTATTTGTCGGTTTTTTCGCCATTATGGGTATGCTTTTTAATAAAATTCGTACATTTGTTCTCACAATAGTTCGTTGAAAACCAGCGGGAGAATAAAGTGAGTGGCTGATTGACTGACTATATTGATATAGTAAAAGAAAGCCAGCCGATTTTCCCAAAATAAGCAACTAAAGACGATTGCAATTTACTGTTTACAGTCAACTATAATCGATTACCATCTACTTTTTGAACTGAAAAAATTCAAACATAGACAGGCGGCTACATCTCAAAATAGTCAGTCACTTTCTTTCCAGTTGAATAAGTTGTGGGATGGCTTTATATGTTGATTTTCGGTATTATTTTAGATTTAAATGAGAGATGCCGATGAAATCGTTTGAAATAAAATAAAAAATATTTTAATGTTGCACTGAAAAAACATTCACGGTTAATTTTATTAGGGCAGCATATTGTAATTAGGATAATTTACAGTTTATGTATATATTTCGCGATGATAGAATTGAATGTCTGCTGCGTAGAATTGATGAATATGATTCAAATGCAGAATAATTGAGAATTCAGCGTAAATAATAATAGTAAAGTGTCATTTTCTGAATGACTGGATTTTGAACTGCATATTCCAATATTTTCAATCTTCAAAGTTTCAATATCACACAAATTAGACTAATAGGTCAACGGTTGAATTTAAATTAGAAACGATACCAGAAAGTACTGAAAATTCCCTTTGAATGGCGTTGATAAACAAATTTAGTGAGTTTCGTCGACAATTCTATTCGTTGTTTATTTGAAAAACTAAAATTGCTGACTAGCTTCAAATAATCTCGCTTCAAGCTCGTTTTCCAGTGAACAATTTGATTAAAAAATTGTAAGAGATAATAGTAGTGGTTCCCCTGTCCATTGCGCAAAACATCAAATCGAATCAAATATAGAAATATTATGAATTGAGTGTAATTAATGTGTGACAAATAGTGGAACATTTAATAAAACAACTATTAGTTCGCGTGGGCTTCAAATAAATTTGACGTGTAAATAATGTTAAATTATTTTCAATTTGTCTTTTGTGCAGCTACTCTTGACCTTTTTGTTTCTGTTTATGTATTCAAAGCGATATGGCATGTGTTGATATCAATTTTATCAGTATCATTAAAATAAATCCCAGAGCATGTCAGCAAATATTTTCATCAGCAATAAATAGTTTTAACGCCGCATGCGTCATCTGATGAATTTATTGGACGGATTTATTTATTGCTGATGAAAATATTTGCTGACATGCTCTGATAAATCCTCTTCTGATTGAACGGGTATCAAATTAGATAGATATGAGTTTCAATGAGGCACTCAACAAATTGATAGGGACAATCATATGCGCACCAATTTCTATCAAAAATCTATTTCAATTGTTCAAACAAATTAATTTGAATTGTTTTGTTCTGCAGTATTATTAGACATTCAATCAGTGATGACACTAGAATTCGTGAGCCGAAGCGAGTGGCGTGCACAACCACCAAAGCAAATCGAATATATAAATGAAACGGTGCCCTATGTTATAATTCATCACTCACATCAACCGCCTGCGTGTTTCACAACTGCACGTTGCAGTGAAGCCATGAGAAGCATGCAAGTATTCCATCAAGAGACTCGCGGGTGGTTTGACATTGGATACACGTGAGTTGGCTTCCAATGATCATTCTTAAGTGAACATTTCCAATTATATTAATTGCAAGTTTCGGCTATTGGCTTTCAGTTTTGCAGTTGGCGGTGATGGAAAAGTATATGTCGGTCGAGGATTTAATGTGGTTGGTGCTCATGCTCCCAAATACAATACCAGAAGCATTGGGATATGTTTGATCGGCGACTATCAAGGTAGTTACAAATTTTCCTCAGTGGTTTGATTATATTGGGTGTGTTCCTAGAAAGACGCGCATCGTTACTAACTTCGTTTCGATTCACTCGCGCCATTTTTTTGACAGTGACAGCTATTCTATCTTAAAGAGCATCAAAAAATCTATTGAATTACAAGTGTCAAAGTGAACAGTCGTATTTTTGCAGAAGTTTTTATCATAATCGAAAATGTCTAATTCGTGCCTTCAAAACAACATTTGCGGGAAGTTTTGATACACTACTTTCATTTGAAGAAAAGTGCAACAGAAGCGCAACGTTTACTCATTGAAGCTTACCCTGAATATTCTGTAAGCATTAGAATGTGTCAGGAGTGGTTTGTACGGTTTAGAAGTGGTGATTTCGATACAGAAGACAAAGAGCGACCAGGTCCATCAAAAAAGTTTGAAGACGACGAATTGGAGGCATTACTTGATGAAGATCCATGTCAAACTCAAGAAGAACTTGCAAAATCATTGGGAGTCACTCACTCAGCCATTTCAAAACGCTTGAAAGCAGCTGGATACATTCAAAAGCAAGGAAATTGGGTGCCATATGAATTGAAGCCGAGAGACGTTGAAAGGCGATTTTTCACTTGTGAACAGCTGCTTCAAAGGCAAAAACGGAAGGGTTTTTTGCATCGTATTGTGACTGGTGATGAAAAGTGGATTCATTACGATAATCCGAAGCGAAAAAAATCGTATGGTTACCCCGGCCACGCATCAACATCGACGCCAAAGCCGAATATTCATGGTGCTAAGGTAATGCTCTGTATTTGGTGGGATCAGAAGGGTGTGCTATATTATGAGCTGCTAAAACCAGGTGAAACCATTAATGGGGACCGCTACCGACAACAATTGATCAAATTGAATGCAGCAATTAAGCAAAAACGGCCGGAATATGCGACTAGACATGAGTCAATAATTTTGCATCATGACATTGCTCGGCCACATGTTGCGGTGCCTGTTAAAAATTATTTGGAAAACGTCGGATGGGAAATTCTGCCTCACCCGCCTTATAGCCCAGACTTGGCCCCTTCCGATTACCACTTGTTTCGGTCGATGCAGAATCACCTCTCCGGAATACGGTTCACTTCAGTTGAAGGTATCAAAAAATGGCTCGATTCGTTCTTCGCTCTGAAAAATGAGCAATTCTTTTGGGATGGAATCCATAAATTGCCTGAAAGATGGGAAAAAGTCGTAGCTTCCGATGGACAATATTTTGAATGACATGTATTTTCATTTTCATACATAAATAAATGGTTTTTTGAACAAAAAAAAGCGCGTCTTTCTAGGAACACACCCAATATTTTTTTTAAAGATTTGTGTAAAAAATCATTTGGTAATGTTAATGAATCATTGCAGAAGATCTTCCATCAGCAGATATGCTTAAAGCTGTAAACGAACTCATCGATTATGCCATTAAAGAGCAATATCTTTCGGGAAATTACACATTATTTGGTCACCGACAAGTACGAAACACACTTTGTCCTGGCGATGCTTTATTCAATGAAATCCGAACTTGGCCTCATTTCAGGAACGTTTCAATAGACGACGAAATTGACTAAAAATGTCCTTCTGAATAAACTTTAAATTTGTTTGTATTTATTTAACTACTGCTTAATCCAGTGAAATTGTATTTAAGCAAAAATAATGTTTTAATGATGAGTCCTTAATTTTCCATTAAATAAAAAGTGCCCTAATTTTATCAGGCTAGTGAATACTTCAATTAAATTAAAGAAGTTAATGTTGTTAAAAATTAAGAACTGTCTGATTTTTATTTGATTTCAAACAGATGTAGAGCGTGCAGCTTTCATTTCAGTCGATTGCATCAGCAAATTCGGTTCATTTTGCTTTGAAATTCGCCCAATTCCATGGTTCAATGGAGTGATTAATGTTGTTACAAACACTTTGAGAGACGCAAAGTATTGATATGTAAACAAAGTGTGGAAAAATAAGTTGAAACGCACTTAAATATAAATATATATATATACGCATGCCCTCTTTTCGAATGGGTGCGTTATTATGATTTGTACGCATTCGCAAATGCCATAAATCAAAAATCACAAACATGCTCAATATCATTGTGAATCCAAGCCAAAGTCCGAAACGTGCTGAGAATCCAATAAGTAAATGAGCGAAATCACCAATCCAGAGGTCAGTATGTGAGATCGATACACACAAAAAACACATCTGATGATGTGAAAATTGCAGAAGAAAAATCAACCGATACAAATAAATTGAAAACGACTGGCCGGTCGTTTTTTCCTGCTAAATATAGATCGTCGACATACATACTCGCAGACGAGCTAAACGACTGTGTTTATGTGTGTTTTATAGAGACGCATACAAAGCCTAAGATCGAGTCGTTTTAGGCGAAACACCAATACAACGATGCGAATCATATGAAAATCCAAAGAAAATTCAAGCGAACGGATTCAATAACGGAGAAAAAGAAATGAAACATGTGCACATTGGCTTAGGCAAACGTCATGATGATCTTAGAACGCCTACAGCAGTTGAGAAGGAAAATGCGTCAATGAGATCGTTTAAAAGTACACACAAACAGACTTCACCGAAATTTCGTCGTTGAGAATTGAGTTGCGCGTCATTTTGTGGCGATTTTCAGTTTTCCTGGCATTCGTAATAAACGCGCCACTCGTTACAAGTGCTTAGTCGAGCGTCACCAATATTGCGAATCAGTGAAAATTGCACACTCTTTACATTTCTATCGTATTTTCAAGCCTATTTCATTGAAATCCGAAATAAAGACTGAAGATTCAAATTCAATCGGCTCATTGAATTGAAACAAGAAAGTTGAATATCTCAATTGAAAAGCGTATAAAAGATTGCTAATAGTGACGAGACTGTGATCATTCTACACAAATCTCGTTGGATTTGTGATTCATTTTTTTTTTTTTTTTTTTTAAACTTTGAGGAGGAAATACACAAGAAAATATATTCATAAGTAAAATTATTGCGCATTGCAATTGTACATCAGAGAATCTTTTAAGTGTTCAATCATCATTAAAGTGGCGTTTTAAAATCAGTCGGAATTTGCATTTCTGTGAATAAGTCAACATTCGAATCGCTCAAAGGTAATGAATGCCATTTCCGTATCAAATCGCATTTCATAAAAACTTACTCATGAAAAGTGCCAAAATATTATTGATATTATAATGTGTTTTTATAAATGAACGGGTGGGATGCAGACGAAATAAAATTAAAAAAAAAAAAAAACGATATACAATTTTGATGACTGACAGTTAAAGTAATATGATGACATCACATTGAAAATAATAAATAATTTTGGTGGATAAAAATGACACCGACCGAACAGATAATAAACAGACGAAAATTTAAACTGCTAGCAGTTGAAAAAGAAAAGCAAAATAAAAGAGCGATTGTTCAGTCGGTCAGAGGCAACAACAACAATATTCGAAAACGAACCAAAAACACGTAGAATCAGCCAAAGTTTTTCACCCGCCGCTTAAATTTAAATGTTATTTTTGGACTCACTCGATAGAACACTCAGCTAGAAAACGAGCGAACACAAAGGAAAAACAAAAACACACCAAATGAAATGTCGCGAGTGTGAAGGAAATTCACTATTGCATGCACAATCGTCAATCGTTTGTGTACAGATATGATTTTCGCCAGCTCGCTGAAGTACCTCTATCTCGATAAATTTGTGCAATTTCGAATTGAATTAAAATTCTCCTAACATTTTTTAATGGATACTTAAAAACAGCATTTAACAATACTCATTCTATCAATTTGCAAATGCGGTTAGCTTAATTTGAACAATTTTCTATTTGATTCATTTTATTTTTTTTTTTTCAAATCGCCGTAAACACGTTGTAAATGTTATGCGAAACGGGTGACACATGTTTATTTCTATTCGGAATCATATGGATGTGCCAAAATCTAATAATATTGATTTTTAATTGAATGGCCTTCTGGCCAATTTTAACAACTTTGGATTAGATAATGGAAAGCCAAAAATGATTCTTGTTGATATAAAGTTTATATATTATTGTTCAGCTTATGATTTCATCGAAGGTTTCTTTCATTTCAATTTGGAGATGAATTCGAAAAATCTTAAGAATAGCTCCTGAAAAACTAACGCGGAAATGTTTATTGGGTTCCATTCACTTTCTAAGCTATTAATTGAGATGAATGATACTGATTGAATCGATGAATGTTAGTTTTAATTCAACGAAAATTGTATCGTTTCTCTCATAAATTGCGATAAAGCCATAAAGTAGAAAATGTCTGAATGTTTAAAGATTTTTCTGTAAATGTTATCTTTTACAGTTTTCTACAGCAACTGTTTTGATAGCGCTTCCGATGCCGATAACAGGCACAAAAACTGCAACGGCTAGCAAAGCCCCGGCTACTGCTAGCAAAACTTCAACAGCTGCTGGGAAAACCGACAGCACGACTGCGCCAAAAGGAAATGTGGCCTCACGGGCACCGTGGCTGAAAGATGCGGGAAAGACAACGTCGACCACCACAGCACCATGGTCAAAAAATTCGACCACAACACCAGCTGATAGAAGCAATGGCACTCAAAAAGAAGTGAAATTGCAGTCACGCGAAATCAAAGTTCCAGTGGTGGTGACACAGCGGAAAACGTCAATTCCCGTAGAGCCATTGGTTAAACCGAAACCAGTTAAAGTCACCGTTCCGGAAGACAATTATGCCACCTCATCGTCTGATTATGAAGAGGACACCGAATCCGAGGAAGAAGCGACTGAAACTGAGACTGACAGCAGCTTGGAGGAGGAGGAAGAGGAGGAGGAGGAGGAGGAGATGGAAAGTGAAGACAAGCACAAATTGCCAATTCAAGTAAAACTCAAGCCAGTGGAAAAGCCCCCGGAAGTAAAAAAATCGCCAAGCGTCGATCGTGCCGGTAAGTTTGTAAAGCCTGCCCTAAAGAAAGTCCCCACACATGATAAACTCAATAAGCCAAAAGCACCACCGCCAACAATACCCGAGGCAAAACCATTGCGCCATGTCGAAAAACCAATTTTGCCGGAAGAAAAGGAAGAGAAAACGTTTGAATTTCAGCGACCACAGTTGAAAAAAGCGGACAGCACAACGAAAAAACGTGAGTTATTTTCATTTCTGTGTTTTCATTGAAATATTTCCTTATGTTTTTTCAATGGCGTTGCATTTTTGTTCATTTTATTAAATGGCCCGCAACCAGTTTTTCAAATGAAATCACAATTGAGACAGTGAACACATAATTGCTAGCGACACGGCCATAACACATCCAATACAATGCAAATTAGTAGTTTCCTAATTACCATATGCATGTTGATCGTACGATGAACATGTAGCACAGGCAGGCATTGAACTACACACACGATTCCCATGAATGAAAAGAATACATCAATTGTTTTTGTTGAAACCTTTCGATGAAAATGTGTCATAATTCTTGTGCCAAAAACGCATTAATTTATACGCTACATATTTTCTCGGTATTTCGTGTTTGCTCTCCTTTTCGTTACGAGTTTTGTCATGTTCCTAACCTTGCACTAAATGTACTTTTCTGAATCATTGCGCTCGTCTCTCTCCTCAATAACGTCATTCAACAAACCGGAATAATGAATAAATGCATTACGCGGATGATTTCAAGTTAATTATCTGGAATATAGATTATCTCCAATTTTAATTGGATTGTTTTATTTTAAATCTGTGTTTTGTTGAACACAAGCCTCTCCCACGTGCCACATCCAACAACATATATATCTGTCAATTTCACTTTCATTGCCAAAAATAAAATTTCGAATAAATAATTATCACACACCGCATACGAACACAACCACCCGACAGACGATTATATATATTTTCAGCCATGTTTCTAAATAATGCGTGCTCACGAATCAAATCCAATGTTGACATCATCTTGCATGAATTGTGTTTATGAAATCGCATTTTCAATGATAGTTGAACTCGCATTTGGATACGGACAACCCAACAATTTTGGCAATTGATTGGTTAATCGAATTGAACTGTATGTAGTTGCTTTCTTTAGATGTTTGAAGTGGCTTTGACATGGGCAATGCAATTTGGAACGTACGTATAGCGATTGAATATAAGAATTTGGTGTATATCGTTCAATGATTTGAAGGAAGATATCTTGGATTGAACATTCCACTTAGGAATTGTTATTTTGAAGACATTGATCAGATTTTGATTAAATTGAAAACAAATATGTATGAGCTCCCAGTAAAATTTGTACATAACTGTTATTTCAGCTTCGATTCCACCACCTCCGCCACCTCCAAAGATGTGTCCACCACCGCCCCCACCGTAAGAACAACTCTTTTTTCTAAATTTAACCATGAAATCACTCATAATATGATGAATTTCAATTTCAGACCGGGTTTATTAGCTCCAAATGATTTCGTTAAAAAGCAAATATCAGACAAAGGTAAAGAAACATTGGAGAAATTGAAATCAAGACCGCGCAGACGGCCCGACTGGTCTGACATGATGAAAGAAGTCGAAGCGGGCAGAAAATTGCGTCACGTTCAATGTAACGATCGTTCAAATCCAATTTTGAAATCCGAAACGATAGCAAATGTGAAAGGTCAATTTGTATTTGAATCGGAGAAGGCGAATGTGCATAATGCCTTACTCAAACAGATCCAAGGCGGTATCAGATTGAAACCGACCAAAACAAATGATCGTAGTAGACCGGTATTTGAAGGATTACGTAAATTCCGCAAACAAATGACTATCGAGGAACAAATTCAAAAATCTGAATCTCGCGCACAATTAGGGCAATCGCCACAAACCAATGAGGTATGAATTACTTTTCATTTGGATCGACTTTTTGTCAATTTCTGTTATAATTTGTTTGCATTGAATTGGCAATAGGAAACAATATTTCCGGAGTCAGCCGATGAAATGGATGACATCGATAAGCTTCGTGATGATTTGCAAAGCACAAAACAAATGTTGGCTGCTGAGCTGCGAAATAAAGAAGCTCAAGATCGTGAAAATAAGCGATTGTTAGCCAAAATACAGAACTTAGAAGCGGAACTAAGTAAATCACAATCGGGCGATGGTGAAAAAGAGAAATCGTCGAGTGGAGATAATGAAGCACTTATTAAATCACTTCGATCTGAAGCTGAAGATGCTCAAAATACATCAAAATTATTAGAAAAGAAATATCAAGACGCCGCCGGGCAATTGGATGCAGCCAAGAGTGAACTTGAGGAGCAAAAACGTAAGATTGCTGAACTGGAGAAGAAATTAGCACAATCCGAGGTAAATTCGAAATTCTGCTCCTGATTTTCTATTACAATTCGCCTTAATAAAATGCTTAATTCTATCGCTCTCTTGCTATACTTATTGCTTCGATTTTTCGCACAAAATTAAATAAAAAGGATTTGAACACCTGGTGCAGCTATTGCGATTGCTTAAAGTCAATTAATAATTACGATGAGGTACAGACATCGATTTATTCACTTTATCGGTGACTTTATTAACAATTCAATTGCATGGCTATCATTTTGTAATAATATTAGAGTAAGATGCTATTTTTAAGCTTATTATTTTTTCTAAATGTTGAACATTTAAACATGGTGATGTTTAGAAATTATCCAAATATTAAATCATTACAAATTAAATAGGGCACCGCACCATGCTCCAGTAATCGTCGTCAAAGTGAGGCACCAGTTAAAGAAAACACTCCAGAGCCTAATTTCGATTCATCAGGCCCAGAGGATGATGAATTGGATGACGAACAAAAGGAAGCGCGAAAGAAGAGACGTTTGACACGGGAAGTGAAATACATGAAGGGTAGATTGGACAGACTGAAGGATAAACAAAAGGCTGCCGGCAAAGAACGACAAGCTATTCGGGAATCAATGAAGAAGAATCAGGTGGTTTTGAAGTGAGTGCGAAATTTGAAGAATAACAAAAACTATTTTGACACATATGGCCATTTTTAAACAACAATAATTTTGGCAAAATGATCGAATTAAAAGAATACGTGCTTTTATAGGGAAGAAAAGAAGAAGTTCAAGAAATTGCAACGGGAAGTTGATAAAATGGCTGCTTTAATGAAAGACGAAGACGATGAAGAGGGTACTGACGCTGAAGCTAAAGATGATGACACTGAGGAGCCGGAGAAAGAAGAAAGTGAAGCAGAGGAATCCGAATCAGAAGAATCCGAATCCGAGGAAGAGTCGGGAGGATCCGACACTGAAACGGAGGATAGTGAACCAGAGGTAATTAATGCAAACTGCACACCATTGTATTCTTAAAGCCCCTCCTTAAAGTGCTCTCCGAAGCACGACGCAGTCTCGAAAAAAAAGTAGCACGAAATATTTCAAATAAAATCATTTCGCACTACAAAGAAATCGAACCCTTACACAATGACAATAATCAGCGCAGTACGCTTACCACTAGATCATTGTATGGGTCATCAATTTACCGTTTTCAATACCTATTGTTTAAACTCAAAACCTAACAAATCTCTCTAAATTGTAGGATGCCGCCGATGAGAAGAAGAAGGAAAACTATGAGCCACGTATCAAACGGCATGAAGGTCGACTGGCCGCACTTAAGAAAGGAAATCTATTGCGACAGACGAATTTGGATCGTCTCATTGATGAGATTAACAAGATCCGTGATGATTCAGTAACACTACAACAAGATCTGGACTCTGTATTGTCCGAATTAGGTTAGAGATAGTTTTTCTTGGTGTGTTTTTTTGATATCGCATACATTTGTATATAAAAATGCCGAAAAATCATTTAAAACTGTGAGAGAATGGAAAAGAAAAGAACCTTTCCCACTGAAAAAAAAAATTATAAACACATTTACAACTAGTTATAAATATTTTAGTAGCTAAGCGTCATTGGTATCAGCCGAGCTTATTAACTTGAATTTCATAATTTATTTTATCACCTAATTTTTTTCAAATAAATTTGGAAATCAGTTGTATAACTCTACAAAAACTTTTCTTATTTTGTGATTGAAATAAAATGAACTGTCACGAAAAAAGTTTTGTGTTTTTTTTTCCTATACCTGACTGAAGATTAGGGCACGAATTGCAATTTAACAAATTTTCTTTTGCACGCAAACTCTTGAAGCGTCGTTATAAATGAGATATAATAATGATAAAAAAGGAAACAATAAAAACCGTTTTGCATAAACACTTTTGTCAACGCAACACATCGGTAACCAACAAACAACGAAAAAACATAAACAAACCAATAAAAGCGGTTCAACTGTCAACATATAAGAATGCCTCCGCTTGAAAAATGCGTGATTTGAAGTTTTTACGATTGCCCGAACTGTCAAAACACGCATTCATGAATGCGGGCTTTAAAATCAAGACATTTTGACATTTGCCAATGCCCTTTTCATATCATAGTTAATAAATTAACTTAATTGAAAATACAATTTTCATTGGGCCAATGTAGAAAAAAGATTAGGAAGACACACAACATCCACATTGCAATTGAATCTATTTCGAATATGTGTTTTGAGCGGCAGAAGTCAAATTCGATGGCAAAATGAGTGTGATTTCGATGATGAGTGTGGTTCCTCCAAATTGAAAGTGATTACCAAAGTAAATAATTGAAACGAAGATAAAAAAATATTGAAGGTGACGGTCCGCATAGGAATATGTCTGAGCTGTTGGAATTGCATCAATTGGTGGAGTCGGATGCTGAATCGCATCGTGTCCGTCGATCCAAAGCCTATGAACTCATACAAAATTGTTTAACATGTCCATTCTTGGGTATTTTACTTGCAACATTGTCTTCGTTCTTCTTTTCTCTGTGCTCTGCAATCGTAAAACAACTTGTGGATATAAATCCAATTGAATTAGCTTCGTTCCGGTGAGTAAAAGCTGTCCATTCACCATATTGACATCGTGTAATGACAAAAAAATCATTCTTTTTTCAGGTTCATTGGGGTGCTACTACCGGCAGTACCAATTATGATTTACAAGCAACAGGAAATTGTGCCCACGGGCAAACGTTTTATACTGATTTTGCGATGTTTTGTTGGCACAACAGGTCTGATGCTCAGCTTTTATGCCTTCCGACACATGCCACTTGCAGATGCCTCAGTCATTATCTTTTCAACGCCAGTTTTTGTAGCAATTTTCGCAAATCTATTCCTCAAAGAGCCGTGCGGTGTATTCAACATATTCACAATACTGTTGACTTTATTTGGTGTAATGCTAATTACGCGTCCATCAATCATATTTGGTGATAGCATTCCGAATTTAGTCGATGAACAAGTAGCGGACCATGATCGCACCAATATTTGGGGTGCAGTTTCAGCAATTAGCTCAACTTTGTTTGGAGCGAGCGCATATGTTACATTACGAGCGCTCAAAGGAATCCACTTTTCCGTGATCATGAGTTATTTTGGTGGATTTGCTCTATTCTACACCGTAGTTGTTAGCTGGTTCATGGATGTACTGTGTATGCCTTATTGCAATTCGGATCGATGGATGGTCATTGCACTCGGAGTGTTCAGTTTTTTGGGTCAAATTTTACTTACAATATCACTGCAACTGGAAGAAGCCGGCCCGGTGGCCATCGCTCGTTCGGCCGATATTGTTTTCGCATTCTTCTGGCAAATTCTTTTCTTTAAAGAAATACCGAACATTTTTTCGATCATCGGTGCCATTGTTGTTACAGCATCTGTTATTTTGACTGGCCTGAAGAAGTGGTCACAAACGCTGCCACGAGAATCAATGGTGCGAAAACGATTGAGGTATATTTTACTTGAAGTGTGGATCTAGTGTAAAAATAAACGCTAAATTGATAATGCTCAACTGAAGTTCTATTACAAAGTTATCGCTCAATCTATCAGCATTCGATCTAGCACCGATGATAGATAGTCTTCAGAGAAACTTCACTAATGGAATTGACCCTGATCTCAATCGACTGATGTTTTTGATATTTAGACTCATTCGATCAATGTTTGCGGAGACATCCTGTACTTTTTACAATCAACCGTCTAAACTCAAATAAACACATGCTTTCGAAGGCAAAATGATGAATCATCAAAAGGTTTTGAATGATCCTAGCGCATAAACAATTTTTTAGTTTGTGATTCGCACTAAGTGATTCACGATTGCCATTTTCACTGTAATATTTGTTTGATTTCAAAAATACATTTAAATCACCATATATAATCGAACCATCCTATTTTGAATGAAGGAGTTAGACTCATTAGCTTTTTTGCCCTGAAAACCATACTAGTCAAAGTCATAATCGTATATACAATTTAGCTGAATTTTACCACTTAATTTGCCCAACAAATATTATACGTATGTTTTATCTGTGAATAAAATGAGACAAATCGATATCAACTTAGATGTACTTTATTTGTACTTTTTTACAAAATATTTTGAACATTTTATACAGTTGGTTTAATTTAAATTAGGAAAAATTGGCAATTCGAAGCCACACATGGCATAAAGATCTTTCAACAGAAATAAGTTAAATCCTAACTATTTAATTTGGCTGTGCTCGCTTTTTCAATTTTTCCAAAAAAGCAAACAATTTGAGTCTGTACAATTGAAGAACTTACAAATAAACATCGCACACGTGTTATTTGGGAATCAGTAAAAATTCACGTTTAGCCGCGGATTAGAAAAATTCGATGCCTTCGTATTTAAAATTGGTTTTGATTTTCATGGGAGCGAGCAAAGTTTTACCCTGAACGGTGAATACCGTTATGTGTGTTGCTGTTTTACCGTTAAATTCCTCGCTGAGTAAAGCTACAATTACATTATCATTGCTCTCAGGTACAAATTTAAAACTAGAAAATCCATATGTCGGTTTGTATGGACCCAACGACACAGTTTCGAGCTTTCGAAAGTTTTCGTCAGCCGAAATGAGTTTATCGCAACCCATTAATTCATCCTAAAATGAAAGAATGTGTAGCAATTTCATTACAAGATTTTTTCCCGTTAAACATGCTGTTTAGAGTGAACGCTAAAAGGGCTCAAATTTCATTTTTAAAATGGCTGAACTTACTTTTGTTTCGTTATATCGCTCTTTGGAACAGCGCCTCGGCAAGAAATACCACTTCCTGTGAATTGGAGACCACGCAGCTGATTCATGAAGCAAATATCCAGGCCACTCAATTCCAAGAGCGGTCCGTAGCGCTTGATAATTTTCAATCCATTTTAAGTGATGAACCTAAAATCATGTATAAATACAATCATATATTCAATATTGAGAAAATAAAACAACAGTAAAGCGAAAAAGGAAATAACTTTTTTGCATATGAATGAACTGCATGCAGTTGAACTTACCTCTCCGGTCGCTGTCACGGCTTTGACATACATCGGGTCAAAACTTTTAAAATCACCGGCGGCCGTAGTCCATTCTTTTCCCATCGATCCAACATATAGCACTTCGTCTTTCACGGTTGCCCATTCTGCCTTGAAACCTTTTCCGGTATTTCCTGGTCCGTCCATCAATAAAACCCACGGCAATACTTGGTTATCTTTCAATTCAAACACCAATCCCGTTCTATCGTCGAATGTCAACATTTTCCCATTAAATACAATCAATTCGGACAGTTCCATTCCGCGTCCTTGTAATGAATAACCACTGGTGATTTCATTCGGATTTTCATCATCATTGAAAGTTACTTCGACCGAGCTCTGTGTTGGATTGTAGCTCAGAAATCCGGTTTTCAAGTAACTTCGCCAAACATTCGGTTCCTTTGGATCTTTCGAATCTTTATCCAAATCCGCAATTAAACCGATTCGATATCTATAAATACCATTGCTGATGATTGGCGATGTTAACGGATATTTGTAATCATATTCTTGTCCTTTTTTAATCGTATGCGCTTCATATTGAACGTACCATTTCCGTTTGTTTGAATACGAAGATTGAGAATTATGTCTCATGAAAAGAAATATGATAATCAGTGCACCGAAGCAAATGCAAAGCAAAGCTACGTGATAGTGGATGCGAAATGTTCGATTTCCCAATCGATATGTTGGTGGTGTTCGCAGTTGTCTTCGCCAATCTCGTATCTTTGCGGAGGCATCACTACCCCTCCGTCCCCCATTGATTGATTCATCTGAATTAGATAAAGCAGTATAAGTGACACTCATCTGGCCAAATTTTGAATGCATCAGACAAGGTTTTCACTGACCACACGAAGCTTATTTCTGTCCTTGCTAAATGTTCTTGCTTCGTGTGTCGATGAAATCAAAAGATGAACTACACTTTTCACGAAGAACTAAGTATTCATTGTTTTCGCACACGTCAGAAATTTTTGATTAAACTGCTTTCGCGGACTGAAAATAGTGTATACATAAATTTGACACAATTCATCTATTTGATCGGCTGACAAATGGGTACGTTTAATTCGTTTATTCCATTAGAATAAGTTTATTTGACATTTCGTTTGCCGAAATGTCAAAATTGAACACAGTTAGTGCAATTTTATTTGAGTCATATTCAGTACATATTTTTCTTGTGAAATCAAACAGTTTCCTGATAAAATGAGTCAAGAAAATCGATCCCTAGCTACTGGGACTGCGCTGGCCACCGTTGCCGGAATCGGAATTTGTTTATTTGTCGCCAAATATCGGACGCAGATTGTAAAAAGATTAAAATGTATTATAAATGTCAAAGACCCGTTGCGAAATCAGCAAATTCATGTCATCAGCAGTGTTGAAGAATGCCGGTCATTAATGAAAAATCTCCGATCGTATGAAGCAAACAAATTTATTATTGTAATCCAAAATGCAATTTTAAAAATTACATTTTTCAGGCATTGCGATGAATTTAACGTGCTTGGATTCGACTGTGAATGGGTTACAGTTGGCGGTACTCGTCGACCCGTTGCACTATTACAATTGACATCACATCGAGGATTTTGTGCTGTCGTTCGATTGTCTCATCTACAAATGATTCCTTCGGAGCTCAAGGTGATCAGAGTCTGTTTGCTTAAGTTACTATTGAAAAGTTTTTTGGAGCAAAAAACAACATTTGTTTGTTTGCAAAATACGATTTCCAAACGATTTTATCTTTAAAGGAAATACTTGAAGATGACAACATCATGAAAGTTGGTGTCGCACCACAGGGCGATGCAAGCTATTTGGCTCGGGATTACGGGGTGTGTGTTGCAAGTACGTTTGATTTACGTTACATGGCTGCAATGACTGGATGTCATCCTGCAGGATTGGCAAAGTTGTCTGAAGATTACTTGAAGATAACTCTCGACAAAAATTGGCGTATTCGATGTTCTGATTGGGAGGCACCAACCTTAAGTAATAGACAAATCGATTACGCCGCCAAAGATGCTCATGTAGCCATTGAGCTATTCAAATTTTTCGCTCAACGGCTTCAACCGAGAAAGTTGTTTGAAAAACAATCGGATTATATTAAAAAAATCGTAGACGATTATTGTTTTCAGTTTTTTGACCTGAATTATTCTGGCACACATATCATATCGAAGGACCTCCGAAATCCGAAGCCTAATAAGAATACAAACGATTCGAGTAGTGTGTAAGTCTTTGATGTCCGATTGAGGTCATTGGCACCGATATTTATTGTATATACAAATCTATTGTCTGTTTTAAGCCCAAATTAAATTGATACAATTAGTTTAATGAATACTTTTTATATTCCAAAATTTTATTATCTAATTCAAAAGGTCTGTAGATAATTTCAAAGAGCGAAAAATTTTGCCACGCCAAAAACCACTCTACACAAATTGCTTACTAGAAACAAGCGATGGTGATCTACTGTGCACCATCGATAGAAAAAAAGCCATGTGGTATGTGAATAAAGATATTGGTCAAATTGTGAAAGAAGAACCACTTACGGTGCGTTTAAATTTCGTGCCATCCGGGAGAGCTGTTGGGGAACCCGGGAAATATTATCAAATGGCCAAAGAAAATCGATGCGTTGTTTGTGGGGCGTCTGAACAATACAATCGCAAGAATGTTGTTCCCCGGGAATACCGCAAATATTTTCCATGTGAGTTTTCATCAAAGTCTAAAGACATCATCTGAATCACCCGGAATATTAATGCAACGTATTTTTCTTTCAAACCAAAGTGTCCCTGAAAATGGTTTCAATCACATACTTTTCACAGTCGATTTTTGCGTTACTGATCAGAAATAAATGATAAGTGTATTTAAAGCTATAGATCTATTCAAACTGTATATGCCGAAAACACTTATCACTCATCTGTTAATCAGTCATGCGAAAAACAATGTGAAAATTTATTATTAAGTATTCAATTGTTTAAATAGCACCTCATCTTCTTTTTGGGGGTGCGCTTTTTTCGGCATGAATTCAACACATTTTCGTGTTTCAGCTGTCATGAAAGACCACACATCGCATGATGTTGTTCTGTTATGTCCACGATGTCATCAAATAAGTAATGCTCATGATACTAAGTTACGTGAGCAACTTGCATTCGAATGCGATGCGCCATTTTCATCGAAAGATGCGAATCAGAAAACCGTGGAACAGATTCGTTTGAAGTAAGCTGATAAATGAAATGTCATTTGAAGTGACCTTACGTAGAAATTTCCTTTAACAGAGAAATGAAATCAATTTGCCGTGCCTTATTACGACGGCGTGATCAAATTCCTGAAAGTCGATTGAATGAGCTGCGCTCTAGATTGAAGGATCTATGCCCCGATGAAGACAATTTTTCGGATGAATTTCTTCTTTCTCACATTGACATTGAAACAACGTAAGTTTCATTATAAGACCATCATTGTCGGGAGTCAAAAAAGTTGAGTTTTATTTTGAATTGCAGTGAAACAAATGAAAACCATTATGCTCACGGTGCAAAAGTGGTCGAGGTCTTCCAAAAAAGTAAGCAGGGTTTGGTGAGTTTGGAACGTCGTTGGCGCGAGCATTTTTTGAGTAGAATGAAACCAAAATACATGCCTGATCTTTGGTCGGTTGAACATAATGTCGAAAGGTAAGCATATCAACTAATACCTCTGTTTTGATTCAAGGTAAATCAAGTTTTTTAAAATATTTTCAGATTAAAAATCCGGGCCAGCGAAGGAAGGATTGATGAAAGAGACTTGAAATTGGCCGGGCTTTCGTTGTCGGATGAAAATCATTAATTTTCACATCACATTTTCGTAGACATTTTCCTTTTTTTGAACCCTACGTCAAAATATCACATCCATCAAGTTCTGCAAACGAATCATATTTTTTTCTACATAAATAAAGAATTTATTGAAGAATGGCGATAACAAAGCGGATTTCATGTTGAATGTTTTACTATTTATTCAGGCAAACATTTCGCATTGATAATAAAACGCCTTATTTTAGTACAAATTATAGAATAAGAAATGGTTTGACTTCTCGCCACCTAAAGTGTCAAAATAAATAGTGGACGTGTCTAAATATTGTGTGTCAAGATTTTGTTTACTGAAAAATAATTACATCTTATTTTAGTTTTGCAATATGAGTCGCGGTAACCAAAGAGAAGATTCTTTCTCTAGAGCATGCGCTACAGGGATTGCCGCTGGAGTGATTGCCGGAGCTGGATATTGTGCATACAAGTGGTTTCAATCCATCGCAAGTTCCGAAGAACCACAAAATCATGAAGACAATTACAGCTCCACAAGAGGGTTCAAACAACCGAAAGACACCTTATCCGATTTTGATGAACGGCTACGACTGAGACCAGTTGAATCCAGCAGAAATCTTGAATTTACCCTCGACAATCCACTCCGAAATTTGCTCTATTAATCCGAATATCTGTGCTTGGTTCTTGTTTATTTGTAAATAAAACCATTTTCTTTCGTTTGATGTTTCAATTACAGTCATTGCGATAAATATTGTATTCTCGGTTTCGATTGTGAATGTGTGGCTCCTGTCAATTCTCGGATTAAACAGATTGCTCTATTACAATTGGCATCGCATCGAGGTCTATGTGTCGTATTTAGAATCTGTGATTTAAAGTACATCCCATCTGAGCTAAAGGTAAATCTAGATCCTTTACAACTTTTTAAATATCAAAATTTCATTTCTTTCAATATTGACAGGCCATATTGGAAGATAATAATATCGTAAAAGTTGGTGTTGCCCCATACATGGACGCGAGTTATGTGCTCAGTGAATACGGAGTTCGTGTGGCTAGTACTCTCGATTTACGCTATGTTGCTGCAAAGGCTGGCTATTATCCTGCTGGATTGGCAAAAATGTCTGAAGACTATTTGAAAGTTAAACTCAGTTGTTGCTGTATTAAATAAAACCTCTCTGTTCGGCTGTCTAATTACAACTGATTTTATTGTCTTAGCTTATCAATTATTACAGTTCGTGTTTACTTACTTGCTAATAAAGTTCATAGAAATTAGAAATAAAAATATAAATATAAACAATTGAAATTAGCACAAAGTAAGTTAGTTTCTTAGAAGTGAATTAGGCTAACCGTTGAATTGTTGACTAAGCAATTTAGTTCAAAATTGATTCGTCAACATTCTCCGGGCGGGAATGTTTGGCAGAGAAACCGAGATCGGATTTCGTGCACTGGTGAGATTAGGCATAGAAATTGATTTCGGCATCTGCCTTTTTTTGTTTGTCACTTGACTTAAAGTAATAACAAAACATTGCAAAAATGATCATCAACATCAACGTTGTGTATAAATGGCATAATGATGCAAATCATGCACATTGATAGAGTTAATGTTCGAGTGTTTCTTTACATTATCGATATCTGATTCAAGCTTTGACATATTTGATCGCAAGAATTCAGTGTTTACCGTCAATTTCTTAACGTTTGAAGCAAAAAACGTCGAACTCACTGAAAATCTGGGAAACACAAATTCGTTTGATGTTTTGTCGATATCAGATTGCGCGAAAATCTCCGTATTTTTTTACCTCAATGTACAGTCTTTGTTCAGAGTCAAAAGACCTGCACCATCGAGTGTCTGCTGATATAATTTATCATTGCAAACTGTCAAAGTTTCCGAGGTCGAATAGATAAAGAACAACCATTTGTTCGGTTCATCTAACTCCCACTAGAAATCCATGGCTGAATCTTCAATCACATTGCACTTAGGTTCGCGGCTGTGATTCAAAAGATCCCAGATACAATTTGAAATTTGGCTATTAAGCCATTTCCGGGGCGCAAAACAAACCGCAGAATCGGATTGCAACGATTTACAATCTAACAAAGCTGAAGTTGCAATCATCTGATATTTCCTGCGATTCAAGGATGTGATAATTATTTCGAATTCCGTTTTGATTTTAAATACCTCATTTCCATATTTAAATGGAACTGGATGAATTCGAAATATTTGAAATTTCTCGTTATTGAAACTCGAAAAAATAATGTGAGATTAGCTACAAAGGGTGTCACTGTGACCAATTGATAAAATTCCATTTCATTTGGAGCTGATAATTCATCTCCAATGTGCTCCATGACTACTCCCAATTGTTTTTTCACTTGGGAAGAGGAAAGCAAATTCGGATCGATATGGTTTTTAAGAGCGCTGAGTAATACATCTAACAATGCATCCTGTTGCCGCTCGTAATCCGTAATCAAATGTAAAACATACGACGTCATTGTTTGAAAATTGAATGAACCCTGCTCTTTATTCACCATTTCATCTATCTTTGAAGCTAACAAATTTATGTTTTTCCCTTGCAATTCTATCTCGGTTTCATCCTTTTTGATGATATTGCAAGTCGCGTCCAGGATAAAAGTATGATTTTTTAAAAGATCAAGCAGATGTTGATCATTCTCTGCGAGTTTGTTTATGTTCATGACATATTCTTTTGCAAAACGTGAGTCTAAAACTCCAAATAAATCACCAGCAATATTACCGATTATGTCCAAAGCCGCGCGCTTAGAACGGTAATGTCTCATGCTGCTGATAAGATTATTCTTTTCATCAATATCATTGAAACGGTTTTCAATGAGTTGAGAAATCGTTTTGCATGAATCATATTGGTTTAGTTTTCCTGAACATAACTCTTTCATTCGAACAAAATCTTGTTTTAATAATTTCGCCTCCTGAAAGAATTTATCTACATTTATGTAAACAATTGCATTCCAATTAACATACGAAAAACGAGTGGTCATGATTTGTTCAAAATAAACACCAGGTGAAGTGTCAAATGTCTCAACTGTAAATAGGATTTGGTTGCTTATGGGCAATGTATTTACTGTAGTAGAAAAAATTGCAAGCAAAACAGTTATTATTGGAATGACATTGAACGTGTTTTTAGAATGTTTTTGTTAACTTAATTTAGCTACATGCGAACGTACCTCTTGTTGAGCTTGAAAATTATTCTCAATTGGAAGCGGTGATATCTTTGTTATTGGTCGTTTAAATGTCTTGTCACGCATCTTCAATGATACTACTCTAGTGAGACCATCATCACCCTTATGAACATCAACTATTCTGGCAAATGGCCATTTACAAGGAGGTGAATTCTCTTCTTTTACAAGAACTAATTCATTTACTTCTGGCTCTTTATCTTTAAGAAACCATTTCAATTTTTTTTGTAAGCTGTTTAGATATTCATTTTGAAATTTTTTCCAAACAGTTTGGCTTAATTTTTGAATTAGTTGCCATCGTGACAACCAATTTGTGTTTGATTCGAGATGATATTCATCCGGAGGAGCCAATAATGGTTTACCTTTCAAAAAATGTCCAGGTGTGAGGCATTCCGTATCATCTGGATCATTTGACAAGGCACAAAGTGGCCTTGAATTAACGCAAGCCTCAATCTGATACAGAAGCGTGGCCAATTCTTCAAACGTAAATGCCGTTAAACCAATTGTTTTTGTTAAATGGGTTTTGACAGATTTAACTGCTGCCTCTGCCAAACCATTGAAATGAGGCGAGCCTGCAGGTGAAAAATTCCATTTAATATCATGTTTTGAACACTCATTTATAATGGAATTGGCACAAAATTGGTGCCATTGTCACTGTAAACAATTTTAACCATGCCACGGCGAGCAATTAATCGTCGAAAAGCCGCTGTAAATGCAACTGCCAACATATCTGAAACTAATTCGATATGAATGGCTTTAGTCGACATACACACGAATATACACGCGTAAGCTTTCCCGATTTTACCTCCTCTGCCTTTTGAAAATTTATAATTGATGGCACCGGTAAAATCAACTGCAACGTTCGTAAATGGTTTTTCTACGATATTTACTCTATTTGATGGCAAATCAACCATAATTTGCGACATTGTTTTTTGTTTTTGTTTAAAACATGTGACATACTTATGCAATACACTTTGGATTTGTTTTTGTGAATTGACAACCCAATAACTCTGGCAAAGAACTGATTCAGTGAGTTTTGGACCGCCGTGCATGCATAGTATATGAAAATTGCGAATAATAAGTGTTGTTATTGCGTTGTTTTTTGGAAATAAAGCCTGATGTTTTTGTTCAAATGACAAGTCTGCATTTCGGAGTCTTCCGCCAATGCGAAGAATGCCAAATTTATCTAAAAATGGGCTTGAATTTAAAATGCCACTTGATTTTTTGACTTGTCCGATCTTTTTCAAGTCTCCAATTTCTTCTGAAAATGCTTCACGCTGAACAACTTTAACAATTACGTATTCAGCTTTTTTCAATTCGTCTGATGTAATTGTTTTTGCTAATTCAGCTTTCCTATTGCAATGTTCTGCGAAACGTTAACAATAAACAATAATACGTTTTAATTTATAAAACGACGAAACATTTGGAAGAATGTCTTGACCTAATTCGATTTTTGCATTGAAAGCATAAATTTCATGAGTCGGTTCAATTTTTAAATGATTAGCGAATACTGTATATTCGGTTTCATGTAAAAAAGACGGACCATTCCACCACATAGAATGCTCAATAAATTTTGATAGCAAAATGCCGCGTGAAGCGCAGTCGGCTGGATTATATTCCGTTGGTACATGATGCCAATTCTCTCTACCTACCATTTTTTCAATTGCACAAAGTTTATTTGCTATAAATGTCTTATATCGTTTTGGATTTCCGCGCAACCAGTCTATTACTATCATTGAATCGGACCACAAAAAAATTTTGCTGAATTTAATTTTTGTTGCATTTATTACTTTTTTCACTAGTTTTGATAGTAAATGAGCTGCACACAACTCCAAACGTGGAATTGTTAAGGCATCTTTTGTGTTTTTTAACGGTGCAACTCTATTCTTTGCATAAAACAAATGAACAGTGTTTTTTGAAACGTATTTTAAATAAATTACTCCAGCATAAGCCAATTCGGATGCATCTTCGAAGCCATGAAGCTCCATAATGTCATCTGGATGATAATTTATCCAACGAGCAATTTTTAAATTGTTAATTAGATGCAATTCATTTTTGATTTTCAACCAACTTTCAGAGATTGTTTCGGGCACTGTTTCATCCCAAGCTAAGCCAGATTTCCACACTAATTGCATCAAATTTTTTGCTGAAATAACAACTAGCGAAATCCAACCCAATGTATCAAATAATGAAGATATCTCTGAAACCAAAATGCGTTTCGTAATTGGTTTTGAATGCTCTGGTAATTTAATATTATAAGTTAATTCGTCATTTAATGCTGACCAACTTATTCCAAGTGCTTTGACGTTGTCATTGAAAGCTTTGACCTCGCGATCGCATTCTGGAATTTCATTCAATAATTCAGTACAATTTGTGCACCATTTTCTGAGGTTGAAACCTGCTGATTGGAAAACGTGCTTTAATAATCTTTGAAATTTTGAATAGCCTCTTCCTTTGAAAAGGTACCAGAGATTAAGTCGTCAACATACATGTTGTTGAGAATGATATTTGAAACGTTCGGATAATTTTCTTGACAATCTAATGCCAGTTGCTTTAAAGTACGTATAATATGGTGCATTCGCGAAACCATATGTAATCGTTTTCAATCGGTAGTCTTGAATTGGCATATTCGGTGAATCACGCCAGACTATGCCTTGATAATTTGTTTGTTCATCGTCAATCAATATTTGTCTGTACATTTTTTCGATATCAGACGTGAAAACGAATTTGAATTTTCTGAAATTTAATAAAATGCTTGTTATATCGTTTTGGTTTATTGCACCTAGTTCTAGCTGCTCATTTAATGATTTACCATTTTCAGTTTTTTGAGAAGCGTTAAACACAACTCTTAGAAATTTGGAACATTTGGTTCATACGGTACTAAATCCATATGACCAAGGGCAACATACTCATCTATGAATTTTTTGTATTCGAGCGCTAAATTTGGATTTGTTTTGAATCTTTTCTCCAACTGAATGAGAGTTGCTACTGCACGATTGCGTGAATTTCCCAAAATTGGTGCATCAGCATTATCTTTGAAAGGAATTTTAACTTCATAACGACCGTTTGGAAGACGACTAACATTCGATGCAAAATGTTCTTCGCATTTACGCTCTTTTTCTGTCAAAGATTGATCGTCGCGATCAATAATTTCGTCATGTTCGAAAAATGCAGTTGATTTTTCATCTATTTCAACAGAAGAAACCAGCGCGGTTATCTGTGTGCTTTTTCTGTTCGAATTTGTTGGGTCTGATATGAACCAACCGAATTCGGAATTCGTAGCAATTGGTTCACCAGGTGACCCCTTGATTAATCCACTTAGAACAATTAATGCATGATCTGCCGAACCCAAAACAATATCGATCGGGCCAGCTTCACGATATGATGGATCAGCTAAAAATAGGTGATCTAAATGATTAAATGTTTGTGCATTTTTAAATGCATTTTTTGCAAACTTGGTTAAACTTTTCATAATAATACACTTTGTATTCAAAACGAACTCAGATTTGAAGCGCGGTGTAATTTTCAATTCGACAACGAAATTTGATATTTCTTTTTTGTCGGTTATGCCACTTACGGCAAATCCTTCTTTGATTTTCGGAATATTCAATAATTGCATTGCACTTTCTGAAATGAATGAACCCTGAGAGCCTTGATCAATCAACGCTCTCATTGCCAATTTTTCTCCATTTTTGGCTTCAACACAAACAAGAGCTGTTGCTAATAAAACCGATGATTCAAATGTAGAATTATTTGCAGTAATTTCACTCTCGTTTTGTTTTGTTTCTGATGTTTTTGCAACGTTTGCTTTTACTGATTCAAAATGCAAAAGGGAATGGTGCTTCTTGTTACAAATTTTACATAAGAATTTACTTTTACATTCATTGAATTTATGATTACCGAAGCAATTAACACATAACTTTTTTGATTTTATCCAATTAATACGTTCATTCACATCTTTAGCGTTGAATTTTTGACACTTTATTAAACCACCGAAATGTTCTTCACTGCAAAAAATGCACTTTGTATTTTCTTTCTATTTTGTTATTGTCCACATTGAATGTTTTTTTATTGTTATCAAAAGCTTTCACATTTTTGTTTACTTCAGCTTCAGCTGATTGAATAGCTAAAAAACGTGATTCAATGTATGTCAAAAATGCATTCAAAGACTGTGTTTCGCGTACGTCTTCTAATTGACATTCATAATGCTAAATTGTATCTTCATGTAATTTCTTAATTAATATGTGACTTACCAATGGATCCCCTGTGTTGAAACCCAAATTTTTGATAGCCATCATATTTTCGGTTGTGACATCGTACAAACGCTGCAATTTTCGCCATTCTCGGAACGATGTTTTGATATATCAAAGATGTTGTCCAGTAATTGTCCAAGAAGTACTCTTTTATTGTTGTAACGTTTTTGGAGAATGTTGTAACAAGTCGCGTAACTTTCGGTTGTGGGTCGAATTTCAGAAACGAGCTGCGCTGCCTGTCCGCTTAAGCTTGATTTCAAATACTGCAATTTGACATAATCAGCGATGTTGGTGTTTTCATGTATTATTTTATCGAAAAGTTCGATGAATGGGCGCCATTCACCTCGTTTACCGCTGAATTCAGGAATTTTTATTTTTGGTAATTCGGCATTACCATTTTTTTTTTGTTTTCACGGCTCAAATTTTCATTAAGGCGACCAACAGCAACAGCATATTCACATTGAAGCATTTGCATGTTAATCAACATACTGATATCATTACGCACGGCTCTTAATTCGTAGTATTTATTCCGAAATGAATTCCAATTTTCGCGTAGCATGTCCAAATGAGCTTTGACGTGGCCGTTTTTTTCCATACCTTTGAAATTTCAAGTTGTTTTCAATAGATTGCAAATGTCAACGTAAAGTAGTTTTAAAATTTCAGAGTCGCTATTAGTTGATCCACCGGTTGCCCCTTGTAATGATGAATCAAACTCGTTTAGCGTTGAATTCAATAGAGTGTTGAGGTCATCGTCCAATTTTTCGTTCGGCTCATCCTCGTCGTCCGTTGACTCATCTGTAAGCCCTTTTGGTGACACTTTTAGTAAGCCCTCTTGAAGTTCTGAACGATGTTTTAGATACAAATTTTTGGATGATTGGAATAGATTATCCTTGAAGTAAGGTTGATTTGGTTCTGGATTAGATGATAGTGATTGATGGCGTGCTTCAAAGCTGCTCCACCAGGCATCTAATTTTTGAATGCGACGTGAGAAATACGTAGCTTTCGTTTTTCTGTCAGCGCAGTCTTTATTGAAGTTGGTAATTGCTTTTTGGAGTTCGGTGATAGCTGCTTTCTGGCTGAGAAGCAGACTTTCCATTTTGAAAATGTTTCGAGGGACCAAATGTTGCTGTATTAAATAAAACCTCTCTGTTCGGCAGTCTAATTACAACTGATTTTATTGTCTTAGCTTATCAATTATTACAGTTCGTGTTTACTTAATTGCTAATAAAGTTCATAGAAATTAGAAATAAAAATATAAATATAAACAATTGAAATTAGCACAAAATAAGTTATTTTCTTAGAAGTGAATTAGGCTAACCGTTGAATTTTTGACTAAGCAATTCAGTTTAAAATTGATTCGGCCGTAGTCCATTCTTTTCCCATCGATCCAACATATAGCACTTCGTCTTTCACGGTTGCCCATTCTGCCTTGAAACCTTTTCCGGTATTTCCTGGTCCGTCCATCAATAAAACCCACGGCAATACTTGGTTATCTTTCAATTCAAACACCAATCCCGTTCTATCGTCGAATGTCAACATTTTCCCATTAAATACAATCAATTCGGACAGTTCCATTCCGCGTCCTTGTAATGAATAACCACTGGTGATTTCAGTCGGATTTTCATCATCATTGAAAGTTACTTCGACCGAACTCTGTGTTGGATTGTAGCTCAGAAATCCGGTTTTCAAGTAACTTCGCCAAACATTCGGTTACTTTGGATCTTTCGAATCTATATCCAAATCCGCAATTAAACCGATTCGATACCTATAAATACCATTGCTGATGGCGATGTTAACGGATATTTGTAATCATATTCTTGTTTTTTTTTAATCGTATGCGCTTCATATTGAACGTACCATTTCCGTTTGTTTGAATACGAAGATTGAGAATTATGTCTCATGAAAAGAAATATGATAATCAGTGCACCGAAGCAAATGCAAAGCAAAGCTACGTGATAGTGGATGCGAAATGTTCGATTTCCCAATCGATATGTTGGTGGTGTTCGCAGTTGTCTTCGCCAATCTCGTATCTTTGCGGAGGCATCACTACCCCTCCGTCCCCCATTGATTGATTCATCTGAATTAGATAAAGCAGTATAAGTGACACTCATCTGGCCAAATTTTGAATGCATCAGACAAGGTTTTCACTGACCACATGAAGCTTATTTCTGTCCTTGCTAAATTTTCTTGCTTCGTGTGTCGATGAAATCAAAAGATGAACTACACTTTTCACGAAGAACTAAGTATTCATTGTTTTCGCACACGTCAGAAATTTTTGATTAAACTGCTTTCGCGGACTGAAAGTAGTGTATACATAAATTTGACACCATGATCCGGCAATAACCTCATATTTTAAATTTGGCGCGCTGTTTAATTTCGATTTGAGGTGTTGAATTACATCAATGTGCCCTTTGGAGCTGAGGGCGCTCGCGTCGCTTGTGGTACATAAACTCAAGCTGTTGCCGCAACATGTTTGACACAATTCATCTATTTGATCGGCTGACAAATGGGTACGTTTAATTCGTTTATTCCATTAGAATAAGTTTATTTGACATTTCGTTTGCCGAAATGTCAAAATTGAACACAGTTAGTGCAATTTTATTTGAGTCATATTCAGTACATATTTTTCTTGTGAAATCAAACAGTTTCCTGATAAAATGAGTCAAGAAAATCGATCCCTAGCTACAGGGACTGCGCTGGCCACCGTTGCCGGAATTGGAATTTGTTTATTTGTCGCCAAATATCGGACGCAGATTGTAAAAAGATTAAAATGTATTATAAATGTCAAAGACCCGTTGCGAAATCAGCAAATTCATGTCATCAGCAGTGTTGAAGAATGCCGGTCATTAATGAAAAATCTCCGATCGTATGAAGCAAACAAATTTATTATTGTAATCCAAAATGCACTTTTAAAAGTTACATTTTTCAGGCATTGCGATGAATTTAACGTGCTTGGATTCGACTGTGAATGGGTTACAGTTGGCGGTACTCGTCGACCCGTTGCACTATTACAATTGACATCACATCGAGGATTTTGTGCTGTCGTTCGATTGTCTCATCTACAAATGATTCCTTCGGAGCTCAAGGTGAGCAGAGACTGTTTACTCAAGTTACTATTGAAAAGTTTTTTGGAGCAAAAACCAACATTTGTTTGTTTGCAAAATACGATTTCCAAACGATTTTATCTTTAAAGGAAATACTTGAAGATGACAACATCATGAAAGTTGGTGTCGCACCACAGGGCGATGCAAGCTATTTGGCTCGGGATTACGGGGTGTGTGTTGCAAGTACGTTTGATTTACGTTACATGGCTGCAATGACTGGATGTCATCCTGCAGGATTGGGAAAGTTGTCTGAAGATTACTTGAAGATAACTCTCGACAAAAATTGGCGTATTCGATGTTCTGATTGGGAGGCACCAACTTTAAGTAATAGACAAATCGATTACGCCGCCAAAGATGCTCATGTAGCCATTGAGCTATTCAAATTTTTCGCTCAACGGCTTCAACCGAGAAAGTTGTTTGAAAAACAATCGGATTATATTAAAAAAATCGTAGACGATTATTGTTTTCAGTTTTTTGACCTAAATTATTCTGGCACACATATCATATCGAAGGACCTCCGAAATCCGAAGCCTAATAAGAATACAAACGATTCGAGTAGTGTGTAAGTCTTTGATGTCCGATTGAGGTCATTGGCACCGATATTTATTGTATATACAAATCTATTGTCTGTTTTAAGCCCAAATCAAATTGATACAATTAGTTTAATGAATACTTTTTATATTCCAAAATTTTATTATCTAATTCAAAAGGTCTGTAGATAATTTCAAAGAGCGAAAAATTTTGCCACGCCAAAAACCACTCTACACAAATTGCTTTTTAGAAGCAAGCGATGGTGAACTCCTGTGCACCATCGATAGAAAAAAAGCCATGTGGTATGTGAATAAAGATATTGGTCAGATTGTGAAAGAAGAACCACTTACGGTGCGTTTAAATTTCGTGCCATCCGGGAGAGCTGTTGGGCAAACCGGGAAATACTATCAAATGGCCAAAGAAAATCGATGCGTTGTTTGTGGGGCGTCTGAACAATACAATCGCAAGAATGTTGTTCCCCGGGAATACCGCAAATATTTTCCATGTGAGTTTTCATCAAAGTCTAAAGACATCATCTGAATCACCCGGAATATTAATGCAACGTATTTTTCTTTCAAACCAAAGTGTCCCTGAAAATGGTTTCAATCACATACTTTTCACAGTCGATTTTTGCGTTACTGATCAGAAATAAATGATAAGTGTATTTAAAGCTATAGATCTATTCAAACTGTATATGCCGAAAACACTTATCACTCATCTGTTAATCAGTCATGCGAAAAACAATGTGAAAATTTATTATTAAGTATTCAATTGTTTAAATAGCACCTCATCTTCTTTTTGGGGGTGCGCTTTTTTCGGCAAGAATTCAACACATTTTTGTGTTTCAGTTGTCATGAAAGACCACACATCGCATGATGTTGTTCTGTTATGTCCACGATGTCATCAAATAAGTAATGCTCATGATACTAAGTTACGTGAGCAACTTGCATTCGAATGCGATGCGCCATTTTCATCGAAAGATGCGAATCAGAAAACCGTGGAACAGATTCGTTTGAAGTAAGCTGATAAATGAAATGTCATTTGAAGTGACCTTACGTAGAAATTTCCTTTAACAGAGAAATGAAATCAATTTGCCGTGCCTTATTACGACGGCGTGATCAAATTCCTGAAAGTCGATTGAATGAGCTGCGCTCTAGATTGAAGGATCTATGCCCCGATGAAGACAATTTTTCGGATGAATTTCTTCTTTCTCACATTGACATTGAAACAACGTAAGTTTCATTATAAGACCATCATTGTCGGGAGTCAAAAAAGTTGAGTTTTATTTTGAATTGCAGTGAAACAAATGAAAACCATTATGCTCACGGTGCAAAAGTGGTCGAGGTCTTCCAAAAAAGTAAGCAGGGTTTGGTGAGTTTGGAACGTCGTTGGCGCGAGCATTTTTTGAGTAGAATGAAACCAAAATACATGCCTGATCTTTGGTCGGTTGAACATAATGTCGAAAGGTAAGCATATCAACTAATACCTCTGTTTTGATTCAAGGTAAATCAAGTTTTTTAAAATATTTTCAGATTAAAAGTCTGGGCCAACGAAGGAAGGATTGATGAAAAAGACTTAAAATTGGCCGGGCTTTCGTTGTCGGATGAAAATCATTAATTAGCACATCACATTTTCGTAGACTTTTTCCTTTTTTTGAACCCTACGTCAAAATATCACATCCATCAAGTTCTGCAAACGAATCATATTTTTTTCTACATAAATAAAGAATTTATTGAAGAATGGCGATAACAAAGCGGATTTCATGTTGAATGTTTTACTATTTATTCAGGCAAACATTTCGCATTGATAATAAAACGCCTTATTTTAGTACAAATTATAGAATAAGAAATGGTTTGACTTCTCGCCACCTAAAGTGTCAAAATAAATAGTGGACGTGTCTAAATATTGTGTGTCAAGTTTTTTTGTTTACTGAAAAATAATTACATCTTATTTTAGTTTTGCAATATGAGTCGCGGTAACCAAAGAGAAGATTCTTTCTCTAGAGCATGCGCTACAGGGATTGCCGCTGGAGTGATTGCCGGAGCTGGATATTGTGCATACAAGTGGTTTCAATCCATCGCAAGTTCCGAAGAACCACAAAATCATGAAGACAACTACAGCTCCACAAGAGGGTTCAAACAACCGAAAGACACCTCATCCGATTTTGATGAACGGCTACGACTGAGACCAGTTGAATCCAGCAGAGATCTTGAATTTACCCTCGACAATCCACTCCGAAATCAAAACATCTACGTTGTTAACAGTGAACAACAGTGTCAATATGCTGTTAAGGAGCTCAAAATGTACGCTTTTCAAATTTGCTCTATTAATCCGAATATCTGTGCTTGGTTCTTGTTTATTTGTAAATAAAACCATTTTCTTTCGTTTGATGTTTCAATTACAGTCATTGCGATAAATATTGTATTCTCGGTTTCGATTGTGAATGTGTGGCTCCTGTCAATTCTCGGATTAAACAGATTGCTCTATTACAATTGGCATCGCATCGAGGTCTATGTGTCGTATTTAGAATCTGTGATTTAAAGTACATCCCATCTGAGCTAAAGGTAAATCTAGATCCTTTACAACTTTTTAAATATCAAAATTTCATTTCTTTCAATATTGACAGGCCATATTGGAAGATAATAATATCGTAAAAGTTGGTGTTGCCCCATACATGGACGCGAGTTATGTGCTCAGTGAATACGGAGTTCGTGTGGCTAGTACTCTCGATTTACGCTATGTTGCTGCAAAGGCTGGCTATTATCCTGCTGGATTGGCAAAAATGTCTGAAGACTATTTGAAAGTTAAACTCAGTAAAAGTCCGAGCACTTACTGTTCCGATTGGAATACACCTACGCTGAGCGACAAGCAAAAATCCTATGCTGCAAATGATGTACATGTTGCTATTGAACTATTCAAACTTTTTGCCAAACAATTAGAGCCGCAACATTCATTAAACAGAGAATGCTCAAACCCAGAACTAATCATCGACAAACATTGTGCCGAATTTATTGATAAAAACTACAATGAAATAGCGGCCAAGGAAATGTATGCCAAATATAACAGAATTAAATCAAAACCAAATCAAGATTATACTGAATTTCAGTGACCATAAATCAATGATTTTTGTGCGGTCAAATGAGCAGCTTGGCTCCAATTTTATGCATATGTTTTTGTTCCAGATTTTTTCCCATAAATAATTCGTTTTTTTATTTTTCATTTTTCACTAGAGTTGTAAGTGGTGCGGGAATTTAAATGATTAATTTTTATTATTGGTGTTTTCAGATAAATGAAAAGAATTTATGAGATAAGAATAAAGGAAAATGTATCTGTACACACGCAAACTCCGTATTTTATTTGAAGCAAAAACATACATCTGAAGCTGTCGTCATATCGAGTCGGCGTATATTACTAGTTAGAGTTGAATATTTCGCTTATTTGCGTATCTGTAGCGTATTTGCGGTGATTTGCAAGCTTATTGGCAATGACGCACGCACACAGATACACCAATAGCACCATGAGTGTATTAGTTTATATGAGTAACGTTAGTCATTTCATAATATTTTGTTCAATTATTTGTTAGTGTTTTTGCAGCGCTCGATCTTCTTCTTCTACCCGATGTTCCCATGTGCAGCAAAATATCAGAAAACGTGTTGACGCTCTCGAGATAAGGTTCTCACTTGTTCTTTGTTTGTCTTTTTTGTCTTTGCTTTTAAGATAATTCTTTGAAATCAAGAAGGGTTTTTATCGTTTTATATTTTTCCTAAGCCTGAAATATGAGTCATGCATAAATAGCAGTTGTTGCTAGACTTGGATTTTGTGTTCACAAAATGTTTCAAGCGATAACCGGCGCAGAAGACCCACATCAGGATCACTCGATAAATGCTGCTGACGAATGCCGGTGATGAAGAACCTCCACCAATAAGAAAGCCATACTCCGATTTATCAAAGTTCTCTTTTTTTGGGAAATCCTCTCGAAGATCAATATATTCATTTGGTGAATTGTGTAGACGAATGCCGATATTCGATGAGAGAGCTCAAAACGTGTATTATTTCTGTACCAACCATCCATACAATTTGTTCATCAATTATTTCATTATTCAGGCACTGTAATGAATATTATGTTCTTGGATCTGACTGCGAATGGGTGCGCCATAGCACTCGCCAGCCCTTTACATTGATACAATTGACCTCGCATCGGGGTCTTTGCATTCTTATTCGATTATCTTAATCAGTCAATAATGAAGCAAAAGCCATGCAAATTTGGAAGAAGAAAAATCCAAAATAAAAGTTTCGAATGTAACAAAGAATTTTATCAGCCATGCTTGTAGACACATAGTTTCCTCATTATATTCAAACAATGGACAAAATGATCTAAAAAAACAACGAAAATGGATTCAAACCAAAATATTCTGACATTCGGTTTATATCAGTGCCTCGTTTTAGGAAGTGTGAATTTAGAGCGCGTACAATTGCCTTTGATTTCTGGACGATTCTTCAATAAACATTCGCACAAATTGGTCGATTTGGTTGCTGAGTCTTCCAAATATTAAGTTTTTCTGCATTTGAATTTTGTCGTGTTTTCAAAACAGCAGAAAGATTCGTTACGATTTCGAAGTCTAAACAACTGAATCCAGTTTGATGTCTTGAATTTAAGAGTAGACCTTTCTGGTTGCGAATATAGCGGATTTCTTGTTCTAAAATCGCTCGATTCACGGGGTAATTGAATATGCTCAAAAATCAAATTCCTTACATGAGTCACTGTTTAAATATACAATGTTTTAAACGTATAATTTTTATGCCTATTTTCTAACTGATAAAAAACAGATTCTTTTTAAATAAAATAACCATTTCTTTACATACATTTTATGTGGAACTTTTATTTTATTAGATCTCATGAAAATTCATAAAATCTTCAGAATGAGTCTCAGTATGTCAAAGATGTTTTTTTTATTCATTTTTTCAAATGGATGGTTCAATATATGCTTCACACCACAGTTTGACGAAGTTGCCAGTTTTTGTGTGAAAGATTGCGTTTCAAATCTAAAAAATGATCTTCAAAACAATCAAAATCTTGTTTTTTATGCACTTTGCGGCATTGACGAGATTGACAATTCTTTTGATGTCAAAATAAAATATATTATCCGTTATGTTTTTACGCTGTTAATTTAGATTGAAAGTTTTTGTTTCAAATAAACAATCCTTCTTAGAAAAAAACCATTTGAATTTTATTAAAAAATGTATGTCAATATAAAACATTTTTTTGATTAACATTACAATTAATCAAATATATTTCTTATTCAAAGTAAATTCAGGCTTTTATATTTTACGAATAATTCATACTAAAGTAAAATTTGCCTATAAATTGTTATCTAAAACGTTTGTAAAGCATTGAGCTGAAGAAATTTACATCGAAAGTGTTTTAAGTCTTTTTTCCGATAATATCGACTGTTTCTATATTACTTTTATTGCTGCAAATTCTCCAATCAATCGCAAAATTGAGAGCAATATAAATCTTATTACATGGATCTATGAGGCCATGCTAATGATTTATCGAATAAGATGGAGACATTGGTTCAGCAACGTTTGAGATTGAGTGCATGTGTCGGTGAGGATTTTTAGCTTGATGCATAATATTCTTGGGCGGTAATTGTGGTGAATTATTGTCTGATTGCTTGATATTGGCTGAAGCGGTTTTTTGGCGGAATTTTGTAGAATATTTATAGAAATCAGACATTTCAAAAGGTTTTGTAACCTCTTTGTAAGGTTGAAATTTGGCCGGTTGCACAATTGTCATATTTTTGGGTGACTCTACTTGAATCTCGGCCGAAGTCGATATGTTTGGTGTGAAGCAATTGGAATTGTCTAAGAATGAATTGTTTGGAGGCACATCGGGTGACTGCAATTTCGTCGATACTGTTGTAGGCACATTTTTGTTTGTATTTTCGAAAGAAGGCACTGGTTGTATCAATGTATTTTGATAGTATGGTGGAGAAGGAGGCTGCAGTTGGGGTTGACCTCTTGATTCTATACCGGATAAAGCATTTGCCGATGTGCTCAATACTTTGGATAAATTGCTGAGAATGTGCGGCGTTTGTAGTGAATTTAGGGTATTTGAATTTCCTATCGACAAAACGTTTCGACTTGGTGAGTGCATGGAATGTGATGACAAACGATTTTTATCACGATAATAAAGCGGTGGTGATACAAGCTTTGGAGAAGTCGGCTCCATCTTTCGTATAGCCGGAGTGTCCAATGATGTTTCAGTCCTATAGAAATTAGGTTTTTTTTTTTATAATTCCATAATATTCGAAGCTAGATTCGAAGCAATCGTTGATTCTTACCATTGCTTTTCCCTTGATCGTCTCTGTTCCATTTGTGCTAGATTTGTGTTCAATGTGTTCGTATCAAGTACATCGTCAGATTTATTGATAATATTGAAATTGCCCAATGATGTCGATTTGATTGGCTGATTTATAGTACGTGCCATTTGCTTTTTCATTTTGTTCTTCTGGCTTTTTCGGTCCAAACTTGAGAAGCTGTTGAAGAAAAAGACAACAAACAATGATTATAATTAGAACACTGCCAAAAATGCAGAACGTCATGTTCATTTGAGAAAAAAAAAAAATCCGTACCGATTGTCCGTTGACAACCAAATTCTCTCATTATTTTCATTTGTAGTCCAGTAGCCACCTAGTCCTTGATTCTTTGTGTTCACATTGACATCTTTGGTTTGAAAATGATTCCTTTCGGTCAATGGCAACGGTGCCGACGGTTTTCGACATAAAATCTCTGTGTAATGTGTTTCGGACTCAAGATTTTCGGTGTCTGGATTCATCGAGTTCTGCTTCGGCTGTTCAGACAGCGTGAGTAAAGTTGCATATTGACCGGCAATATCTTCTTCTTCGTCACTGGTTAGCGTCTTTGTGCCTACATGCAAGTGTGACGATGATGTGTGCTGCACTTTGGTTGGTGTTAAATGCGATCGATTCGTTGTATAAGGACTATGCCGATGCTGATGTGGATGTTGATGTTGCGTGTAATGTTGCTGAAAATGAGTTCGATGCTGGTGATTAGCGCTGCCACTCGGCGGATAATAAAATGATTCATTTATGCTGGTATCGACTGTAAGTGGCTTAAGACGGCCGTATTTTGGTGATGGCATGGGATTGAGGCTTCCATTCGTGTGAACGACAATGTTATTTGCAGGAGCTGCATTGGCAACAGCATTCGTTACATACGCCACTTTGTCGGCATGGCTTTTGTAGTGCAAATGTGGAATTTGAGCTTGCTGTTGATACGAGTATGACGGCGAATGCATCATTTTATCATTGAGGCTTGTTGCAGCCGTTGCATAGATTTGAGCACTGCTGCTTTGGCCACTGTAACTATCGCAACGGGGTCGAGATTTGGACGAATTTGATGCTAGATACTGTGTCGCTGATCCCGTTGAAACAGCTGAATTACGCCGTTCAGGCATAATATTGTTATTCTCCAGGCTGATCGAGCTCACATTCAAATTTTGCTTCGAATTCATGTTATTATTATTGGTTTTGTTGCCGTTAATCACATTGTTTAACGTTGCGTATCCCGAATTATTGTTTAGATTCATATCACTAACGATCGAATCCATATTCGATCGGCTTCGTAAAATTGCTAGTGTTTGATTGACACTCTGGATTTTCTGTTGGGCCACTTCATAATTTTGCCGGTGAGCCCGTCGAATTGACTGTAAATTGTTTGGAATAAAAGACTTAAAGTATTAAACAATATATATCAATTTCAAGCAAGATGTTGGTAAACTATAAATGATTTAATTTAACCGGGCACTCACTTTGGTTTGAGTCACGTCGTTAGCGAGTTTAAGCGACGCTTGTGATATTTGCTGTTGAATCTTTTTCGTTAACAATAATTGATTGATGTCATCTTCATTGCTATTCAATAGATTTTCAGGCAATTTGAATCCAGTATCAATGTGTCGTCGAAGCGTTGAATTATTATTAAGCTGATTTCGATCGCCCCCATCGCTATAATCGATTCCACCAATGCTCGATAAATCGTTCAGCGAGAACGTCGAACAGCCGATGATTTTCGCTTCTTCCCGGCACAATTGTTGCAGCATATTATTTTTTTCAAGCAGCATCTTGTCGAGGTCTTGCTTTCGTTGCTTTAGCGTTTGTAATTTCTGTGAAATCATCGATTTTGTGTTCGGCGACAGCGTTGGTGACAACGGAGCACTTTCATTCAATTGCATTGTGGTTGAATTTGGTGATGGTAATGGTCGATCGACATTCTTGAAAATGTTCGGCGTGCGGGTCTTATTTCGAATATTATTTGCGTCGGCTGTTGTTGTTGTTTTTTTTTTATATCCAATATGTTGACGATGAATATGAAAAAGGAAGTGGAAAAATATAAAAATAAGTATGAAATTCAATGCTACGTAAATAAATGGAATCTAAAATGAGGGGGAAATGTTGCGAGAAAGAGTATATTGTGAAAAAAAGAGCAAAAATCAACAAGTTCGGTTAAACACAAGTTGTTCGTCATTCTTTTTCTCAAGTTGGCGCATTAAATTACCAACGGCAGAAGCCGCAACAACAATAACATCAGAAAAAAGCGGAGAGCGTTTGTTGTCTGCGGTTAAAGCAGGTGCGCATTGGATAAGTAATACGTCATCGCTTTTGTGTTGAATAGTTTAAAAGTCTTGTGTTCTTCGCCTTTTTTCGCACTAAAACATTTTACCAGAATTTCTTAGCTTTAACACTTACACATTTCAGTAGTTTTCATCGATATTCTTATGCGTGCAACACAGAAATTCCAATCGATCTACACACTTTATTGGTATTCATGAATAAACACAGTATTTATTTTTACTTTTCTATTCACTAGAAATAAAACGAGATAATGTCTATACCTTGAAATCGGCGTATCAGTCTGTGATTTATTTTAGTTTTTGTACAAAAATGCACACACACGCATAATGCCTCCGTTCATTACTAACGCACTCTTCTCACGCACAAAAAAGTAAACATTAAACTAGTGCCCGTTGTAGTGCAATCGAAGAAAACAGAATGTGTATTCGGTTGGCCTCTTCTTATTCCTTTTTGTGTAACTTTTCTTTGTCGTCGTTGTCGCCGCCGTCGTCGTCGCTTATGTTGTCTATCACTCAACTGAAGCTATTTATTCTTACAGATACAATAGCACCAATGCACTTATTCCATGCTCTTCGTCAACGTAAATGACTGCCGCTTAACGGAAAAAACTAAATTGATTGCTACTTAATTAAAATGCAAACTCATATTACAGCGGATAAAATGCGAACGAAAAACTGCATAAGAAAATCCAAAATAATGAAGCAGAGTTGCAAAGAAAAATAGGAAAATAACAATCGATGGAAACGTAAGAAATGAAAAAAATAACACAACACAACACTTTGCTGGAACGTCAGTTCAATGAATTTACTGCTCTGCTATGTTGTCGCAGTGTGTTTGTGTTGGGAGCGGCCATGTTCATTTTTATTTCTCTCCTCTTCACCGTTCACACTTCGATGGTGTAATGTCAAAACATAGTAGCGTTTTCATAGGGGAATCGGTGTTTCAGTTCATACACAAAGCAGCAACAAGTTTCTCCTTTGACTTTTGAAAACGTGTTACCACCGCGAGCAATGGAGCTTTTCCAAATATCTTTGTAGCTTTTGATTTGCGCACACAATTTGAATGGAAACACGTTGTGTATCGAATACACATCGATTCGCTGGGCCACCTGCACAAAAGCCAACAAAACCATTGACATCGAAGTGACACGACTATTCGGTTAAACTCTATTCAAAATATCAGCGTACTCATTCGTAGTACAATAGGATAGTATAAAATCTGATTGGAGTAAAAGAGAGCGAATCCTAACGGATCTTTAGATTCGGCTGCGCTCCGATGTGTTTGTGACGAACCTACACGTTTGCAAATCACAGCAGCATTTCACTACAGTTTGAGGATATCATTCGAAGAGGTTGATCGAATTGTAAACATTTTTGTTTTTTGTGTAGAAAAGAATTCCACTAATTCGACATCATGCAGGAGTTTTTCAAAGAAGAATTCAATATTTATCACAAGATTTTTCGCCGTGAAAGTCAAAAAATATCTGCTGGACAGGAAATTCTCAACAATTGTGTAAGGATGATGCATACACTTGATTAATTTTGGCGCACATGTGAAACTACGCTAAACAAATATGACAATTGCGTGTGCTGTTATTTTTCTGTTGTTAGGTTAAAAAAATACATGGAGCTGCCATGAAATCAACGGACATTCACGATATTCAGCGAAGTATTCGATTGATGTCGATATTTTGCCAAATTTTCGAAACATTCAATTCGAATGTTGAAACATTGATATCATCCATTGACGAAGACATTTTCAAAGAAGTGTTGGCCAGTTCGCAGAGTTCGTTTTGCTTGCGCATTAAAGATTGGCTTACGGATCTTTCATCATACCAAATTGGTGACACATTTTCCGGCTCCATGTCTTACGTCTTAGGAAATGCCTCGAATTTGTGTTTCATTAAAGATATCAAAAGGTAAATTAACCCAAATTTCATGATAAAGCGTGCATTTTAGAATTTTATATTGCATCAAAACAAGTGAACATTTGTTGCATATGGAAAATATATATATTTTTGCGATAGATATCCGGCTAATGACTTCCGAGATCGCTGTGAATCGATGTTTGATGGCATTCCACCCTACGGCTACGTTTTTGCATTGGTAATTGGCCTAGAATTTTTGCGCGCCATTCGTATTGATTCGTTAGTAAGTTCATATTCAAGTGATTCATTGTTCTTACAATAGAGTAAATGTTAAACATACAACATCATTGCTGATGAATGCAGACTGTTATTCTTATCGTAGGCAACCAATATGGCAATTCGTATTCGATTGATTGATATCGGTGAAACCATTTCTATTTCACCGAATGCTACCAAATACAATCTGTCCGAGGAAGCACAACGGCATCCTCCAATGGCAATTCTTTGTCGTATTGAAAAGGTGTGATTTAGTTTTATCGATTACAAAAGAGTGTATTATGATAAGAGTAATTTCAGGTTAACGGCAAGGCAGTGACGTCATTGAGTTCCATTTGTCGCAAAAAGTTTGATGTAAAAATCAAAGATATCTGCGTGTAAGAATTCCCTGATTTCTGCCCCCATGCTTGTATATTTGGGTAAATCCTATGAAAAATCAATAATTTTTTATATATGTTTTGAATGTGATCATTTAGGAATTTGCTTGAAGTGGAGCTATTCACCGAGACAGACAACGACGTCGAGGAAACGGTATGGTTTTTTTTTTTTCATTTTTTTGTGGGAAAATTATAAGATATGTCGCAATTTTCGTCCGAATAGAACAAAAAAATGCATAAAATGGTAATTGAGTGCATCGAAAATACCGAAAATGAAAGACCGGTTCCACAAAACATTCCGAAATCTAATGCGACAAATGCGAAATGGAATCGTATGGTATCATCACCCAATCCATTCATTGAATTAATTGCTCAACAAAGTAATCATCATGAGTTGCCAAATTCAATGCAGTTCAATGGAAATGGCGAAAATGTAACACCAAAAAGACAAGCATCAACACCGATTACACCGAATACTCTTACAAGCGGTAGAACAACCGTATCAACTCCCAAATCGGCACCGGAAAGACCAGCACTGCCACCAGTTCCACCACGTCAAGTGCCCAAAACATTGCCAAAAATCCGAATTCCATCGCACATTGCACGATGCAAAGCAAATGAGATGGAAAGCAATCATTCACCCCGAAGCCAAGTTGATGATGAGATCAAACGATCCGAGCCGATCACAAAAGCAAGTGAAAATGGTAACTCTTGCTACAACAAAAGCAAGCTAAATACTCATGATCCATGTTCATGTAAATCAGGTGCCCATCCAAGAGTGCCAAAGACTCAACCAGACAGCGGATATGTCAAATCGAACCCAACACTTGGTAAAATATACACTTGATTTCATTTCAATAATGTTTAGTTTATGTTTAAAAATTTGTGAGCAGAAGTGATGCCAACGCCATCAAAAAATGAAGAAAAAGCGGTTACACCAACCCACATTCTCGACTATAACCAAATCTATATCCAATACGGCGAATGGGAAAAATGCTTTGAGGAATATCAATTTGGTATGCTGCAACAAGTCCAACGAAAACTTTTGAGCGACAACCCAAGTAAGTCCAAATTTTACTACACAATTTTATTTTTTTTAACCTTTTTATATTACTAATGCGATCGACCATTTCTTAAGAGTTGAATGGCTTTGTTTTGGCGCTATATCCTGCCGATAATTTAATTTATCGCGCTCGCGTCGAATCGATTGAAAATCGAAATATTACGGTAAGATTCATATCTTAAGATTACCAACTGAAACGAATTGAATCGAAATTCGCTTTCGCTTAGGTCTTCTACGTGGACTATGGAAATTCGGAAGTGGTTGACTTCGATTCTATATTCGAATGGGATCCAGTGTGTGATTTACTGCCATTTCAGGCTATTCGTTGCCAATTGGCTAACATACGCTGTTTACCTGGAATGTCATCTCAAGATATCTTCGAATTTCTATCTCAAAGATATCTCAACAAGCCGTGCAAAGCATTCATTGTGTGAGTAGGAAAAAATTAATTTAAAATCATGGAATCAGCAAGGAATTGAACATAATATTTTGCTACTCGTTAGAGACCATTCGGAACACGCATTGCTGGTGACCCTGAAGAATTCGTTTGGACGAAATTTAATGGAAGACATCAAAATAAATTTGGTCCGCGAATGCATCGTTTGAATGCGAATGAGTCACATGTCGAACGACCCTGGAAACAATTTAATCATAGCCCACAATACCAATCGAAATATCAGAAAGAGATAAAGATAATCCATGCCAGAACATAACAAAATCCAAATTTAAACAATAAAATAGCGTAATATAAAAAGCAGGTGATACAAATTGTTTGGACAATCAGCTAAAGCCATACCTAATAATCTGAAACTCGTTAATTAGGAGTAAGTAAAAAGTTCATTTAAGTCATTGGCAAAATATTCAACAATTTAAACAAAAAGTACTGAAAATAATGAAACGAACATGAAAAATGGAAATACTAAATCCTTTATATACGTTAAGGTCCCCAGACAAAAAAATAAAGACAAATTGACCGATATTTGGGGAAAAATTAGAATTTAATTTATTTTGAGCATCCGCTATTTTCTCGGTGAAGCATTCGAATTTGTCGTCATTTAGTCAATGCAATGATGTATGTGCAATAACGCTGAATGTGTTCATTCGTCTCCATAACAGCAACAACGGAACCAAAGAGCAGCCGTTCGTTTCAATAAAACGGTACCCACGAAGAGACTTTCGATGCGTTTGGTCGTTCCATTGCAATCGACCAAGCGATACTCGTCTATGAATTGATGTTGTAAATACATTAAATAGACATATGTATATAAATATATGTATGTATGCGAAGGGTGTAAATAGATGTCAAACCGAATGTGTACATTCGTTTATGTATGCCATTAAAAAAAGTCGAAAGATAACGCGCGCGCAAACAAACACGAAGGTGACGCAAGCATGTATATATATATATATATATATATATATATATATATATATATATATATATATATATATATATATATATATATATATATATATATATATATATATATATATATTGTTGTAGTTAGTTAGCTGCAATCGACCCGAAAAAGAGAAGTCTCCTGACGGGTACCCATCTATCTTGACTCATAGGAAACAATTTCTATTGTTGTTCAGAGGAAAAAACGCACACAGTGAACGTATCGAATATTGTCCGAGATCAAAACAAAAATTGAATTGAAAACAACAAATTCAAACATGTTTATGCAGCATCAGCAAAATTGCGAGTTCGCTAAGTCCGCATCTCGTCAAGCGTGAAACAATACCCGAAAAATCTCTCAATACATTTTCACAATTGTACGTTTTGTGACAGATTCTGGGAATTCGTACAAGTGACAGCGGAAAATTTATTTTGCTGTGATCCAATTTCATAGTAAGTATTTCCGCAATTCTCGATGCCAAGTGAGTCATTTGGCCACTGGTCGAACGAATCATGATGTCATTTCTATCGAACATCGACATTTTTCGAAGTGTGGCATAAAAAAATTGTAGAGGGCGCTCGAGGTAACATATGAATTCTACAATATTGCGCAATAATTTACTCAGAGTAATAAATTCATTTGGATTTTTCCGTTCAACTGTCTGCCATGAAAAATCCCAAAGTGGGGTTCTTTCGAATGGAACAAATCTGCTATCAATGGAGAGCCAGCAATTTGAAGAATATTCCGCTGTGTTGATCACAAGCAGGATCTTGACTGACATTTGTATAGGAATATTATCATCTTTTTAATTATGATGTGACTGTGACGCAAGGAGTCTTTGAACTTTTATCAGTTCAAGTGTTCTCATGAATAAAAAAACACATAGTAAAAACCAATAATCAATGTAACGTTTAAATCATAAGAATATCAAATGTTATAAAGAAGATGATTTTTGGAGATGCACTCAATGAATTCGGTTTCATGTGTAATTGGGCCGAAAGCTGGGCGAAATTCATTTTCAAAAAGCTATTTATAGAGTAAATAGGTTTATATATTTTGTCTATAAAGAACGTCATTTATTAGGTAGAGAATGTAGAAAATGTCGCAACCAGATTAAACAGACTTATAAATTCAAGCTCCTGTTTCGCAAATATTTCGAAATCAATAGAAAGCAAAACCATCTGTATAGCCATTGTGCGATTCAGTACTCATCGTTACAGTCGTAACTGTTAAACAGAAATAAATGTTGATTGCAAACATTTTACAATCGCTTACTACGAAATTCTGCAATTGTGTGCAAAACTCACATGGCTGTGTGAAAAATGTAAATAAATTATCATAAGTTGACAGGGCTTGCAAAATAATTGAACAGTAAACAGAATATATGTGAAATGGGAAAATACATTCGAAGCGTGCAAATAACAAATGACATACTTTTGAAAAACAAAATATGCGAAAGATCGTCAGTTGCGTTTTATTGATTCCGGAAATCTCTGGTTATCAAGAAAAAATCAGCCATTTGCTAAAAATCATGATGAGAAGCAAATTGGAAATTAATTGTAGTGATAAAAATAGACACGGGGTATTTATATCGCCACTGTTCGCATACTCGATGAGCGTCTGTTCTAGCTGGTCAAGATGTGAAAACATCGGCTTATACACAGTATATCAGAGAACCGTAATAAAATCTTCATCGGAAAAATATTGACCGCGAATGAGAAAGAAAGCGAAATAGAGAAGCGCTAACCATATTTCATAAACTATTATACTCGACGGTGGCTCAAAAATACACGTCAATGCGTGTACTTTCACATCTATACATGTTGTGGTCTACATGGTTCATACGCTAGCACCAAACATGATCAAAACCAAATTCCATTTACATCAGATTCGTATGATTTGATATGCGGTGCACTAAGTTGTATGAGTGCATAGCAGCTAAACAATGCTCGACTGATTCTCCCAGCCAAATTCAACCGAATCGCATGTAGCAATAAGGTTGATATTCCTTATATATACCCACAAACACATACACACAAACACACATACACACGCACACATAGACATTCGTGCCGAGCACACACATATTGGGCGTAAGGAAGTCTTCTGACGGGTACCGTTTAAAACTTTTCTATATTAGACGTATGGCGATGGGAACGATAAATGAACGAATGAAGAAGATAGACAGAGAACAGCAAAAACTCCGAACGGGATGTAACGTGAATGTCGTCGAATCAATGTTATTGTTATTGTTGTTTTTGGTGCTCGTACATTGTGTTCCGATGAATAAAGTTATTTGTACGGTATTCGTACGGTTGCGGGTCTGTGTTGGAGCGCTTAAACTCTGCGCTACGGCAAACGCCAATGTATGCGTCCATTTCCGAAAATATAGTTTAATACAATCGTGAAAACCGACTGAAAAACGATGGCGAAGATGTTGAAGGCCCCGAAGTATAAAATTGTTTATGCGGACCGCATGAATTTGAAAAAACTCACGAATTGTGTTGAATGCCAAACAAGTACAGCACTAGCTTAGAAATATGCGAAACAAAGACAACAACATGCTTGGCAAACAGTCAATGCGTTTCTTGTGTCGCAATATTCTGTTTGCTTCAACAAAAACGCACAAAGCTTCGTTCACCACAGCTCATCCAAATCCGAAGGATCGTCAATAAATCATCAATATCAATACACATTCGTTCGATTGAATCCATCAAATTTTTAATGTAATTGCAAAAGGGTGTTACGCCTTATGCTGAAATAATAAGGGATATATGATTGTAGTTAGAACGCGTCTTCCAGCTATCTCATGCTCAATACTGGATTAGATTGAAACTCTTAAAAATATTTATAAATTACTCCGATTTTGTTCGTTTTTGATTTCACAATGTTTTTTTTTATTGTATTTTTAGCTCATTTCTCAAATTGTGCCACATTTATTTTTTAATAAATCCACATTTTTATCTTTTGCTCACTCAATCTGATTGAGTCAATCATTACTAACTTTTGAGTCATCTATTGATGACTTAAGAGGGATTATAGCAGTCAATCTAGATAGAATAAAGTTGAATGCTATAAGGATGTTGCCAAATTTAAATGCGTCTCATGTTCGAGTATCCTTGGAAGATGGTCGAACACTGCATTCAATTCTTGAAAAATAATCGGCTGGTGGTCGATTTAACTTGCATGAGAAAGTGTATGTACTAGCTGTGAACAGTTCGAAAGTAATAGAGAAACCGTAGCACAAGATTGAAGCAGAGACTATTTTGCTTTCTCCATTAATTTACCTTATGAATATTTTGCATCTGTTCTGTTAATCTATTGCTTTCTTCTCTCCATAAGAAATACTGTGAGCCCTTCTAGGAATCTAAAGTATTAATTGATTGAGCTAGAATTGTGATTATGAAAGAAATTTTGCAGTCAATGTGTTGAGTGCGATGCGTTGTCTGTATATTTTGAATCGTGATAAAATTGTTGTTTTATGATATTATCTTATTACCTTTTTTCTCTGCATCAATAATTTTTTCTGGAAATTAGATGGAGACAAAATATTTCAACATGTCATCAACAACTCACGTTAGCGACAGTGCTAAAAGTCAGCAACATTTGTAAAAAAATATTTATGTTGCTTCGAAAAAAGCTTTTAGAAATATCTTATTTATTATTTATTGAGATTTTAATGAAATATTCAATGACTTTTTATTCAAACAGGTAGACATCAAATTTTGCAAACACGAAACGATATACCCAAATATTCTCACGATCAGGTGCACATTAATATTTTTCGGAGCGCACCCTTCTTTTTATGCCAAATATATTGTTTTTTTTTGTCTCCCTCCAAGGACTTATTCTAATCTACTGGATGAAATATTCCAAATTGTTAACTCTATCACTAGCATTTTCCGAGAAAATCATTAAATATGCATGTGTTCGTCCAATACTCGTCCAGGTTATTAACCCAAACTTGTCGACTGGACGTTTTTCAATATATTCTTGTGTGCAAAAAAAGTGACTTGCTGACTATAATTTCAGAAACTGGCTAACCGTGATTGAACGAATTTGTGTGAAAATAATCACTTTAAGCCACAATTCATTCAGTTGATTAATTTGAGCCGTTTCTGACTTAAACTTCAGCTGACAAGGGCCATCGATTTTGCTCGAAATTATCATACTTAGCCGGTCAAAATCGTCCCAAATTAGCCGACTGGCTACTCAGACAAAATAAATCGCATTCAAGTACACACACAGAAAATAGTTCAGTTTTTCTATGCATTGAAATTTCAAAAACTTCATGTCGAGTTCGCAAGAGCCACATAATTTTGAACAAAAGCTTGTTTGGTTTAACTGAACCTCGATTTGGTATAACATTTCCATACTACAAACATCGAAAAACAAATCTTTCTCTGTGTGTAGAAATATGAAAAAATTCGATCTCGTTGAGCATTCATATTGCATAGACCGTGTGAACGCTATGATCCAACGATTATGTGTGCATTTTCATTGTGCATGAACATCGGCGTCGGTTGCAAATGGAATAAACTTCACATCGGAGATGATGCTCCAAATATGCATAATAACAGACAAAATCTAACATAACCCATTCTGGGATGGGAACTGTGTATTTTCTTCAAAATCTGTATGTTATATGTAAGAGAGAAGCAGAATTTGCCGAAATATATTTAGAGATTTAGCCAGGAATATATAGCATAAGGTCGAAATTGTATTATCATATCGCTTAACAGCTGCAAAAAATATAGCATTGAACTAGAGATCGACATTTATGGCCATTGGTAGCCGATTTTACCATGGTGATTGTATTGCATACGTGCACATACATATGAACATCCTATGTATTTGTTCTCGGTGATTGGTATCGAAAATTAAATCTCGATTTCATGCAAACAGGGCCAACATAGACTTATGTACGTATATTTTATACTATTCATATCTATAGCTATATCTTATCAAAATATAAAATATCTTTCTATATTTTTTTTTTTTTCAATATTAGAAACTTCGCGAAGGAAAAGCAAAACTCCATCGAACTACGTTTGTAAATGTGTTGAACACTAAAAATCGCCAAAACTTTCATATGTTAGCAGTACATAGCATGTTTTTAACTCCGCATACTCAACGAAATATACATAGGGCATTGTATGGTATCACGATTGTACCACGAAGTGTGTTCTGTGTGAAGCAAGCGACAGAGAGAAAGAGAGAGGGCGCAAGAGAAAGAGTAAGAGCGTGAGCGAGAAGCATAGATTGGAATTCATGTCTCTCTGTGTTTTCTTTTTGTTTTTTATTTTTCTACAGATTCTCTCCTCGCTTCGGCAGTGTATATAAAACATGCATTATTCATTTTTGTGTGCATAGTCTCCGGACGGGTACCCGTAAATTCGCAACGAAACAACCGAAAAAGCAACGGCGACAACAATTACAACAACAATACACCATAAATGACGAATGGCAAGCAAAATGTATAGCTGATCCATATGAACTAAAAAGACAAAAAAGAATTAATGAATTTTTATTTTTTTTCCATTGCAGAGCAAATAGAACAACATCGACACTGAATCGTGTGGCTGCAAATGCCCGTCAATAAAAGTGGCTTAATGTGAATGTATTACATATTATGTGTTTACTTTTTTCGATGTATGTGTTGTTTGTTCTCGTTTATGTACAATCAAGCTATTTTATTCAGCTATTTTTTGTTTCATATTCACCTTAGCGTTAAGCTGCGGGCTCCTTTGAGCACCTACTCACCAGCTAAAGTCTTTTTGCTTACAAATTCATCATTAACAGAGTATCTTTTTCTTTTGCACTTCATAAAATCATCATGATCCTCCTGGGCTTTGTCAATTCCTTCGGCAAGCCATACTTTTTGATGGATTTCAGCAAACCTCATACAATCTTGACATATCCTCTTCTCTTCACACTGAATGACCTCGTAGTGTTCGCTCCAAATGTTTCGTCCAAATTCCCTGGATGCCTTTACCAGTTTCGCTCTTGTCAGGCTACAAAATATCATTTAACATTGGAATCTGTTACATATCACAATTCAAAATATCTATGGCTTTCCCTCAGCTGCTCTTTTTATATGCTCTGTGGGCTTTCGATCTCGCGATTGTGCTGGTTTCATAAACTAACTAATATATCCATATATTTATTTTTGTTTGCAGAAACCGATTCAACGTGTTTTAAACCTTGAATGAGATTGAATATTTTATTGCATGCTAAAGTGAGGCTTTTTATCATTTTCAAAAGATTTGCATCTGAACTGAGTCAAAGTTTTCGCCAAAGTTGTGTCGATGTTTGAGAATGCTCGATGTCGATTTACTATCCATGAACAATGCGAAAAGGGACTTCAAACCAGTTTTGGCCATACTTATACTATTACTAATACTCTTTCATTTTCGGAATTAATTAATACCTATTTACTTTCCTACAAATTCAATTCAATTCGAGCAAATAATGCAACGTCATCATAAAGTGAACGGTTCATGGGTTGCGCCACATACACACACACACACGCGCGTCAACCCATTTTATATCATCGCTTATATAAACATTCAATTTATATACCATTTGAAATTAGATTTGACATTTTGAATAAGATGACCTTCAGCTGCGTGTGATAGCGCAAAATTATTAAGCACGTTCGTTAGTTAATTTCATACGCTTGAAACTGCAATTGTTTTTAACATAATCGCTTCACTGAGAATATTTGATGACGACTCGCACATGATTTTGTTTTCGAAAATGTTTTTGAGGTGTGCGTAGATGGCGCTGTCGATCCCCATTTCAAAGGTCGTTCATAAAAAACAACCATTTCAAAGGTCATAATTTCAGGTACTTCTAAAGTATCTGAGAATATTCTGGCAGACAAAAGAAATATGAGTACTTTTGAATTGATGATCAAACTCCACTTAAGCTTAATGATTGCAATAATAAAAATAAACACTTTCGGGGGAAATTGAATCGACAAATAGACGCGGAACTGTCATTAGTGTCGTTTATTCAGCTGAACACATGCAATGTGAGAAGGGAAAAATGAATTAACTTCAGCACGCTTAATATTGAACAAAAATATGAAATAGCATTTAAGCTCATATCGCATCAGCGTCCGCAACTGAATCCACGCTCTACTCCGTTATGTTTTGCGTATAAATTGAAATAGACTTAGCAATCACTTTTGTCGTTGGTTATCTATTTTTTCAGGAGCATGCAATAGCATGCACCTCGCACATCGTCAATTCCTCAAATATTTTTCATGCACTAGAATTGTTTGACGATCGATGGCGAATGGAAATGAAAGCCATTTTGTTGCCATAAGAGTTTGCAATCATAAAAAATTCGCTCGGTATTTGTTAATGAAAGGCCATAATATTTGCAATACATCGATTTTTAAATGCAAATATTCGATAGTGGATTTTCTGGAATTTAATATTGTCTAACTATGATGCAATTAGTGAAATTAAAAACGCCTGAAAATAACGAATAACACATTGTAATAGATTTGCTGAAGCCAACGTATGTTTTCATGTGTTCGCTATAAAAATGTTGATAAGAACAACTACAAGGACAAAGAGAAACGTGATCGACTTTGCACGTTTTTTGCATTGACCTTTTCCATGCCACTGCACAATGCAGGGACCAAAGCAAATAAAATGATGCATTTTTATAAGCTGCTGAATCAAATTAATAGATTGGTTCATCGTGTGGTAGTTTCAATGACTTGATCACTATAGTGAACAAGACAATCGAAGTTTAAGACCGCTATTTCCAAAAATGCCGTTGAGCATGAACTTGAAATGAATCGGAATTGAGAGTTAAGAATTGGTTTGATCGTTTCACCATATTTATATTGATGAGCTGATCTTCAGATATGTTAATTGGATCACCAATATGCTAATTGAAAAATTAGAAAACAATCTGAAGATCAAAATTTGACCAAAATTGCTTGTTTTCTAATGGCGGAATTTCTTAAGCTATTGTTGAAAATGATGTTCAAGTGCCAACATCTGCACAGAACTAGATTTCGGTTGTTGTAGAATGAAGAAGACAACACTGGAATAGAATAAAACAGCGAGTGCAGTTGATTCAGATAGGGCACTCTAAAAGTGCTTTTAGTGTCGGTTGTATCCGACAAAATCAATATGATGATATAAATATACATTGGAAGAATCAGCGTTTTTTTAAAGTACATAAGCTCCAAAATGATTCATAAAAACAGATAAAATACGATAAGGTGCACTTAGCAGTTTTCCGTGTATGTGTATGCATATATTGTAAATATATCTTTGAAAAACGAAAAAATAGACAATATAAATAAATAACCATATAGTTTATAAATAATGTATTATGGTAGCCTCTTGAGAGTACCCGCGCACACACACACACACACACACACACACTGAAAAAAAGTTAAATGTAAAACATCCAAACGGAAAATCGGTGTTGAGATCGCCCGCCAAACAATTTGGTACACAAGAAGAATAAGTAACAAGAGCAGACAGCAGCGGCGGCAGTGGCGGCGACGACAGCGGGAGTCAAAGCTGCCGTATCGTACGCGCTCATCAACTGGCATGAACAAGAGAACCCGTGTATATAGTGAAATTAAAAAAAAAAAACAAACAAACAATTTTCACAGAAAACAACAACAATCTTGCTCTACCTAATAAGCGTACACAGACAGACACACACACAGACACACACACACACACACATGCATGCGGCACGCAAGTCCGCAATACCACAACACAACCAAGAAACCCCATATATACACAACATCATGTGCAATAATGTTTCTTATTATGTATTGTGTACATAAATTCGTGTATATATACACTAAATTATGGACTGTATGTGTTAGAAAAAAAAGGTACCGAACAACGACGACGATGTACGTAGCTGAGCCAAGCACGCCATTTATCGGGGCCTCGATGGAGACTTTGTACTTTTTTAGAGTAACACATATCAATAGTCTTATACGACTGTTCGTTCACAATGCACACACATTTCGAAAGCAAACCAAAACCCATGAAGCAGTCGTATTTTATCCGAGTGTGAGGCAACAGCCCGACTTTGAGAATTAGCCAAGAACGAAACTTCTAGGAGAAACTTACATATATATTTTCTCATCTCTGTTTGATTCTAATCTCAATAAAATTTAATAAAATAGCATAATTCTATCCAAATCCTCTACCGCATTTTTGTTTCTATTTTAAAAACAATTAATTTAATTTGCAAATGAATTGGCGGGGCGCAAACAATTTTGGTTTATCGTAAACACTTCACTCACAGTAGGCATTGTGATCGTGCGTATTTTTCGGCTATGACTGAACATTCAACACCAAGCCATTTAAAATTTTGAAAAAAAAAACATTTTGTGACTGAAAACTGTAGATCCGACAACAGCAATAATACTTGTAAGAAGATCGAAGATAAAAACAAATTTGTGATCGTGAAATCATCGAATTTATGAATGAAAAATCACAAGTTTCAACTACGTCTTGACAACAAATGTACAATTTGGATAACAAAAATTGAATTATGTGTGTGAAGTTTGGATTCCAAACATTATAACAACCGTTTGACAAAACGATTTTAGAAAGAACAAAAAAATACAATTTTTATTGTTTGATCCGAACAAATTGAATTGGTGAATTGGAACAGTTAGAATCAATTTCAGTATTGGCAGTGTCTTTCATTCCACGGATGCATGGAATGAATCGACTTTCACTCAATATTACCCTGAAGGAGATACGAAAGTGAAAAAGTGGCTATAAAAGCAATTAAATTATCACTGTCATTGTCATCGGTTCCGTCCAAATCCGCGCTGAATTTGTTATAATGTCATCGCAAGTCGATATACCCACATACTTGCGACAACAATTGTCGAGCTACGACACAACACTGAACCTAGCAATGTCTGTACAAAGTAAGGTCAAAGAGGAGCGACATGATGATGCCGAAATTCGCGAAATGGCCGAAAAAATGCGTGAAGCGCATAAAATGCAGTCGGCGAAAAATGCCGCTACACAACAACAACAATTGGCGAATCGCTTACAAAATCAGGCATCCACATTGCCCGGTGGTCAAGCGAACATGATGAACTATGTGATGCGTAAAAATACGACGATGCCGACATCGACATTGTCGAGCACTGTGTCACAAATGCAATCGGCCGACAAATTGAAGCAAGCCGGTGAAATTGGTGCGAATAATTCTGACAATGGTGAGAAAAAACCGTGCGACGATGAGAGTCAACGAGGTCATTTTGGCTGGGCGACATTCGGCAAAATACACATTCCATACATTTTGCGTCAGGGTGAAAAATATTGTGCGGTTCGGATGGTTGAAAATAAGCTATTGAACAAGTATCTAAGTCATTTACATCAGGACATTTACAGTTGCACTTGTGTTCGAAGCTATTATATTACTGAAGCCGAAAGTCGTCTATTCAACGAAATCAATCACAAACACTGCGATTCCCAATTCGGCCGTGACATGTTCACATTGAAAGATTTAGTGGTACGTTTGAGTGATGCAAATAAATTTTTCCAGTTTTTGGATGTGTGTTATAAGAAATTGTTGATGGGCAGCAGTGGGCCATCCGACAAATGTGGTTTTATTCGTATCAATAAGGAATCCGTTGTTCCGTACACTGTACGAGATGGACAACAATTTGTACCGCTATTCTATTTTGAAGGCGAAACAGACAATTTGAAATTGAAAGCAGACTATCTTTCCGGATGGGATTTATCATATTTGAAATTCTGTTGCAAAGTCCAAGGCATCCGAAATGAATTGTTTGCAAGCGATTCAGTGGCAGTGATAAGTTTGACTGATATAAAAAGTTATTTCCCCGTTGGCACCGAATTCGAAGACTATTGGCCCAGTAAAGTGGTCGAGAATCAATTACTTATCGGTTCGTCGGCACAAAAACCGAATGGCAGCTCCGTTCAATGGACACGACAACCCAGCCAACCTCCACCAAAAGTTCCAAATCCACAAATTCAAAAGATGAATGCGGCGCGCAAAGCCAATGCATATGCAAATCAAATCGCACAACAGGTAAAAGTTGGTCGATATATTTAGAAAGAGGCGAAAACTATCCATTATTCATGATATTAATTTGGTTTTTCTTCGAATTTTTGCAGCAACTCAAACAACAGCAACAACAACAACAACAGCAGCAACAACAGCAACAGCAGCAGCAACAACAACAACAACAACAACAACAACAGCAACAGCAACAGCAACAACAGCAGCATCAATTACAACAATCTTTGGCCGCCTCATCATCAAATCCTAGCTTTGCAGCAGCTGTTCAAGTAAGTATTTTTCTGTTATTGCCTTAGGTCTGAATGACGTATTTTGTGTTTGACAAAACTCATTAAACAATTTCATTTCTCAATTCACTTGAGCAGGCGTGGCAAAACATCGGCAATATTGGTGGACTGAATAATATGATGTCTCAGATGTCATCAGCGGAATTGGCTCGACTGATGGCTCAGGTATTATGTTTGCGAAAAATGAGTCTATGCATAATTGTACCCGTCTAATATCTAACAAGCGCTTTTACAATATTCTAGCATCAGTTACAGACTCAAGCGCAAGTTCAAGCACAACAGCGTAGCACCTACTCGCAACGGTCCTCACAAATTCCAAACCAAATGACCAGTAGACAAGGATATGGCAATTATCCAGCCAGTTCATTGAATCTTGGATCAGTGAATATCCAACAAATGCAATCGCCACCACCGCTAGTTAGGTCTTCACAGAATTCAGCATCGTACGTGCATTGTATTTGTCGCATTTATCTCTAATCAAATATTCATCAATCTTTAATGCGCATTTTGTTTTGAAACCGTTAGATCGGGCTCGGTTGATTATCGACGACAACAACAATTGTTGCAGCAGCAACAAGCTCAACGGCAGATGTCAAATATGATGCATCAGCGTCCGGCTCATTCGCAACCGCATCAATCTCTAGCATCAGCCTACGATAGCCGCTACAAAATCATTCCCGATGTACAATCAGTAATGAATCATGGGATGACCCCACCTTTCAAACGAACACACTGCTCAATTCAGAATGTTTCACTTGCTTGCGTCAATATGCATCCACATTCGGAAAATGATTTGCTTATATCAGTCGGCGACTTTAACGATAATCTTTTTCCGAATCTTAGTTTCGAAATGTGCGTCGAACGCTTATCAGTATTGAAAATTCATCTATATATTGGAAATCGGTAAGCAAATTGCTGCGAATTCATTGAATTTGATCGGGAGGCATTTGTCTTATTCTGAAATATTTCAATGAAATCTGCCTGAATGACATTAATTTTATGAATAGATCTGTAGCTAACTGTTTGTTTTTCCGTTTATTTCCGCAGTGATCAAGTACATTTAATGGGAATAAATCCAAAGATGCCGCTGGTAAAAGTGCGCGATGTGATTCAACACTATCCACAATTGAGCTATATGGCTCAAGCTCAAGATCAACCGTTAGCAAAACGATCGCGTATAAGCTAGGAAATGGGTTGGGGGATAATGTCTTATCCCCCAAAAGAGACTGAAATCGATACATTAATAGCAACAGCAGCACCAGCAATAGCACCACCATCAGTAACAACAACATTAACACAGCACAAGCAATCACAAAAGTCATTCACACAATCGCTATCATCGTCAACTGTAACATCATCGACAAATCTAAATGAGGCAATCGCACGGAATATTGCAACAAATATGGATTTACCGTATTCACATGAGTATGGTAGCAGTAATAATAGTAGTACCAAACCAAATGGCGGTAGCTTGCTTGACAGGCCACCTGGCCACTATTGCCCAATCAGTAAATATGAACTGCTGCCAAGCAGCTATACGCCCGGAACAATTGTATCGGATTCAGTTTCACCGCGTAGCTCAACTACATCGTTGGCTGATGCGCATCATGCAAATTCATTCTATCAGCACCATTCATTAGAGTTACCATCACCATCATCGTCGACATCATCGCAAACATCCAAAACGAATCTTTCGATGTTTGGCTCCTACTCGCCAAGCTCATTCCCATTATTATCAAATATATCATTCGATTCGCCCCCAATTTTTCCACCAACACCGCCACCTTCGGCCTGGAATCCATTTTGGTAAAAGTATATGCATCAAACCATTTTCCCCATCTTTTACCTCACACAGTCTGGAAAATCGCTATTTGTTATTTTGATTTGTTCCAAAAAATTCTCTCTCCTTCTTTCTCTCGTTAGAAACTACTCACCTTAACTTAAAACAATATTTAATCAAAGAAAAATGATGTAAATATGTTGTAAATATGAGAAAAATATTCTAGATGAAATCAAAAATAAATTTGAAGCAGAAAAAAACCGACACGGTTGTGTCTCAAAGATTACGCTCTGCAATAAATCGACTAAAGTCATGTAAAAAACAATCATCAAAAATGCACTTCATTGCTATTCTTCGAAGAAAAACGCAAAGTTACTATTATTCATAAACATTTAGCATACCAATCGATGTATTTAATTGATAGACATCTAATCAAACATTCTTCTGATGGAACGAAAACACTCACTGCTTATCCTTACTATAGGAAACAAATGATATGTTAATTTATGTTATGTACTGAATAGAGCATAAATGTTTAATTATTTCAAATAAACTGAATAGAAACAATTGCAGCTAAGCTAGTTGGTTATATGGATTATATCCATTTGAAAAGAAATACGATATGTATTCCGAATTTAGCGCCGGAAAATGAATGGCAAAATCAAAGTCTACTTATTTATCGAAAATTCGTTTAGCAAATATCGAAAATATCTAGAGTCAACACAAACAGAAAAGATAATGAAATGACACGTTCTGACTATATTTATTGAAAATTTGTTTTTTTTTTTCTAAAAAATTAAAATTAAAATTAAATGAAAATATTAGTTATTGTGGTGAAAATAAACTTGAATTTCTATTTCAAACTACAATTCAATATTATGCATTTGTCTTTTCTGAATCAATCTTTGTTTCGGCCCCTGTCTCTCTATCATTCAGACTCTGTCTTCAGTTTCTCTCTCATCTGTTATGCATATTCTCATGTGATGACACTTTATTCGAAAAGTGCAGACTCGCATTTCTTTGTACAATATATAAAAACTATAATAAAATCAAATTTTAAATCTCGCTTTGTATAAACAGTATCTGCGGCTATTTTTGACTTTTCATTGCGTATCATTCGTGATGATGGCTTTAGTCGATTCATATACATACTCCAAACATGAACGCACACCAATTTAAATGCACCTTTCCCAAATAATTCAACCGAATTAAGCAAAGAGCCAGCAGCACAGTTGCAGAATCATATATTGCGGTTACACGAAGCGCATATAGCTCAAATCGGATTAAGCAATGAAGAGTATCGCCATAATAATCAACAGTCAATTGTCGTTGCAATAAAAATAATAAATAAAAAAAGAGCCACAAATGGGATGGAAGTGTATACGTTTTGCAGTGAATTGGGCAACAAACCGACGGCAAAAGATAAGAAAGTATAACAACCTATCCCCTCCCCACACCGGATAGCTGATACGATAGAACAGAACACAGTAAATCTCCCGTTGAATTGGAATAATGACATCGTCAGCGTTCATATTCAGTTGGTTGTGATGTGAAGATATGCGCACGTATGCGAAAAAACAAAAGGATTCCGTTCGTAGTGCGCTCGTTCTCTGATCGATATGATAGGAAATGGAAATTGCGGCGCATGCTTGCTCCTTTGGTGCGCTCATCGTGCCATATACACTCGCAGCGTGCAAGCGAGAAAACACCATTTCGATTCTCGATATGCACACTTTTTCGTTTGATGTTTGCACAAAGTTCGAGTGAAAAATTCATTGGTTCAACTTCGAGTGTCGACTGCACATTGAACACTCACCGAATAATGGAAATTGGCATGTATACAAATGTCTGAAGAGATGTGTGAAATCACTGTGAGAAAGAGTCGAGAAGAGCGTGTGCTTTCATAAGTGTTGAGGTTGGAAAAATGCTATCGGTAAATGAGGCGGCTGGTGGCAAGAAACAAGAACTTTTGTTATGCATAAGCTGTCTCTCTCACTCCCTGTCTTTACTTAAAACTCTCCGCTCGGTGAAATTGTATGCGCCCATACACAGTATGATGAACGTTTAAGCGAGAGGGAGTGTAAGTGCGTAAAAAAACACGTCTATTTCCAAAGCATATTTTTCAGCACCAAATGAATTGTGCAGTGTAGCTTTTCCTCTTTCACACCAAACGAAAAAAAGGAACGTCGAAATTGCAATTGACATCGACTACAGTAGTGGTTGGTGTTGATTTTGTTTTCTTGTTGTTGTATTTTTCATTTTCACACGAAATTTCTGTGCAATGAGTGTATACTTTAGCCAGAGTCGTCCTTCAGCTCTCGATGGTTTTCATTGCACATTATGACTTTGTCCATAGCACACATAAGTTTATCAATTTTTATCAACGCTCACCAAACCCACTTTGCTGCAAGTACACACTCAAACGGCGCAAAAACTGAAGCAGTGTTTTTTAAATTGTGTGATGAATGAGTGTTTTTTCTTGCTCTCTATGTGTGAATAACCTTCTAAAATGCACGGAAAATTGTAGAAAAAAACAGTTAAAGTTTAATGAAAAAGGTGATCAATGCCAGCGGAGAAAATTGAAAGAAGAAGAGAAAAAATCAAATCAGTGAGTTGATTCGTGTGGGATTGCCAATTGACACGGTCATTGGCCACGGTGGCGAGAAGTGAGAGCTTTTGAGTGTTGAAATTTGGAAGTTTCTTCTGAGTATGACATTACATTATACATTTCAGACACATTTAGTCGGTAACCGATCGAAGAACATAGAAAACCATAGAAAATAAATAGAGAGCCACTGCATGCATTAACTATTCTTAACATTTGCTATTCGAAAGTGGTATGTCACTCTTCGTATAAACGCCAAAACGTTGACAAGTGTAAAGCATCGAATTTAAATACAGTGAAATAAAAAAAAATAATTAAACAGCTTAATATCGCGCACTCAATATGTAAAATACAGCGAATTCCGTGGATTTTCATTATTCATTCTCGTGATGCCAAATCGTGTAATCGAATGTACAACATAGCTGAGTTCGCAGCATAGCAATGGTAATGGATGGTTCGTTATCAGTGTTGCAGCTTTGCTCGGCAAAATGCTAAACCAATCGTAGTTAGTTGAATAAATTATTGTACGAATTTAAATTAAATTTTTATCGATTGAAAATCGATCAGTTGATTGTGTGTGGAAAAGCGGCAAATATTGGGCTTGAAAAGCAACTACTGCAATGGAGCGAGTGTGGCGAAAAGTGAATCAGGGATTATCCAATACAACATCAACGCTATTAAAGCAATCGCGCAATAATAATAATCAAAACAGCAATAGCAATTATAATTTTGGCGATGCAGCTACGGCAAATCTGCGGCATTCATCATCGATTCATATCGAGGATGGTCCGGTCTATGCCAATGTGGCTGCATACAATCGAGGCTGGGGCTACATCGACACATCAAAATGCCGTAAGCGGCGACGGAAAGTCAAGTCACGGCGAAACAGGTAAAACTGATAAATATTTTTGAAAGAGTTGTTTTATTGTTCTGTGTGCCTGAGCAAAACAAAAGTAGAAACATCTATTCGGTGTCATTATTGAAAGTGTATTTGTACGCGACGATGCGGCAAATCTATACAATTGAATATATTGGAATATTTTCCGCTTCGTTGGTTATGTGCTATGGTTTCCGAGTGAGCACCATATTGACTAGCTCCTATTCTCCATCTTTATCTCTCCTTCTCCCTCTCTCTCTCTCTCTCTTTCTTTCCCTATGTCGTGTGTCTATTGCCATTCGTTCGGTGTTTTTCATTAGACAACTTTCAGTGACTTGAAAGTTCCGATATTAACACTAACCACGGCATTTTCTGTTCAGTCGATTTGTTTTTGTCTACCCAATGTGCCTAATTGTACGCGCCTGCCTATGCTTTATATGAATCGCCTATACGTCTGTATATATTCGCAAATATCTATGACTCATTTTCCTCGCAGTTCTGTAGCGTCATTCAAAATGAATTTTGTTGACACAACACTGAGTCATGCGAGTTCAAAATAAGGGCATTGAGTGCCATATTCTGCATCCGAATCAGTTCGAATTTGCCGCACATGAACGAGGAAACCAAAATGTGAGGAGGAAATAGTGTTTTATTATGCATTTATGTACGTCCATCGATTTAGCTGAATTTCCCGTCATATCCTTTCTGGCACTGTCTAGCTGCTATTCAAATCATTCTTGACATAATTGGATCGGACGTGTTCCGACGATGTTTTTATGCGGTCGCATTTTTTTTGCTCTCTGCAGTGTACGAAGCCAATGATGGTTTAAGACAAGCAGCTCTGATAAAATACAACGTTAGCTGGTGGCCACTGTCAATTGCACATTTACGTATAATCAGCATGCATATTTTTCATAATGTACAGAAGTTAAAGATACAGAGAAAAAATCTAGGTCTTTTAAAAGTCAATGCGGTCGCTGCTGTATCTTCCTTTGAGCACAGTATCTTGCATGGGGTCAAGTGTTTTCATTTTTTTTCTTGGCCACTGTTTGCTATCTCTTTTTTGTTCGGCAAATAAGTCAATAAACGGAAAAGTTCTACATTGTTGCTGCCGCTGGAGGAAATTAAAAATAAATCGAACAGTTGATGATTATTTTACGTCAGCGAATTTTCGTTCACTTGCATAGAAATGTTCGGGCATCTTCTATTCATATATGCGTCATTGATTTTCCAATTTTCATCAATCAGTTGTTAATCGTAAGTGTGAATTCTTCCAACGCCATATCCAAAGGACTCATGATGTTCAATTTTAACTTTCTGAACCATTTTTAATTCATGTTCATTCAACAGAGCAAAATTACAGCATTGGCGGTTTGCTCTTGTTGAACATATTCATTCTAGACACTAAAATATTCAATTTATTTGGTTTGTCAGTTGTGTTTTGCTTGGATTTTCTCTTAACATGATTGTCGGTTTTTTGATATTTTCCACTTTTGAATTTTCCGCATGAACAATAGCTCCAAAGAGAAGCACTCAAAGGCCAAGAATGCTGACAAATCAAAGGGTTCTGCAAAGGAAACTTCGCTGCGTGAGCGGGCCGTAGCCAAACTGAAAATTTTGAACTTCAATATCAATTGGGATGTCCATATGAAGCCATGCGGGTATGTTATATTCATGCTTGTTTTGTTTTTTTGCGTGTGTTTCAACTTTTTCCATTATATTCGGTGGCAGTTCCCTAAATACCAACACAATTTTTCCATGTTTAATTTATATTCGATATCGTATTTTGTCTCTCCTTTTTTCCCTTTTTTTGCAAAAGATCACGTGTGAACACTAATATATTAACTCGACGATTGTGCCGTAACCGAAGCTGCGATGACAACGAATTGTATCGATCGAATAGTTTTAAATTTGAGCGATTTCGGCGTGACGACGCTGACATCGTGTCTGTCAATACACTACCAAAACAAGTAAGTATATCACTCTCTTCCATTTGCATTTTACTTCAAACTAAGTTAAAACAAAAATAAAAAGAAACGCTTCTGAGCTTCGAGTTTACCTATTGCCATGCAAAATTTATTCAACATTTAGCCCACAAAGTGTTAATTGGGCACAGAAATCTGCACAATATACAATATTTGAATTCTTGATTTATTTTTCATAATTCATTCATATTACGGCAAACGCTTTTTGATCAAATTTTCGAGCTTCCGAATTCGACCCTTGTCAGCTGAAGCTGTCAACGATGATGTAACCGTTTGTTTGATTGTAGACGCAATCGAATTCTCACTTGTCGGTGTTTTCATAACACTCGCCATTGTTGAAGTGCCATTTGCTTCTGCTGTATCACTATCATTTTCAAATGGATTGGTTGATGGTTGAACTATATCTTTCGGCACCATTCGCTTATACAGCTCAAGTAAATACGTTGAATCAGATCGTTTTAAGCCTTTCATGTCCATTATTTTGTTGAATTCCGTTTGCGAACTGTCCGGCAACAATTTCAAATATTGTTCAATGAATGTTTGAGCCGGTGATGTCGGTTGCATGACAATTTTTATAATCATTTCGGCTTTGGTCATGCCTTTGACCACCACTTTTGAATAGCTTGCTGGCGCCTTCCGCTTCACTTGCGATCCAATCGACGGCAAATCCAACAGAATCGTCTTTAAGCTATGCGTGTCAAGTAGCAATTGCTCGCAACCAACAATGCTACTATGATTGTTAGCTGCACCGGAGGATGCATTCGAGCCGCTCATATCTATATTTGATGCCGATGAACTGTTCATTAACCGACACTTGTATAATGCGTTTATGTAACGTGGAATGAATGAATTTACGAATTTATGACAAAATTGTGTGTAGTATTTTCGAGATGCTGATAAATTATCACGAATAATCGGAATGGCCATTTGGAAATTCGATAGAATTGAGTTGACAAATGGACTTTGATCGCCAACGTTTTGGATATTGTACCAGGTTGTCTGTAATCAGAAACCATCCGAAAAATATAGAAAAATTGCATTCAATTTTTAATGATCATAGGATTTTGCTCACCTTATTCATAACTATAAGTGCCGCTTCGCAGCCCCATTCAATATCTTGCACCATCAAGTGAATGCAATTTGAAATGCATCGATGGAATATGTCTTTTTCATCGGATAAATCGATCTTATCCGTGTAGGCTTCATCACACTTTTCCTTCAGTTTTGCTTCGAGCTGATCCACCGTTTCCACGCAATATTCGGCTGTTGTTAAAATACAGCATAGTCGCACAATTTCATCGCGCGAGTAACGCGGTTGATCACCTTCTTTCAGGAAATTTTGAATTACATTTCCAGCTGCCGTCGATAGATTTTGAAAATCTTTCGTAAGCATCGACATGCTTGAACCTAAAAACCACAAAAATGCAAACGTAATCATTCGAAATAAATAAATTGAACACAAAATATAATAAACCTACCCAAAGATGTGGCTTGAGCAGAAGCTTTTGGAATTTTTTGCTCCAAAATTTTACTAGCATACTCACGAAGATACTTCTTGAATATCTGTGTCAATTGATACATTGGACTTTCGGTACTCAGTTGTGTGCACTGTACCAAGCATTTCTTATAGAAAACGAATAAATCAGCGCAACTGCAAAAAATACAATTTCATGATATATTTTGATTTCAAAGTTGACTTCCGATGAACAAACCTTGGGAGAACGGTGGAATTATTAGCGATTGGATCGAAATCGATATTCGTTTTGATATTATCCTGTACAAAACGTTCGAGAAGTTCGGCCAAATTGCGATCAATGCTGTCAATGTAAATATCTAAAAACGGTTCGAAGCACACACCGATCAGGCCAATGAAAGGTGAATTCCCAATTGATTTAGACTCATTATCGGCTGTATTAACTGGCTTATCATCGATTGCCAGTAATTTAGGTGCATGTGTTGATTTATTTATATTCATCGAAGCCAAAATTAGGCCATTGAATCGTTTGGCCAGCAGCATTTCGAATTGTTGAGTCTTCGAAATTGCGTATAATAGTAGTTTCACATCGATTTCTGTGCGCCGTTTCTGCATTAATGCTGTTAGACTGTCTCGAGTTATTAGACAGAATTGTATTGTAATTCGCTCAGAAATTTCCCAGTCAACAGGAAACACTTTTCCAAGCCGATTTTCAAAGTCTAGCAAATGACGTTTCAGCCATGCATAGCGTTTATCGATTTTTGCAATCCATGCAATGTCATCACTCTCATGGAATAATTGCTCGTATTCTTGCAACTGAAGCGCTGTTAATATAAGAAAAGTATAAGTCGTGCGAAACAAAAGGAAATGAATCTTGGAAATTAACATAAACATCTTAGCGACTTACAAATGAACCACTTCAAGAGATCGGCTTTCACTTTTTGATCTTCAAGAACCGAGACAACCGAACAAGCGTCTGCCAATTGGGCCAACGATAATTTATCACCAGATAAATGTGTTGCTGAACTGGAGGAACTCATTAATGTATTCTGGAAATCGGCAGTGATTTGTGTTGCAAGTTTCTTCTGGATTTGCTGCACTTTGATTGAGAGATCCTATGGAAAAAAGTGTAACATTAAATCACTCGCTCGCTATCTTAAAGACCGAGCCGGCATTTACCTTGATTTTCGGTATTTGCGTGTACTGTTGGAAATGCTTATTCACTTCGATGATTGCTTGTAATGGATTTAGCAACTCACCGTATTGACGCAATTCGGCCAATTTCGAGAGATTCTCGATTCCACCAACTAATATATGCAAATGATTCAATGTTGTAATGGCGCTCGTTAGATTCTTTTTGGCCCAATCCAATTGCTTTATATCTCGTGTAATTTCTTTGACCATATCTTCAGTTTTTTCGGCCCTAGTTTTTATTTCGATGATCTGTTCAAAGAGCTGGCCAATCACTTTTTGGGCTTCGGACAATGCGCAACGTCCATCTTGTGCGGTAGTCGTCTGGCTTCGCACCACAGACCGAATATTTTCATCGATTTGCTGACATTCGTTTTCCATTTTAGCGAGAACATCGTCGATTGTTGACAGTGATTGTTCCGTGGGAAAAAGTTGGTTTATATAATCGGACGCGTTGAAATCTGGATTTTCAATCGATTCTGAACGAATTATCTGAAATAATATATGATTGAAGAAACAAAAAATCCATTTGAATTCGAAACTTATGGAAGGAATTTTCATTATTTTTGTAGACGATTTGCTGCATTACAGTACATCGATGCATAATAAGTGCTTTTCTGTATTGATTACCTGATCAATGGCCTTTTGTATGTCATCATTTTGAAAGATTTTATTCATTTTACTGTTGCTACTATCGATACTCTGGGCATCAATACTTTTGGTGTCCATAATGTCGATGGTGTTCTCACTAATTATGACTACCTTATGATACGTTGTGCTGTTTTGCAAAATAGAAACTTAGCTTTTGATGCCTCAACCACACCCGTTTGCTTATATGTTTCATACAGCTACAACTTAAATCGCTCGTTTGCATCACAAAACTGCAATAACATTTCATGAATTCCACCAATTTTACATATTACACGACACAAATTCGATAACTCCAAACAGTTGACAGATTTCGAATGGAATTTCACAGACTTTTCCTCTGTTTCTCCTACTTTGCATTCGTTTTATTCCAAATGATGATAGCACAAATAAATGTCAAATTGACATTTGAAAGCTTCGGTCGAAAAAGAAGAAGAAGAAGAAGAAGAAGTGCTGAATTCAAGTTGCTAACGATAAATTCGTTTTTTTGTTTTTAAATGAAACCAAATGAAACCGAAATTGTTATTTCGAACAAAAAAAAAACATTAATTAATCCGTTTATTTCAGTTGAGAATGCTGATGTGCGTACTTTTTTGATAATTATCTTTTCCAGTGATATTTGGAAGCCGCTGACTTAGATTCAGCATAATTTAAACTTCGCACATTCTCGTTACATTTGATTTTCTTGGGTGACGAAAATAAGGTGCAACTATTGATTTGCTAACGATTCAATTGTGTATGTGTGATGGGCTTCTTAGTTTCTAATTAGATTTTATGTTAAAATTCCGTTTGAATCATATTTTCATGTCGAGAAATTCGTTAGCATTTCATCGGCAAGAGAATTGTGCGCATGTTCCAAAATCGTTCTCATTCCAGGCATTATAACTCCAGTTGAGTAATCGTTGTGTGTTTTTTCGCTCATCCTTGCTTGTTTCTCTCTGCACCTGTGCCAGTTCCATTCATAATATACTGGCATGTTGACTGTATTGCATTTCCTCCCCCTCTTTCTCCCATTGAATCACGAAGAAAATGATGAAAATGGTTATCCGCGCGTTCTCTTTTCATGGTCTTGCTCTCGTGTACGCTCTCTCGCTCTCATCACAGTGAAAAAGGCACGCAATGAATTTTGTGCGAGGCGAATACAGATTTCATTCTCAGTTGTAATTCGATTGTATAACCAAACGGAATAAGAATCGAAGTTCGCATCTCTGTTTGCTTGACGGTAGTGCCGAACAACAACAAAACAAACTCAAATCAATACATTGTAAACATATCACAAACAGAAACTGCTAATTCGTTGTACAGTAATATTAGAAGTCAAGGAGAAATTTTAAATTTTAATAAAACAAACAATTTCAAGTCATAAATACATTTCATTTTCGAAACAAACAGTATTCGTCCGAAGAAAAAAAAATAAAATCATAAAAGAGGATTTAATCTGAAAATATTCTGGTTGTAATTTTCGTGGAAATTTCGGCCAAAAGTAAAAGTAAAAAGTCAATTTATGAGAATAACATTGTGCAATCGTGGTGATATTTATATTTACTGAAATTCATTTGTTAAGATGTAGACCCCCATCACCCACAGTGATTCGAACATTTCAGTGCAATATCGAAATGAAAGAGATTTATTATCGAGAACCGTATGATTCCATTGAAAAGCAATTTTCACGCATTTCATAGAGTAATTTCGTTTGAGAGGTAGCAGTCAGTGCAAGAACGGGGGTCCCCATTAACCAAGAGAACAGAATAAAACGTGCAGATAGCATAATAAATATAGCAACCTACTCTTTTGTTGAAAGTTAAATGGTGATGGGAAACGAACAATAGCGGAACCATAGTTACGGCTCGAGCTCAAATGAGCTCTATGTGAAGTGATTGTTTCGGTAGCAGCAAAAGAGAAGAAGCACTGAGCGCGACAGAGCAAAGGACTACATCAATACAGACTCGCATATAACTGTCTAAATAATAATAACCGAAATAGCATATTTTTGTATGGTGGACCGCAGCTTTGCATAAATCCATTTAACGGTGAAGTTGGGTAAGAGAAAAATGTGTTTTTTGCCATACGAAATCATCAAGTTTCCATAAACCATAAATGAATAAGCGATTGAAATAAATACAGTACGCATATTGCGTAGTTGGTTGCCACGAGTTTGGTAAGTCTATCGGTTGAGCCATCCGATGATGGTGCTGTTGGTTTTGTTGTTGCTATTATTGGGATCACCGTACAGTATGAGTCATTCAGCCATCTGGTTTCAACAGCTCAATGCGGTTTCGTTATATACATGAATTTGTCTGTGTGTTGGTTGACGTGCGACTGTGATGAAGACCTTCTCTCCATTCCGTTGTATGAGCGCGCGCTCGTGCGTGTTTGCGTGTGTACAGGTTCATATCATGGGCGAACTCTAATCAAAAATGCTTATTTACGGCGAATAGAGGGTTGTTCTCGATCTCACATCTCTCTCGTGCCACACGATTGATGGTTTTGTGATGTCTGCATTTTATACTTCTCATTTTACACAGCTGAAATTCAAAGCTCACCACTTACGCTTGCTCATATCCCATCGCACGCAATCAACATTAATTTTTGAGCACATTTGGTGCGTTCCATTGCCTTAATGTATATTCTGTTACTTTATTTCTCCCCATTTCGGCACAAAGCGAAAACGAGGAACAAAAAATGGCTATAAACATAAGCATTCAAGAGGCTCATACAATTTTCTTATGAGAAAAAAGAGAGAAAATGCTAAACATTTGCCAACTATTCACATTTCTATATGATGGAAATTACAGTATTTGACGTTGTATCAGCGGGGGGTGTTTGTTGAATTTTGATGCTATATATTGGCTTGTGTGTGTATTTACTATTTTACAAGCGACAATGCCCATCGGACCGTAGCCAAATCGTTTACCAGAATTACCATGAAAATAGATACGAGAAAAAATATGAAAAGCTTTTTATTGCCATTCAAAAAAATCCTGTTGATGGAAATCATTTTGCTTGTGGGCATTGTGGCTCAGTATATGTTTTTTCGCTCATTTCTTTTTCGATCAGCATGTGATGATTTGACATTTAGGTTAATATACAAACATGTGTGCTGGAATTTTCCGAGCGTCGAACATTTGAATATTCTCCCATTGTTTCATAGCGCTTTTTCTAGATCCTTTTCTTTGAATTTCATGCAAACAATTTGTTCGGTCGTGAATATTGCAATCGGAGGCATTTTTTGCGGTTTAGGGAAATGACGAAATGCAATTAAAAAATTACAAATTGATACGTTTCTAGGAAGAAAAACGGAACGTAAAAAGCAATCATTAGTTATACTTGAATGCCTAATAATCTAACAGAAATCGTAGGAATTAAAGCCAAATGTTATTTATTACTGTCAATCTACTTCGAAAGTAGTAGTCAGTGTGTGTGTGTGGAGGAATCTATCGATGGCACGCAATTTGATAAGAGATATATATTGAAATTGTTCGAGAATGCGCGCAAATGCTAATACAGTTTTGCTTGAATATTTATGGAAAATGGTAGACAGCATGACTCATCGGCTGGATGAATCATGCAACTGCTTTCAACGAAAACCATATGAGTCGATACACGCTCAATCTGTCCATAAAAACACTGAAACTGCTTGAATATACAGTAGAAACGCAAGCTAGATAATTTATACACAAGTGAATATATTTCCTTTGATACATCAAATGCGGGTCAGAAAGTCAACAAGGTTTCAGTTTACATTCCCCTTTTTTTGCGACTGGCTTTTCTATTAGATATACGAAATTGAATTTGTGTTCGCTATAAGAAGCCACTTCGCGCCCAAATCCCTCATTCATTTGAAATGTGTGAATTATTGCATGATATAATAGAGTTTATGGCTTCCATTCGAATTGAATGAAAATGTACGACAAAAAGTTCTTGGCATTACGAAAATTGATTTTTCCTGCAATGTCACCGAAGTTTCCAAGGTTCATAATACGCATCAACAAAAATGATGCCAATAAATTCAATCTGAAAACTTTTTATTTCAGCTTTTCCCTCCTGCCCGTTGTTTTTTTTTTCGTCTCAGCCTCGACTGATTTATAGCCCCAAATTTACGGCACATTCATTTGATGATAAACATTTCGTTATTTACATTATTTCGATCGGCATGAGAACAAAATTGAAAATTTCACGAGTTCCAAATTAAGTTTTGTGTAGCAAAAATATTGGAACTATCCATAAACACATCGTTAGATCAATAAATAACATAAGATTGATGCGACTGTATTTTTCACCGAAAAATAGTATTGCGTGCTTGAATATGGCAGAGCGAAGCAAAAATAATTAATGTTACTAGTTATTTGGTAAGAACCTCATACATTGAAGCCATCAGAAGCGAATAGTGTGACTCATGAGGAAAATTTATAATATAATGGCACACCTTTGTGCGATCTTTATAGAAATTTGCTGTAGAATTATAATCCAGCTTAGAGCGATTTTTCAACCGCATTCACCTGTCAGCCCTTATCCAATCTGTAGACAGCTTTTTTCTAATCCTACCGAAAAATCAACAAAATTAGCTTTGCATTTTATCTTTTACCCCCACAAACGATGTTTACAAAATAGCACCAAATTAAATAAGCCTCACCCTAATTATCATATTATTGTAAATTATTTGCAGGTAAATATATGTGACGATTACTCATTACCCGTAGACTTTGTTAAAAAACGTCCATCCAGCTTAGAACAATGTCGTGACGTAAAATTTGCTGACGATTTTCCATCTCCAACTATTTTTAATGAACAAGTATGCTAAATTTTTCGATTGCTTTAATTTTTATCGTAAAAATTCACGTTGAAAATTGCACTGGAACATGATATTTATGAATTTGTATTGTATGATTTGCAGGTTTTACCAAGCGCAAGTGTGAAAGAGGCACGACCATTATTGATTGCTTCAACATCTACGGCCCCGAAAGTGTTACTCAATTATTGTGAACCAAAGGATAGTAAAAAACTAAAACACAAAAAATCTTCAGTAAAATCGATTAAATACTTGTCAGGTGAGTTACTTCACATAATTAAATCGGCTGCAACGATGACGGCACAGCCGCAAATAATTGAATAAACATAAGCATATACAAAAGTAAATGAATTCACAAAAACTACCCTTCACACAGTTTCGGTACTCCGCTTTTTGTCCCTTTGCCAACTCAGATTTATCACTTGCAATTTATGTTCACAAACGCTCTTGAGCTCGTTAAAGTTTCGCTGAATAATTGATTGCGTGAAATCCAATACGCCAATTAATATTTCAATATTCTTATTTAGATTCATCGTTGCCCAACTCAACTGACGAAGAGTATAATCGCGCCGAATCGAAATATGATTCATCTGAAAGCGTAGCCGATAGTTACTTGAATAACGAGCCAGAGTATGCGAATCAAGAGCGACCCCGATCGGCACAAAATATCAATGCAAATCCAAACTCGAATTCAAACACAAACATAAATGCAAATACAAATACGATAAGTTCATCGCCATACTATTATTCGGATTTGCTTTCGGGAAATAAAAACCAAAGAAATTCCTCAACGATAAATACACAGTGTTCGTATCAGGCAAATAGATCGGTGGTAAGCACCACATCAACTGTACCAAAGAAATTTCGAAGTTTTTTAGACGACCCGCCATCGCCAGAAGTGACATCGCCTCCAGTGCACAAGAGACGCAACGGAAATTATCAACGAAGACAATCGATAAACGATCGAGAAACATTCTCGTCAACCACATCGGTTGATTCAAACTGTTCGGAATGCCAAAAGCGGCACGAACTTCGCAATTTGCCGCCGTCGCAAGATGAATCATTTTGCGTGAGCGGTGAATACGACGAACGAGAAGAAGAAGTTCCCTCGCCCGCACCCAACGAATTTCCATGCGATTCGCGCGCTTACATCGAAGCTGACAGCCAAGACGTGACTGAAGACGAAATGGCACCACATCGCTTGCTAGGCAATGCCACCTGCATTTGCTCTGGCGAACCAAACGATGACAATTCACAATATCGCTCGAAGAGCGTTTTTTATGTGCACCAACAAGGTGAAGACCAGTGCGCCGACTGCACAATAAACAATGTCGATAGAAGCTATTCATGTGAATCAGATTTGATGGCATCCGGCAAACGGCGCATCCAAGTTTATGAAACGGCATTCGATAGTAGTGTACCGCTAAGCGGATCGGATGAGCATTGTGAAATTGAGGAGCGTATCCGAAATATTATGCTATTGGATTCACAATTCATCCGATCAAATGAGCAGCCGTCGAATGAAAACAAGGCAAAACATCAATTTAACTGTGATTTCCAAAAGAATAGGCAAGTAAGTGAACAAATGAGTGTTGCATCGGCGTCATGTAATTCACCGTCTTCCAAGAATTTATCAGCAGCAACAGTTTCGGGTCGATACTCGTCACATTCACCACCATCAACGGCACCAATGCCAATCAAATTTTCCGATAAACACGAGCAAAGACTGTACAGAGACAGTAATCAGAGTGCACCGAATTTACCACAGTCAAATGCCGCACCGCATCACTGCAGAGACGATAAAAAACACGCGAAGAAATCGGTGCTGAAAAAGAAATGCTCACATTCATCGGATCGAGTGAAACAGTTGCGCAAGAGCAAGCGACGACAACGGGCTACCACATCTGGCCCCCAGAAATATTCATCGACTGAAAGTTTGTCGTCGAGTGAAGGGAGCATTGAATCTATACATTCGAGTGCAAGTGATGGTAATCGCAGTTCAATTAGTTCTGGCTCAAGGCATTCGGCATCACTGAGCTCGCACAGCTCAGATTCGGGTGCTCGGGTGCGTTATCCAATGCGCGCTCCTGTAATCGTGCATGCAAATATGAACATTTTGAGCCCGATCTCAGATAAATCAATTCAAGAATCAACCGAAATATGTGCAGCCGGTGCAAGCCGCAAAAATTTAGAATTATTCAATGACAATGCACAATCAAGTGTGTCCGCTAAGGAGTTGAACAAACAGACCAGTGTCGATATGATGCTCATGGAAAACCAAAAATCCAACAAAAGGCGATACTTACAAAATCGAGCATCTTTATTGCTTAAAGATGAAATACAAGGCAGCGACAGTGGAATATCACTGCAATCGCGTGACGATACAAAAATCAAGAGCTTAGCTCTACCAAATTTGAACGGGGCTCAACAAAAACCAGAATTACAAGCATCCAATCAGTCGCAGGCATCAAACCAAACATTCAATAACTCAGGGCTTAGTTTACCAAATGATTTTGCCAATCTACCATTCGATATGCCAAAACTGAGACGAAACATATTGATTTCGGAACAAGTGAGTTGCACATGCGTTTTAATCAAATGAGCGGCTTGAAAATTATATTTTTCCATCCAAATAGAAACAAAATACCTCGGGCAGTGCAACATCTGTGGACTTGGGTGATCTTCCGTTTGATATGCCAAAGTTGAATCGGCGCCTACGAGCCCAATCCGGAATGTCAACTGATACAGCACCCAACACACTTGATCCAAACAATATGTCACATGCATCATCAAGCTTATCAATGCGTGAAGAAAATCGATTTGGTATGTTTCCTCGAAAATATATGTCACTGCCATTTTATGTTAAGAACAATTTTGTGGGGCACATTGAAATCCAAAGACATGCTTATAATTTTCATTAGGTTCCGGACGAAAGAATTTATCACTACAATTTAATCGAACGTCACTTATGAAAAATGACGGAATGCCGAATGAACGCGGACTACATTTGAATTTATTTAGTGCCAAAAATAATATAGATATTGACACATCACTTGCACTGGATCGCCAGGGGTATGCATTGAATTGAATTAATCTATCGATTTCCAATTTCGAGCTGACTAAATGATTTTTCATTTGATTTGATGGTAGATGGTATCACGGTGCATTAACACGTATCGAAGCTGAAAGTACCTTACGGCCATTAATGGAGGGCAGCTTTCTCGTCCGCAACTGCGAATCCGCTAGAAATGACTTTTCGTTATCATTAAAGTGAGTTTATTATGCGAATGAAAGGATTTGTCGCTACCATTTCAGTATCGTGAACATACCTAATTGGAAAGTATATTTTAAATTAGAAAACTCCAAAAAACATTTTACTAATCAAAATGTCAGATGTTTTTTTCAATAAATTTTGATTAGAAGTTTATAACATTACGTTACAAATGGGATATTTTTTATCATTTTAAACATACTTAACAATCAGGAATGTTTCACGGTATTGAAATTCAAGCGATTAAATAAAAAGAAATGAATTAAATAATTGATTTTTCCATGCAAAAACCAGGAGCGCCAAAGGATTCATGCATATGAGAATCCAGCGAAATGATTCAGGAAAGTTTATTCTGGGTGAATTCAGTCAGCCATTCGATACAGTTCCAGATATAATCAAGCATTTCTGTTTAAATCGGTTGCCGGTGCGTGGAGCTGAGCACATGTGCTTAATTGAACCAGTCATAGCACAATTGCTTTAAGGAAATTGGTGACTTGCTAAATAAATTGCTTTCCAATTTAGAAACTTCACGCATAAAGATGCACAGCAAATGCTCCCGCCAAACCATATTCTAGTCATACAAATCAAGTGAAAGCACAAAATAAACTCGTGCTAAATTATTAAAATCAATGTGCAGCGATTGTGCCCATTTTAGTGACCGATTCAAGCGTGCGAATGCAGTTATCTGAATGACAGACACCAAACAAGCTAACGCATAGTCATACGCTCCTTCTACGTATATGTATTATGTAATATTTTCACCGTTCTATTTAACTGATGATATGAATCAATGAATGTATTTATGAAATATAATAATATTTGAGTCACGTATGTGCGGACATGATCTAATTGGTACACAATAATATAATGAAACAAAAATTTATTTTATAAACAATAAAAATGACAAAATAATTCTAATTCAAATTTGCTAACAATTACGCATCTGTTTGAGCGTTGGCCTTTGCTACGGTAAATGAATTTGAAGCAAAGATGCGAGACGATCAATTTGCAAGTTCCGAAGCGTAAATAAGACGAGAAATATGTGCTTTTTTTCTGTTGAATAACACTTTCCGAGAATGAACAAATGATACAAACAAAAAAGATGAAATTCAATGTGCAATCAAATGTGACGAATACGAAGAATAATGCATATTATATGCAGCATATACAATTCAATGAGCCAACCGAAAATTGTTTTTACAAAAAAAAAAAATAACTATTTATTTCGTATGTCTTTGAATAGTGCGTAATAAACCAAATATATGAGGAAATAATGTCTGGTATTTACTTTGTTGATTTTATTACATTTCTTAAAATTTAAATAAAATTTTCAGATAAAATTCTTTTCATTTCAATTGTATGACTTTAGTTTCGTTATTTTAGCGTGAATCAGATTGATTTGATTCGGCTGCATCAGTGATGCTCTCTACAATTCCATCTCCAATAATAAAAAAGTCTTTTTTCAATTGTTCGTGGTCGAATTGCAGTTGACCATCTTCAGTCATCACTTGTCCTTGCACAGCACCGATTTTGAATTCTTGTTTGGCGACTGAGTCTGGTTTCCATAGGACGGCGATTTGTTGTCCACCGCATGGATTATAGAAGAACACAGCTACATGGTCGTAGGCAGAACGAAGTTCATCCAAATACGATTCGACCGGATTGTAATCTGATATTGGAATAAATGGTCGTCGTTGACGGCACAGTTTATTGCTGCTGCTTGAGAAATCGTGCACAAGATTATCTCTAGCATCTTTTTTGCTGAGATTGATAATCAAATTATAGCCTTCTAATGAAGCCGTGAACAATGGATCGGCAACAAAGTCTTTGAAAATGGTTTGCTGAATACGTTTTATGGCGTGCCGTGCCAATAGAATGACACGAGCCAAAATTTCAACACTCGGCGATTTCTTCGACCAAATCGTGTGTTTGTCAGTCTCACCCGTTGATGTAATGATGCACAACGGTGGAAATGCTTTGCGCGTTGAAATGAATTCCATTTCTAATTTTTCGACATATTCTTGGCTGAGGTCATTATTGAAATTCAAGAAAATCAGTTCAGTATTCCAATTTGTATTCGCCAGCATGTGCAAAAATCGAATAAATCCCGTTTGTGGCTGAGTCGGTGGATCGCAGGAAAGCGCATTGTAGTATTGATGAGCGACCAGTAATTCGGTACATGTGTCATCGAACAAATATGAATCAATCAATTGTGAGTATAGCCAACGCTTGGCCAAGAGAACTGTTGGTCCGAAAGATGGATTCTGATGGTAGAGCCTTTGAACATTTGGCGAAAACAATAAATACAGACAAATAATCATATTTTTCAAATATTTCGAAAGTTTGTTTTTCAAAATGCTCAAATATTTCCAGTCATTTGAATAGTAATAATTGAATGAGCAAACTTACGTATGCAATGAAACTGTAATTCTTGGCAGCCAAATCAATTCGCGTTCCATTTTTAAACTTTGCGGCGAACTTCTATATTTTGTAACACCTTTTGATGTCGTCTCTTTCATAGCTAATGCAATTTCCCGTGGAACAGCCAGCTTATACCGAAACATGTAACCATCTGCGAAACAAATTTGAATAGATTTTTAAAAGTTAAACCCCTTGAAATTGCATGAACTTCACACTCTCTACCTTTGATAACGTCTACAGAGTCTAGGTTAGCTTTGGTTCTCACGCGGAATTTTTTTCTCAAACCTCGCGCAATCTGAATACAAAAGGCGGCTTTAACGTGTTGAAGAGCATCCAAATCAGCTGGCCATTTGCTCGATTGCTCTGAGTAAATTTTATGAATTGAAATGAATTATTGTCCAATTTGAAATTTGATAGTGGACGCAGTCAAAGTTAATGAGATGGTGCAAATATACTAACCGAATTGAATGATGCCCACATTGACGATGGACGCATTAAATGTTTCGATATCGTCTTTTGTAAATAGTCTTGCGTTCGCAATGACCGGGAGCAACTCGCAGTAGCGAAATACTGGAGATTGTCCTGACAAATTTTAGAATAAGAATCATTGTAGTATTCAAAAAAATCGAATTTGAGGTCATTAACAATAATATACCAACCCAAAATTGATGTTATAACCAACGGAAGGTCATCGAGTGATCGTAAGTTTTTGTTGAGCTCGTCGAAAGTTTTGATAGCCTGAATGGCCATGTTCTCTGAATTATAATCACCTTCCAAAAAGTCCCTGAAACTCTCATTCACTGTGAACGCTTTATCCATTTGAGCGCCTGTATAACGGATGTCCGTGTGCTCAATACCAAAGTGATGATTCACCAAATGTTCCACAATTTGCCTGCAAACCAGCCTTTTTTCGACCAAAGATGATGTTATAGAACCCCAAACGCATGCTTCCGAAATTGAACTGGAATGCAAACAAGTTTTGATATTGCAAAATTTCAATCAAGATTATTTCTCTAAACATGTGTCTTACCCATCTTGAAACCGTCTCAATTCTGATTTTGATCCCCAGAACTGTCGATACTCCTCGGCTTCTGGAAGATTTGATTGTGGTCCTTTGTCCAAAATGTCCAACGCAAATTCGGGATTTAAAATCAATCCAATTTTCAGTGATTTATCATTCGAGCTATGCTGCTCGTTGATGTTCCAGGGCTTAAGATTGCCTGCATGAACATCGGTTATTGGAAGAATTGCATAAATGCGTTTATTGAGACCTTTTCGCAGAACCGTAAGGATTTGTTTTTCTACATATGGATGCCAGTAGCCGCAGAAATTGAATACATCTTCAGAGCAATCAGCTTTCTGCAGAGCTTTAGTGATATCCAACCGAACAATATGATCGACTTGTGTGTACAATGGCATTTTTGTAGCGAACAAAAATCGAAAACTATTCACACGCTCATTGTTTAACAGTTCTAATGCAACTGAACTCTCATATCGAACGCGATGATATACGTCAACCGAAAGGTTTGCACAGATATTGTAATAGCCAGTTGGGTCGATAAAAACCACATTGAAATATTGATGGAAAATCTCTGGTTCCGGCTGAGTTGTATGGAATTTCGAATCATAAATTGAAACGCTCTTGTTTACTTCGTCCCATGATGTGTTTGCTATAAAAGAAAAAAGCAATAATGTGTTTTACTTTCATATAAATATGAAGTAGGTGGCACCTATTGCCACCGAATGGGTGGTTGTTTTTGCAGATGGCTCATTCCACCCGTTTAATTTTAAAAAGCTTGGTTTGGATAATTGAAAAAAACATTACTAGATTCTATGATTTTAATTTTATCTAAATTTTTCACGATTCTTATCTAAATTTCTGAAATGATGAGATTATTTTAACTTCATTCAATTATTTCTAAATATATTAAAATTCCAAAATTTAATGATCCTGGGATTCCAATGTGTTTACACTGTTTCCGTCAGTGGAAATATTTGGTGAATAAATTTCAAATAGTAAAACAATAATTAGATGATATTACATACATAAAACGAACTTTGTTCTGTTTCGACTTTGTATCTGAATTCTATCAGATAGAATAAAAATATTAAAAAAAGTCAAGATAATATAGGGTGTGCCATCTAACGATTGCATTTTGACAAAATTGTTTATTTGGAGAATGACAGCTCAAATGTCAAAATGCAATTTTATATGGCCCACCCTATATAAGACCGTCTCCGAGAATTTTATCTAGATAAGATAAAATATCTTGGCCAAGCACTGGCTATCAATAATTCTATGCACATCCCTGAAATGAATGTGAAACAGCTGCATATCCTTTCAAACATTCAGCATTATTCTACACTGTATTTTAAATGAGTATTTTAACATTTGTTTTTAAAATATTCCGAATATATTAAATATGCATAACAAGCCAACAAAGGAATTGGTAAAAAACAGCCGAAAATTGAGTATAAAAGTGCAGAGCAAATTATCGTTTTCGTTCGATTTTAAAAAGCAAAGATTTTGCTTCATTTGGCTACAATGACATTTTTAACATTACCCAAAATTATTGTAAGTGCTTTAATTTTGATAAAGGTAAGTCAAAAATCATCCATCTGTGTTTTGCAATTCAATTGAACTAACAAATTTTAAGTGTTTCAACAGCTTGTGGTTTCATTTGATCCTCCTGAGTACAACAATACACCAGAAGACAGGAATAAATTCATAAGATTGTGAGTAAATATTTTTCACTTTCCTATGCAGCAAGTATTTTTTGTTAATATAAAAAAATATCATCTTTAAAGCTGTGGTCCAGGATGTAGTAGAAGCGATATGTAAGTTAATAAACTATATTTGATAGGTCTCGAACTCGAAATTTAATTCACAGAATTTTGGTTTCAAATGTAGCGCTTTTCAACGTCTAGACCATAATATCACCCTAAATGTTATGTGGATCAGACATCTCTTTGAAAGTGATAACGCATATAATGCGACAACATTCAGAATGTATGTATATGTATACCCTTGTGAAAAAATTATAAAACTAATTTGGGACATTATTGACTGACCATTTCTGGCTAACTATGGTTTTTGCGAACGAAGAAGACAACTAAAATCAACTTTGGCTACAGTCTACTATAGTCAATTCTGTCCCAAATTAGTTGATTGGCATAAAGATGACTTGAAGTGATTATTTTCCATAAAAAATATAAAAATAGTCAGATGAAATTGTTTGAATTTAATTACGTCGAATGATCGCTAGTCACTTTTTTTCACATGATTAGTGATCCTCTGAAAACCTTTGCACGGGGAACTAACCATAAACTGAGCTGATGTAGTGCGTTCATAATGCGAAATAAATATTCACAATATCAAATCTAGCAACATTTGCTACCGCAAAAGTGGTGAAAGAAAATTTATTCTAATCAATCACTTTAGTGGTGACGTTCAACGATAGATCAGTTTATGGTTAGTTCCCCGCGCATAGGCTTTCAGAGTCGATGTTCAATCAGTGAATTCATTAAATCTTACACATTTGTTTCCTTAAGACACCGAATTGCACTCGAAAACCAAGCTATAAAATTGAGAAGACTCGTATACAAAACGTAAGTCGATCTGAATTTGGTTTTCAACTCACTCAAATTGATTAATCATAGAAATAATAAATATAAAATATCAATCATTTATATAGGACAAGACGCACGATGAAATATCAAGTATACGATCTCTGTAATACCATCTATGGACTTATTATTTCAATGAAAAATAGGGTCATAAACAATATTGCCCTACAGCTTGAGTAGACACGTGAAATAAATGGATTTGAAAATACACGATATTTTACGTAAATTTCTTGAGTCGAAACGAACACGTAAATAATGTAATTTCCTTTTGTCTATTTCATCAATAAACATTAATTTTCAAAATTATTAAAATATATTTATTGTCAAATTCTGCCAAATCAATTAAATGCATTATGGAAATAAACGCTCAAATAATAAAACTTAGAACTGCATTTGGTCTTTTAAATACTTCTTTTTATTTCTCATTGACTACCACCGATTTCGAATAAAAACCAGACGTTGAAATGATTATAATCATTATTAATGATTCTGATTTTGATTCATTTAATCAACCAACAAATCTATTTATTTTTAAATGAATATTTACAATCATATTCATTATTTTTCGATTAAGACTTATATCGTTCGCACGTTCGATTTCGATTAGTTTTCATTACTTTTGACAGACGCTACAATGATAAGTTGTACATATATTATTATATTCAAATCCATTTTTGATGGATCAAATTAAATAAGATGGACTTATAAATCATCGCGAGAAAACGCAACTCTAGTATACAGTCGAAATTAAATGTGTAGAATACTTTTTTAATTGTTCTAGGGAGCCTTTTTTCTGTAAAACATTTTGCATTCGATGAATTTTTACATGACAAATATACACATTTCACCACACACAAAAAATCCATCGTGATGTTACGAATTTTCAGAATCTTCCATAGAGATCAATGCCATTTCTCTGTATAAATTTGTTAAAAAAAAATATTCCACGTGCATAGAAACGCCATCTGCAAATTCATGACTATTCTTTTTGAATCAATTGTTTTTCTGTGTTAAATTGTGTTCAATTCAAATCATTAGGATGTGCTTCAAATTTTAGTAAAGAGATAGAGTGAGGTCTACGAACGAAAAGTGACATCGATTCCTTCGAGTGAAATCCTTTTTTCTTTGTTTGGATTTTCGTCAGTATCGCAATTTTTTTATCTTTAGCGACAGATGCGCAATTCAAAATAAAATGAAATGGCATTAACAAAATCGATCAAATGATCGAAAAATTACGATTTGACTGATAGTTTTGTATCACACAAATCTAGCAGGTGCTTGCATATGAAACCGGTGTTTTTCTTCAATTGTTTTGAAGCCATTGATTTAAGTTAGCTATATTGTCACAAAAAATGATGTAATTTTTTATTGTAAAAGTATCACAAATTTGTGTGTTGCCCAAATTTCACCATGAATATTCGGTTTATGAAAGTGCATTATAATTCTTCGTTTCAGTACACGGGAACTATGATTTTTATGTTTACGACACAAATTATATTACACCTTAAGGATAGATGTTGATTTATTTTGCATAAATTACGAAAATTGAGATATATTTTTAAGTGGTTTGAAATCGTGTGAATGGAATTTTCGAGCATTTTCAATTTGCTTTGAACTAAAATTAATGGGAGTGATCGGCTATTTTCTTTTCAATTTGTGTACTCACCCAAATGAATCCAAATTTGTCGAATGATTTGATAGCTATTCATGGAGGTTGTGATTAGATTCTTTTGAATCAAATATGCAACGAACATCGACAACATAAAACCATTGAATCCTCCTTGGCCGACGTTATATTCGCGTTGTTTCAACCAGATTTTCAGTAAAATTATTGCATCTCTTACATGTGGATTATCGCCAAGTGTGTTGCACAAATAATCTTCGTTAAATTTGGTATTCAAATCACCCAAAATGCTGCTATTGTAATACGGTGTCGCCGAATGCTCTTGATTTTTTATGACTTCAGTGGTCTTTTTCGAAAATTTCGGATCATTCAATTGCTTGACATTCGATTTTGCTGGTGAAAGTCGTTCGATTTTGAAACTTTCTTCACCACATGTGGCGCGCAAATGAAAAACGATATGTTTTCCATATTTTCCGACCGGTTCAATCACTAAAACAGGATTGAATGGATTCCCATTTTCAAACGTAAATTTACATTCAGCAACCTGATCCCAACTTTTTACTTTTAGAGCAAGATAACTGAGATACAATGCTTTTTTGCGATGATAAATGCCATTCAAATGGTTCCCTTTCGCAAAGAATTCATTGGGTATTTCAACACAAACATCGAGAATGGGTTTCGAATTGATGACTGTCTGTGTGCGGAATGATCCGATCGGAAAAACTGAAAACGGTGCAATAAATCGGAATTTGATTGGAGCATTATCAAATGGAATTTCTTGGCTGATTGGCGGAACAATTCGACTTTTTTTCAGCCACTTCAATTCATGAACGGGCCTTTCATTTTCTTCTGATGGCAATCCTTTTAAAAATTGCCCCAATCCTTTGAAAAAATTCGCAATGAAAATAACCCGTTTTTCCGGTAACTTTGTCTCTTTTAAGAGCTCTTCAGTTTGCATGTGAAAGAAATTCGAATGGTATAATTTTTCAGTAGTTCTCAGCTGGTTAATTTCTTCTACTTTTGCCACTTTGTGCAGATCTTTTTTCAACTTCAATTTCTTCACCGCCGGATCAACTGTACTGCCTTCATTTTCACGGTTTGTACCATTTGATTGCGAGATCTTACGCTTTTTCGGCACTTTCTCTTTGGGATTCAACATTTTGGTTGAAATTTCTATAAGTTTCACAATGAATATATTTGAAAATTGCAATTTATTCAAAACTAAATATGCCGCACATACAATTGAGTGACACACAACACACGTGCGATGTTGATACTAATGTCAAATTCAAGATGTCAATTGAACTGACATTTATGTCAAAACTTTGTTCGTGGCACCAGGAACGAGCCCACTGGATTGATTTTTGACACATTCAAACCGATGTAAACAATACAAAAACCAATCACTCAAACTGAGTTTAAACAAATCGCTTACGATTCGCAAATGGATATCATCTCATATCGAATGTCGAATTTTTAAAACAAACCAAATTTTCCAGGCAAAATGTAGCCTCTACAATTTATTGTATCATGTATATTGCTAGTAGATAAGCGTCAAACAATTGTATGGGTGTAAAGTTAGGAGTGAATATTTCCCACACTTACTCAGCTATTAATCGGTGATTGTTTTCGTAGCCAACATTTCGAACTGTGCCGAATTCAATGATGACATAATAGTTATCACCAAAAGTCCGATTTACTACAGTGCTACCGAACTGCGCAATCAACTTTTGCATTCGTGTGATATTCGGAAGATTTGTATCAAAATAGGAAAAAAGTGTGAAAATATGTAAGCAAACGTTGCTGAGTCAAGTGAAAAGATTATAATACTGCCATTTTTCGTGTCTTGCGAGTAATCTATTTTTGTGTGTCGGCGCATTGAGCAAAAATACCAGCAAAAACAACAACAAAGGCGTCAAGTTCACTCGTCAATTGCACAATAGAATTCTCGCATCGAATTTTCAGTCTCGTCGAGCTACACCATTGAATTCATTCTACGTAACTCGGAATTATTCGCGATTTTCCGCCAACACAATTCAAACTGGAACAGAAATGTTGAAATTAAGCGATTACGACTGCATCGGCTTTGATTTGGATAACACGTTGCTGCGGTACAAACTCACCGAAATGGTTGAGCTGGAGTATCGGGTGCTAGCACATTTTTTGGTTACCGTCAAAGGTTATTCAAGCGGCCACTTGAATCGACCGATGGAAGAAAATATTGACTTTTTGCAAAAAGGACTGATTTTCGATTTCGCGCGGGGAAACATTATAAAGATTGCCTACGATGGATATATTTCGAAAGCGTGTCATGGGACTAAACAGCTGAGTGAGGAAGAAATTGTCGATATTTACGGTAGTAAACGTAATTGGCAGGTGACCAGTAATTTCTGTAAAGACTTGTTGGTAGCATGGGATGGACCTTTGGCCGTCGAAATGAGAACGCTTCTTGACTATTTCGATATGCCCGCATCATTGGTGTTTGCTCGCATTGTGGACACACTTGATGAAGCCAACGAAAATAAGCGGCTGCCGGAATACAACATTTGGCCTGATATTTTGGATGGACTTTGTGAGATCTTCACTTGGGAACACTTTGAAAATGATCGAAGTAAATATTTTGCCAGTGTCAAAGCTAATCCCGGGAAATACATCCATCGATCGTCAGAACAGCTCAAGCAGTGGTTGATCGATTTGCGAAAACAAAAAACCGTGTTTTTGTTGACCGGCTCTCCCTTTGATTTTGCCAGTTTTGCTTCGTCGTGAGTATATTTGAATATGTGTAATATGAATTTAATAATATTCAGTTCATTTCGACTACAGTTTTGCTTTCGGATCAGATTGGCGCAATTTCTTTGATGTAGTTATTTGCTACGCAAAGAAACCCGGATTTTTCACGAAGAGCCGTCCATTTATACAGGCGCACGATACAACGGAAACATGCGAATCGATTGAAACATCTGAAATGAAGTTGGGAGAAGTTTATACGCAAGGAAATTGGAATGGTTTGATGCAATGTTTGGCTCAAAAGTCCAAAACCGCTTCACCAAAAGTTCTTTATATCGGTGATAATTTGATACAAGATGTTTATTCACCAAATCAATATTCAAAAGCCGATTCAATTGCGATTGCCGAAGAGATGATGGCTGAAGGAATGCACGGAATCAAAACGGAACATCGAGATCAGCGATTACTTTGCTCGCCGCTGTGGGGCACCTACTTCCTAGCAAGCAACGATGAGCCAACAGTTTGGCTCGAAATCATTCGCAAACACGCCAAACTGTGTATACCAAGTATCGAGTGGATTGCAGCCCATTCCATTGATCACGAGTTCAAAACTTTTACACACAAAATGTGTACCGATGGTTTCTATCCAAATCAACCAATTTGCTTTTCGAAATAAGCCAAAACACAAGTGCAATCGAAATATGCTTAAATTGCATCATAATTGTAAGCAACATTGAAAAAAGCAGTTGTTCCTGCCAATCAACGCAAAAAATAAATGGGTTGAAAATCAGTTTGAAAAGAAAGAGAGAAGATGAATAAATTTAAATCTTGCCGCTAAACTAACCACGCGGCACTTGTAATTGAGTGATATACAACATGCGTGCAATGTTGATACTTATGTCAAATGTACTGACATTTATGTCAATACTTTGCTCGTTGCGCCAGGAACGAACTCACTGAATTGACATTTAACACATTTGAGCTGATGTAAACAAAGCAAAAACCAATCACTGAAACTGTGTTTAAGCAAATCGACTCCAATTCAAAAATGGATCATCGCATATCGAAAGTGGAATTTTTTAAAGCCTGCAACACTTTGGTGGCAGTACCATTTGTTTTGCTTCACAAAAATACATTGTTGGACTTGTGGAATGGTGCGACGGTGGCCGGTACCATTGATGATGTTGATGGGTAATTAATAGCATTTCGACGATTGATCTCGCATTGTATTACAAACTTTTCTCAACATTCTATGCCAGATTTATGAACATTACGTTGACCAATGTAGTTTTCATCGATCTACAAGGGAAAATGCGTCCGTTGGATAATTTCTTCGCACTCTCTCGAAGCATCAAATACATTCACATTCCGAATGAGGTAAACGCATCTGCCTATTTGTTTGTTTCATTAATCATAGTCATCATTACCAATGTTTCATTAGAACAGCAATTGAAATTCAAATCAAATCAATATATTCGACTCAGACTGCAAGCAATGGTGCAAAATAATGCAAAATGCAAATGAGTGGAAGATGAAAGAAAGTCTGAAATCACGTTTCATGATTAATTGATTTATAGCTCGAAATCGTAGGAAAGTGATGATAGAAAGAAGATTTTTTGAATATTTATCGAGTTAATTTCTATTTGCAACACAATTTTATCAAGTCCAAAAAGAGCGTCCTATGCATTTCGAACGTGTGTGTGTATCTATATTGTCAATAATACGCTATATTTGCCGCGCTTACTCAGCTGTTCGATGTGTTTCATTTGACATGTTACGTCACATATAAGTTGTCAAATCTTGTACAACAACAAAAATATAATCTTCGCGTAAATGAACATACTTCTAAAAACTGAATTCTATGTGTTAAAACGAATCCGTTCGGTGATTGTATGAGTGACCGACAGAATTAACTGTGTTTGAATAAATCGAACGAGAATAATAGAATAATAGCTATCAAGTAAGCATCTGAAGTGCATCTCGGTTATACATTCGCTAAGCAGAAACGCAACATAGCAATCAAATTTCGTACTCACGTGAATTTATACTCATCTAAAACCTACCAATTCAAGTCGAAACAAGCACTAAAATATTTGCCACTGTAAAATCTTTCACAATCTTTGTCAAACAATTATAATTTTATTCAATTTTAATGCAAAATAAAGTGAAATCAATTATTCAGAAAACGACGGTAGCTTTTCAAAAAGACAAACACCGCGTGAGTGCAAACAGAATTGGAATATTTCGATTGAAATCGAAGTCGATAGGCGAAAACTATGCTAATAAGTAAGCGAACGCTATTCAGTCAAGTGCAAATTATATCATGCTGTCATTTTCCGTGTCAAATGCGTAATCTTTTTTTGTGTGTCGGTACATCGATCAAAAATACCAGCAAAAACAACAACAAAGGCGTCAAGTTCACTCGTCAATTGTACAATAGAATTCTCGCATCGAATTTTCAGTCTCGTCGAGCTACACCATTGAATTCATTCTACGTAACTCGGAATTATTCGCGATTTTCCGCCAACACAATTCAAACTGGAACAGAAATGTTGAAATTAAGCGATTACGACTGCATCGGCTTTGATTTGGATAACACGTTGCTGCGGTACAAACTCACCGAAATGGTTGAGCTGGAGTATCGGGTGCTAGCACATTTTTTGGTTACCGTCAAAGGTTATTCAAGCGGCCACTTGAATCGACCGATGGAAGAAAATATCGACTTTTTGCAAAAAGGACTGATTATCGATTTCGCACGGGGAAACATTCTGAAGATTGCCTACGATGGATATATTTCGAAAGCGTGTCATGGGACTAAACAGCTGAGTGATGAAGAAATTGTCGATATTTACGGTAGTAAACGTAATTGGCAGGTGACCAGTAATTTCTGTAAAGACTTGTTGGTAGCATGGGATGGACCTTTGGCCGTCGAAATGAGAACGCTTCTTGACTATTTCGATATGCCCGCATCATTGGTGTTTGCTCGCATTGTGGACACACTTGATGAAGCCAACGAAAATAAGCGGCTGCCGGAATACAACATTTGGCCTGATATTTTGGATGGACTTTGTGAGATCTTCACTTGGGAACACTTTGAAAATGATCGAAGTAAATATTTTGCCAGTGTCAAAGCTAATCCCGGGAAATACATCCATCGATCGTCAGAACAGCTCAAGCAGTGGTTGATCGATTTGCGAAAACAAAAAACCGTGTTTTTGTTGACCGGCTCTCACGTCGATTTTGCCAGTTTCACTTCTTCGTAAGTATATTTGAATATGTGTAATATGAAATTAATAATATTCATTTCTTTTCGACGTCAGCTTTGCATTCGGATCAGATTGGCGCAATTTCTTTGATGTAGTTATTTGCTACGCAAAGAAACCCGGATTTTTCACGAAGAGCCGTCCATTTCTACAGGCGCACGATACAACGGAAACATGCGAATCGATTGAAACATCTGAAATGAAGTTGGGAGAAGTTTATACGCAAGGAAATTGGAATGGTTTGATGCAATGTTTGGCTCAAAAGTCCAAAACCGCTTCACCAAAAGTTCTTTATATCGGTGATAATTTGATACAAGATGTTTATTCACCAAATCAATATTCAAAAGCCGATTCAATTGCGATTGCCGAAGAGATGACGGCTGAAGGAATGCACGGAATCAAAACGGAACATCGAGATCAGCGATTACTTTGCTCGCCGCTGTGGGGCACCTACTTCCTAGCAAGCAACGATGAGCCAACCGTTTGGCTCGAAATCATTCGCAAACACGCCAAATTGTGTATACCAAGTATCGAGTGGATCGCGGCCCATCCCATCGATCACGAATTCAAAACTTTTACACACAAAATGTGTGCCGATGGTTTCTATCCAAATCAACCAATTTGCTTTTCGAAATAAGCCAGAATACACATACAAAAACAGATACATTCGATTTGTCCATAGATATGACAGATCACGATAATTGTAATTCAAATGATGTAGTTTCTGTTTTCCTTTTATTCCAATGTATAGATCAAATCCATACTTATTTTACATTACCATATCAATACAAATATTTTGTGTTCTAGATCTTGACCATTTGATTTAAAAATATATTTAAATTGCATTATTATTCTAAACGTAGACAATAATTTGCTTCAAATAAATTTAGGCGATAAATAAATAGTGAGAATTGATTTTAAAGACCTTTTCATCTATTTTAATCTGTTTTATCATTCCTTAATCGCTCTGGATTTTGCTAATCAATACAAAATATTGGATCTCAATTTCAGATCGATGTGATAAAGGCCTTAGAAAAACTTTATGGCAAACGTTCCAATGACATGAAAAACAAGCGGCCACCAAAGACATTTAAACTGAAGCGTGCTCAACAAAATCACTTGCAAACGCTTCAAGAAATATCAGCTCAAAAAGAGAAGAGAGATGAACCATCTCCTGGAACATCACAAAACTATCCATAACCATTTTTAAATTTGATTTCGAATAAAACACATTTAAATCAACAGATTTTGTTTTCAATTTTATGTAAATTAAGAAACTGTCAACAGTTTTATTGTCATAATGAAGGCCCATTCTATTTGGATGAAAGTATAGCAACAAGTATAAAAAGGTAAATATGTTTGTAACGAAATTAACGATATTCAGCTTTACAATAATTCAATTGCAATAGCTATTCCCATTCCACCTCCAACACACAATGCAGCAATTCCTTTGCGTCCACCAGTTCTTTTCAAGGCATAAATCAAAGTAACCAAAACTCTACAACCAGAAGCACCGATCGGGTGGCCTATCAAATGGAATTGTGAATTGGTTAGGAATAAATATTCGAATTGTACGAGAGACTTTAAAAAATGCATAGTTTAAAAAAGTCAAAAAAAGTTGAGCAAAAAGTTGTATTTACCCAATGCAATTGCTCCACCATGAACGTTGATTTTTGATTCATCAATTCCTAATTCTTTGTTGACTGATAGAGACACGGCGGCAAATGCTTCGTTCAATTCATACAAATCCACTTCTTCTTTAGTCCAACCGGCTTTTCTGAGCTAAAGCCAATGATATAAAATACAAAATCTGCACAAAAAAAAGTCAATAAAATTTTGTACGAACCACAGTTTGAACTGCAGCGCTAGCACCCATTCCCATGGTAAGTGGGTCAACGCCAGCCTGGCCAAACGCGACAATACGCGCCAAAGACGTTGCACCGCGTTTTTGAGCCTCTTCCTTTGACATAAGTAGTACGGCAGCCGCAGAGTCATTTATTCCCGAAGCATTACCAGCTGTTACTGAACCGTTCGCACTAAAACACGGTTTCAGTTTCGACAGTGACTCCGCCGTTGTCCCATGTCGGGGGAATTCATCTGAAAATACCGAAGATTACGATGTGAAATACTTAAATTCGGAATAATGATTCAAACATGAGCGTAATGAATACTTGAGAAATGTACCTTTGTCGAACAACGTAACACCATTTCGGCCTGGAATTGGAACTGGTACAATTTCGTCTGCAAAATATCCATTCTTTTGAGCTACTTCAGCTAATTGCTGCGATTTAGCTGCATATATATCTTGCTGTTCACGAGTATTTCCAAACTTTTGATTGCAGTTTTCGGCAGTGATACCCATGTGAATGTCGTTGAACGCATCGGTGAGACCATCGTGTAACATTGTATCCACAAGATTTGCTGTTCCCAATTTAACTCCTGCCCGCATTTGTACTGCATGTGGTGCTAAACTCATATTTTCTTGGCCACCGGCAACTACAATTTTCGATTCACCCGTTTTGATCGACTGATAGCCGAGGTAAACTGATTTAAGCCCAGATCCGCAGAGCATATTGCACAAAAAAGCGGGCACATCTTGCGGAAGCCCGGCTTTGAGCGATGCTTGACGCGCAGCATTCTGGCCAGTGGCTGCTGTCAGCGCCTGAATCATTTGTAATTCGAATTATTTGTTAATGAAATACAGAAGAAGAAAGAAAAGTAAAAAAGGAACATTTCATTGAAAAATAATTCGACTTTTACCTGTCCAAGTATAACTTCATTAACGTCGGCTGCATTTGTGTTACTTCGGGCCAACACCTCTTTAATGGCGATTGCTCCCAGGTCTGATGCCGGGACTTTTGAAAGAGTACCGTTGAAATTACCTGAAAAAAATATGAATAGAAATAATGTCTCTTCAATTTACACATTATCTTTTGGAATTCGACCCGATTTAACACAAATATGTGGAATGGAATAGAATACAAAATAAGCTCTTATTGAATTGCTAATGGAATTTTTTTCTTTTGCAAAATGAATTCCTTTAATGGTTGTTATCGTCTATCCACTTCATTATATTTTATGTTTATCATAAAATTGCACTTACCGATTGGCGTGCGAGCAGCCGATACAATGTAGACATCACTCATTTTGTACTGAAAGATATAATTATTATTAATCTTATCAGGATAAAAAAATTGTTGAAAGAAATAAGAGCGATTGATTGGAAATATTGAATTGAAAAACGACAGTTTTAAGGTGTGATTTAAACGAATATTGAAATGGCTTTCGAAAAATGTAGAAAGCAACCAAATAAATAGAGAAAAATGTTTGTTGCTAAAGAGTAAATCGCTACATAAACACAAATGTGTGCAGTGTGCATACAATCAAAGATATTTTCGGTGAAAGTTTTGAAAGTCAATATGATCACTGGTCATTGGTATATACCAATTAACACAAACTTTACAACTAAACGAGAAAAAAAAAACTGGTTTTCAGAATAGCAACGAGAAAACAATTGCAACGATCGAAGCGCAGTATATTTGTTATTTAAGCTCTTTTTTATGGTGGCATCGTTTTTAATTGGATTATTGTGTTTGTATTTTGATGCACTTCTAAATTACCACCATTCTGAAAATCATGTGAAATATTGAACTAAATTACGTAGGTCATTCGAACAAAACTTAATAATTACATTCCTTTGTGGGTGCACTTACTCAGAATAAACGTGTTTTATTTTCAGGTGATTAAATGTTAAAAAATGCCGTCCAATTACGAGCAGTGACTGTTTCATACTGATGGTATCATATGTTTGTCGGTGAGTTGAATGAACGAATGAATATATATCCCCTCCGTCATATTCAAAGGCTTTAATTGGACCATGTTGTTAATGAATCACGGAATGTTTTTGTCGCGAAACGTCACTTCGAACGCTGTGATTCTCCACATCGACTGCAAGACCATCTGGTGATCGAAAATTCAAGCATAGATTTTTTTGACTAAACTTCAAATCAAACTAACGGCTAAGCGAAATATTGAGCGCAATAAATAAATTTTTATAACTAAAAAAGACAACTTTATACAATAGTTGAAATAGGTTCGACATTACATAGTTAAGGCTTCTGGTTTCGCAAAACTTTCCCACATTATTAATATCTTGGAAAAAAAGAGGAGGAAAACTACCATCTTCTGGAACATCACATACCCATGCCTAATGGGCTAAACATAAGATCAGAGCTCATTTAGAATGAAAAAAATTCAAATTTTGAAGGATTAATCATTTTTATTTCCATCTTCATTTCAAATGTAGGAGTAATTATGCAAATGTTAAGAACAACAAAATCGACCCTTCGAAATACAATTACTTTCTAGAGTTTTTGCAAAGACAGACATAACATGTTCCAAATAGTGTGAGCGCAAACACAAGCGATTGAAAGTTTCGTGCAAATGGTCTGCAACTGGAATCCTTTTTTCTCTACAGTAATTCAATAGCAATAGCAATTCCCATTCCGCCACCAATGCATAACGCAGCAACTCCTTTCCGCCCACCGGTTCTTTTTAAGGCATAAATCAAGGTGATCAAAACTCGAGAGCCAGAAGCAGCAATTGGATGGCCTATTTGAGGAAAAATTAGTGATTTGGTCCGTAATATAAGAATTGGAAATCACCAAAGTTTAGAGCCAATAAAAGTGAAAATGAATAGAATTTACCCAATGCAATCGATCCTCCGTGAATATTGACTTTCGATGCATCTATACCCAACTCTTTGATGACCGACAAAGACACAGCAGCATAAGCTTCATTCAATTCATACAAATCCACTTCTTTTTTAGTCCATCCGGCTTTTTTGAGCTAAGATCAATGGAATAAATGATATAAAAAAATATGGATATAAAATCTACAAAAAAAAAACACTTTGTACGAACCACAACTTCTACTGCAGCACTCGTGCCCATTCCCATGAAAAGTGGATCAACGCCAGCCTGGCCAAAGGCGACAATTCGAGCCAACGGCTTTGCACCGCGTTTTTGAGCCTCTTCTTTTGACATAAGCAGAACGGCAGCTGCAGAGTCATTAATTCCTGAAGCATTACCAGCCGTAACTGTTCCATTCTCGTCAAAACGTGGTTCCAACTTCGACAATGACTCAGCTGTTGTTCCATACCGGATATATTCATCTGAAAATACCGTTGTTTTATAGACATATAATTCATTTTGAATTTTAAACTCTTTGAGCAATTTCACCTTTGTCGAACAACGTAACACCATTTCGGCCTGGAATTGGAACTGGTACAATCTCGTCTTCAAAATATCCATTCTTTTGTGCTGCTTCAGCTAATTGCTGCGATTTAGCTGCATGTACATCTTGATTCTCACGAGTAAATCCAAACTTTTTATTGCAGTTTTCGGCAGTGATACCCATGTGAACGCCATGGAATGCATCCGTAAGGCCATCGTGGAGCAATGTGTCGATAAGATTTGCTGGTCCCAATTTAACGCCAGACCGCAGATGTACTGCATGTGGTGCTAAACTCATATTTTCTTGGCCACCGGCAACTACGATTTTCGATTCACCCGTTTTGATCGATTGGTAGCCAAGGAAAATTGATTTCAACCCAGAGCCACAAAGCATATTGATTAAAAATGCTGGCACGTTTTGTGGCAGGCCGGCTTTGAGCGATGCTTGACGCGCAGCATTCTGGCCAGTGGCTGAAGTTAGCGTCTACATTAGATTCATATCGCATTAATTGAATGTACAAAATAATGTAAAAAAGGGAAGCCATCGAGTGGTAAATGATAGAATCTCTAAAAATTGAATATTTTTTTCAAAAGGGATTGTTAAGGAAAAAACTGAACTATGACCAAACCTTTGATTATGGCTAGTTTCGTTCGCTCTTTGGCGGAATAAAAACATATATTTTGACTTACCTGTCCAAGTATTACTTCATTAACGTCAGCTGCATCGGTTTTTCCTCGTGCTAACACCTCTTTTATGACAACAGCACCAAGTTCTGCTGCTGGAACTTTAGAAAGACTTCCTTCGAAACTTCCTGAACAAGAAAATTGGAAAATACAATAAACACTACGATATTTATTTACGCTCAATTACTTTCTCGTGCTTTGATTAAACTATCAAACTTGCAAAAAATGGAGTTGCTGCTTCGTTATCTGACCCTTTGTAAAGAGATTACAGGTTATTTGATGAACATAACATCAAAGTATACTAACCGATTGGTGTTCGAGCGGCCGATACGATATATACATCACACATTTTGTAATTGGAATTATTGTCAATCTTATCATGATAGAAGAAGAAACAAATGAAAATAATGAGTAAATTGAAATCTAGTCAATCAAGATTGACTTTCTCAATATGTGAATTATTTTATTGTATATATTTAATAATAATAAAATGACAAGCGAATGTGTTCTTCGCAATAAAATAAGTCAAGACTCATTTAATCGAATCAATTTATTTTATAAAATATAAATAAATTCGCAATATTTTAAAGCCCATGAGTATTTTGTTGATATTTTTCACGGGTTTGTGTCAATTCTGAAGCGGTACACATATAAAAGACCATACTCGAGGCATTTGATTTATAAGTGTATGCTTTAGAATAAAAGTTCATCTTCAATTTGTAGCACGTAAAAGCGAAACTCAACAAGAAATCTCATCGAAGCGACACAAAATTTTGATTTTTGCACACCCAATTTTAAGTCGGGATTACAACAATAAATCGCAACGTTTTCATAGAGTAACCAAATTTTGTTATGCTTTTAAAAACAACGCTTCTGAGTGTCGCTGATACGTGTATCAAAATAAACATATACTTTTATTCTAAGACATTCAAGTGTTATTGTTATCAGTATTTCTGATAACGAGCACTTTCCTCAAACATATTTGTGCCTTTTTTTTTTATTGGAAAGATCTTGCAAATCAATAAATAAATAATTTTTGTTTTTCTCACTTCGAATCTGCTCGAATGACACGTTGTAATCTAAGCGTTCTCTTTTGTTATGCAACAATTTTCACATTTATATAATCGTCAAATGGTCAATAATATTTTGGTTATTAGCATGATTTGGGTCTTTTATTTGGTCCTTATTTTTTTTAAAATGTACAAGCCGGCAAAAAAATGCTTGATTCGTAAATTTGAACGTAGAGCATCCGAGCTTACTTCAAATCTAACGCAAAAGTCCATATCAGAAGGTTTAAAACCCAAGGCACCATATGTGAAAAAGCGAATTCTTTTGAATAATAATACATATTTATTTTACAGAACGCATAATCTAGACTAGAAAAGACGCGATGTAGCGACACAAGATTTCGCTTTTATTTAGATGTAAAAATGAAGCATTGCGCTGATTTTCAGACCGGGCCTCTCATTAACTGAGAAGAACACCTCCAAATCTTGCTGTCCTATACGCGAACTGAAACAAAGATGTACCTAATCCAAAAGTTTTCAAATTTGTTCACATGAATTGAAAGTTTTGGAGCCTATTTTCATATGCAAACATAGAAGTGAGAAATTTCTCACAATTGCTAAATGAACCATTGTAATGTTTTAAACAAACTTTACTCAATGAAGGTCTTTAGAAGAGTATTTTAGTGAATGTAATCTAATTACTTCAAATCGATTAATAGTGGAGTTGAAATGATACAACAAGAATCAATAAGAACGTGATATCCATATTTAATGTTAGATTCTAATTAACATACGACTGGTTTTTCTTACTCAAAATGTATGAAGCGCGTATTTGAATATATTCAAATAGACCCGGTTTCAACTGGATACATCGACAAAGATGCTTGCAAAGATTAAGATTAAACTACGCAATAGTCGACTATTTATTGATTTTACAGATTTGTTATCTCTTTCAAAACGCGTAAAAACTGGAAAAATTGATTGATTCGAGTGAAAAGAAAACTAAACAATTTGTTAAATCAATAAGAAGACGAATATTTTACAGTTTATTTAATGGATTTCACGTTGTTCACTAACGATTGTTATCAAGAATAAGCTTCATTATTACAGCTGCATTTGATTTTATATATGAAGAACCCTTTATGAGAATTAATTTGTTGGAACTTACTTGAAAAAACAACTTGTTTGATTCAGGAAATCTAATGCTCAGAAATGCCGTCTAATTCCGACAAATGACTGTTCAATACTGACAGTATTGTATTTCAATGTATTTATAGTAACGTATGAGTGGATGAGAATAATAATGGTAAAAGCCGGTACCGCGCAAATAGATACGAACCGTTTACGTGTTTCTGAAAAGAGATAGGAGTCAAGTATTCTCAAGAAAGTTAAAGACCTTGAAATGCTCTAAAGCTTCAAATACACCTGACTCTTATTTTTTTCAGAAATACACAACAGATTCGTATTTGTTTCCGCGGTTTCGGCTAATCCCATTATTTATTCTTACGCACTCATATGTTCATCACTTAAGATTCGCCATTATCACGAGCTCACCTTATCTGTATGGTGAACATTTTTTTGAACGGGCGTATTGATATTTCTAAACGCTAGCTGAAGAATGAATATCAAGTAAGTAACACAAGCATATTCTGCGCTTCATTCATTGAATGAGAGTAGAAGCGATGAAGCGTAATCGCTCCAGCAGAAGTTTATCAAAATTATTAGTTTTCGCTCATTAAAACTTTTACAATTAAAGCGACATAAAGTTGGAGAAATATTGTTCTCTCACCAAAATATTTTTTCGTGTTCTGGGAAAAAGTCAAGTTTGAAAAAAATTAAGAATATGGCATACTTTCGCTACGTAAGTTCATTTTGTGGCATTCGATTGCTCTTCGAATCCAGAAGCGTTTGAAGTATAAGTTGTAACACTCATTAACGTGTGAATAGAAATATTATCAATTGATTGAGTCGGCTTAAGCCAATGCAAATAACGCTTCATCATTATACCGACCAGCGACTGACTGACGACACATCTTATTTGAGATGAAGACATAATAAAATTTATTGATAAGATAGAAATATCGTATTTCATATTTGCATGATTTTTCTGTATGTTCATCTCAAAATGTGAAATGACTTCAATTCCCCTGCACCATATTCAAAGGCTTGAATCAGTGTTGATATTATTGTGAAATGTGGCTGTGCATGCCTTTTTTCCTGACAATGAGATCAAGCCCATCTAGTGAACGGAAATTCAACTATATTTCCTATATTCAACATTCAATTTTTTATTGTTTTTCTCCTTTTTTTCATTGAATTGTTTATTCATATGATTTCGGATAATTGAAACCAATCAGAAGGTTCAGAAGCACAATAAATGGAGTGGCTATCCGACCCATGCCGAAGGGGATAATTATTGTGAGCTGAATGAGTTTTCAGAAATGTTTTTATAATTTGTCAATTAATTTGATATTATGTTGTTTCACTTCATTTCTGAATGTCTGCAAGGAAAGTATCTTCACTTTCTATTACCTAAACCATTATCATTTCAATAAAACCACTATCACATATACTGAATTATTTGGTTGAACTGAAAATTGCATATTATCAAATGATTACAAAGCAAATTGTATATATATTTAATCACACTTGCAAAACAATTACGATAGCAACGACGATACGATTCGCAACTTTTATCTTCGCAAAGATTACTTTTGATTCATCTATTGCGGTAGACCAACTCATTTCAAAATTTGTGTGGTTATCTATTGAAGCTTATTGCCTGACGCTCCTGCTCAACTGAAGAGGCTAACTGAGGGGTGTATGTTTTTGAACCATCAAATAACGCCTAAAATGTATAAATTTCAGAACGATTCCATTTATTAATCATTTAGGTATACCCAAATATTTTATAACGTCCATCAAACTTGACGTATGTATAATTGAAAAAAAGGCAGCCAATGTATTTTTCAATGAATTTTTTTTTCATATCCAGTTGGTGAAATGGGCAAAGCAGCGAATACATTGGCCCAATTGCATTGATTCGGCTGCTCTTATAGAAAAAAACATACCATAAAGTTAAAAATCAAAAATATCTCGTAGAAACAAATTGCGATTTTGCCAGACACAACGCTACGTTTATTAATGATTAAACTTCTGGCGCATAGATCCGTCTAAAGGCAGTCAATCAAAAATAGAAATACTGGTAAAGTGGCCTAATTTGGACCTAGTCTCTAATTACGATCTAACTGCTAAAATGAGCCTTATTGCACATATAAATAAAGGCTTGGGTCCGAATTTGGTGCATAAAAAGTTGTAGGTCCAAATATGGCCACTTTACCCTTAATGAATATTTTGCAAACAAATATTTTCATTTTTCAACATTTTAATTATTTGCCAAATTTATATTGTTTGACAAGATCAATTAGAAGTAGAACTTCGTAAGCTTCTTGAACGCATAGTATGCAAATGACGCGCCGAATATCTAAAAATTTCACAATTTTTTATACCCTGCTCGTGTGCTTCATTTCCTTACCCGCAGGAGTGTTTTATTTGAAAAGACAATTAAATTGTTGCATTTAAGATAAAATGGTGCGTGTGATCTGTGTATTACAAAAAAAATCAGTTGGTATTCCTCGAAAAGAAATTTGATCCCATCTTAGATACGTATATAAAACACTGTTTACGTTCCAATTTCAAAAAACTGTCAGATTCGTCATTTGTTTTGCTAAATAGCTTTCAATCACGAGCACCACATTTTGTCATGCCATGTTAGAAGTGGCTAGGCATAGGACAACTTTGAAGTGAATTGTTCCACTCCAGTTCGTGCTTACAGTATAAAAAAACTGAGGGCAGATCGGCCGTATTTGGACCTATTCTCTAATTAAAACCTAGCTACGAAAATCAGCCTTATCGCACATGCACATTAAATGGCCGATATAATAATATATTATTATATAATAATTTGGTTTTGAATGAGAGTTGATGATGTAATCTATCGAAATAAAGTGAAGAATATATTGTGAATTTATTGAATTTGCCTTGAAAATACATCTAATGCACGATTATTATAATAGAGGCAATATATTGTAATTAGTACCTTTTACGGTAATTGAAGCCTTGAGTCTGAATTAGATGTACAAAAAATTGTGGGTCCAATTTTGGAAAGATCCCCTTTATCCAAAACACAAATGTCCTATTTTGCATCACAAAATCTTATCACTCAATAGCTTGGAATGATGTTAAATTGGTCACATAAATCATTGAAAACCATAATTTTTCTCTTATTTTGTCGGCACTTTTGATAACCGTTGAATTTTCAATGAGAAGTGGTGTTTTCTTAGAAATGAAAAATGATTCTTGCGTTTTTAGTCATTTATGCCGTTTCGAGACAACAGAGGCATCTATTGTCCGAGGCTTCGTTAGGTGCGACCTTTCAACTTTCCAAAGACGCAAATAACTAAGAAAAAGCTGTCATTTTTTAAAGAGTGGATACTTCCAAATCTAACGCGTTGTTTATTCAATTGTTTCCACTTATTCATTCTATGTAAACAAATCTAACGTGGGAAAGTTCGTCTTAATAGAAAAGGCCACTTGTAATTTTTATTATTATATTATTTTCAAATTGAATCATTTATGAATGATTCCAATTTTTTTTGTCAAAAAAAAGAGCAAACAAACGACACTTATATGCGCAATCAATATGAATTGTCTTCGGCTATTAAGTTGTTCAAATTTCTCCAAGTGTTTTTTGTTTCATTTCTTTCATTTGAATGATATATGAAATGACATAAAAGTAATAGAGTTGCCGTTCAATTTCTGGCTTCTGTATCTTGCTTCAATGAAACCAACAAAAAAACGCGTGTGTTTATATAAAAAATCGAAAAAAGTGCAAAACAATTAGAAAGTAAAAGCTGTTTGTCGTCGTCACTTGCTGTCTGGTTTTTATAGTCAAAGCAGCGAAGGTTAGATGAAGAGCGCATCAACTAATGCAAGCCCTTGTCAAAATAAAGAAAGTGCGCAGCAATTGATGAATTGCTTTTGCAAAGATCATTGAATTTTGGCGCGCTCTTACCAGACCCAATCCAACAATCGGCATTTTGTAATCGAATTGAGGAAAACAGCAGGTAGAGAAAAACAAGGTGTAATTTCTCGTTAATATCCAATTGTATCTTATAATGTAATATGTGTGTTATATGCGGTAACTTTCATTTGCGAATGGTTTGGTATTTTGCATATAATTATTGGTTTGATTTGCATCAACGTTGGCTTCGTATGAACTTGTACCGTTTGGCGTACTTGCTGGATGGATCCGCATTGAATTAAACAAGATTTGTTACGCTCAATAGACTTCTTTCTCCAGTTTGTGTGTTTGCTGTTGTTGTTGGTATGGTTTTTATCTTTTGTACAAGTGAAGAAACATACGCGTTTCAACTTCTCGTTTTAACACGCACAAAAAAAAAAAACAAATAATCGGTTCGTTTGTAAGATACAAAGCACGCGCATTGAAAAGCACAAAACAAACGAAATTACAGCAGATCAACAAGTGAGAAGTTGCACATTACCTGAAGTGATCGCATCACTAAAGTAGTTGTATCATACGCAATCGGTAGTCACACGAGAGTGAGAGCCATCATCATTACCGTCAGTCAAAAAGAAAGATTGACGACCTTTCTTTCTTCAGTGATTTTTATCTTAGGTGCGCCCGCTCATTGTGCACAGACTTTTTTTGCAATTGAATATTTCTTGCTTCGTTGCGATGCTGCCATTATTATCTTGGCTGTACAAATGATCCAGTGAAAGCGAAAGGGATCCCGATATACCGATTGGCATGAAGCACTTTAAGCACATCTAACAATTTGTCGGTTGAAATTTCGTGCATTTCATATGGGAGAAGCCAATTAAAAGTAGATTCCATCGAAAATCGGAAAAGTTTTATTTGCATTTTTGTCTTTCAATTGTTTCGAAATCAAGTTTTCTCTTGTGATTTACGGCAGCTCATGGCAACGCATTGATTCTGTAATGTTGTGGTTTTTATTTGAATTTTGTCATATTTTGTGTTCACGGAAAGAGGATTTTCACTGTAAACAAGCTTATCTGTTAATTTGCTATTGACTATGCAATCGAGGTGCCGAAAGCAGCATTCAATACAAATAAAACACAATGCCATTAAGTAAGAAGATGATGCGATCGCAACAGATGCAAGAAAATCCATGGCCGCACAGTGGAATGAACGCACGTATACTTGGGTAAATTTTCACAAGCTCTCTTTCTTCCATCGTAAAATCTCAATACAATTCTACGTGCTGCCTATTTTACGATTCTCATCGTGGTCCATTGTTTATGAAACTGAATAGCACATATTAACACCAATCAAATGATTGCGCGGCCGAGCGCGATTGCACAATCGACATAGAACCTTTCACTTTCATTTTCTCTTGTCTGGTTCATTTTCACTCTCCTCATAAGCGAGCGCGCTCATTTCCTATTGCGGCCACCATCTGACCGGCGACATGCTTCGATTACAAGTTTGGGCTCGCGCGCTCTTTTCGGAATTTCATTAATAATGAGTTTGTTGAGGTGCTTGCTTGAGTAAATTTTCTAGTTTTCTTCTTTTTGATTTCTCGTTTCGTATTTCACGCATGGAATCTTGGATTTAGACGAGTTTTTAATGTATTTCATATTAACCAAAGCAATTCACTGCGATTTTCAGAGTAAAACATCGATTAAAAGAAAATTAAATTCATTTAAATGCGGTGTAAAAACGGGGGAAAAATTGAAGAAAGTGTCTTGATCTAAAATCACGACAAGTGATTTGTGACAAATACGAATTTGTTCATATTTAATGCATGAAAACTTTCCTCGCGGTCAATAAAATAATCAATTGAAATTCTAGGAATGGTGGCATTTCGCTGAAAATGCGCGTTGCCATCCATGACACTTGGTGCTCGTTATGTTATTTTTTATTGGAAAAAATTCGGCGCGGAATATTTTCTCTTTTGTTACACATTGAAATAAAAAAAAAAAGAAAATACCACCTGAGCGATGAAAATCTGACGCAAAATACTAAAAAGCGTGTTACAATTAAGTCGCGAGTAGAAGAGACGCGAAATATGAGTTTTGATACTTTCGGTACGTATCACTTATTTCTGTATTAACGTGAAATAAAACGTATTAACGCATATCATACGGTAAGTAATAGAAAGTGCTTGACGATCGATGTACGAGCTGGCATCATTCATTTTGGCTTTATATTTTGTCAATTCAAAAATTAAGAAAATATAGGTTTTCATACGATTCAAGTCAATTCAATACGGCATTTTGCGAGATACTCATCTTGAAGTTTGGTGTGCGTGACTTCGATGCCATTAGTTAAATTGCCAAGCGTATCGCGTATTTGAGAGACAATTTACGGTACACCGAATTATTCTTGATTCATCTGTCGCCAACAATCAGAATCATTCACAGTTGTTGCTCGATTTCTCAACGAAATTGAAATTTGCACTCGCTAATATGCCGATGATTCAAGGTGAACTCTTCTCAAAATCATTTTATTATCATTTTCAAAGAGTTTTATTATTTCATCTCTGTTTTTGAAAGAATTAATGACCATTATAATAGAAGTAAGCGTGAAGATAGTGGCTTCACATTTAAAATTATGAAGATTTTATAATGCGCGCGCGCGATGCATTTCGAAAACCATAGAAAGTGGAAATAATCCAACGATGGCATTTGATTAAGGTTTTGAGTCACGGTCAGTGAAATGCGTTGAGAATGACCATGAACGTAAGAAACCATGATTTATTTCCCTGATTTTACGATTTTTCTGCTTTTCGTGCGATAAATTGCATTTTACAACGAAATGCATGGCCGCATGTTATTTCCATCACGTTCCATGTCTTATTTGCGTCACAAGACAGAAGTCGATGTACTATTTGGAGAAGAGAAAAAAAAACTAAACCGAAAAAGAAAGAGTCGTGAAAAATGTTTTTCGAATAAAAAAAAAATGTAAACGCATTGCGATTTCAATGTAAGAAAGAGACAATGAACCGAGCACTCGCGAACAATGAACGATTGAGAAAAAAAAGAAATGGAAACGAAAAAGAAATGAATTTCAACGTGCAGAGTGGAACATGATCAAAACAAAAAAAGACAAGACTAAACATCAACATACCGCGAAATTGATGAGAGTGAGAAGAGAGGAAAAAATCTACTACTCGAAATGAAACGCAGCCGGAGTGTGAAACTATATTAGTAGGTTATTTGGTTGGAATGATTTTAGTTAAGCTTAAGATTTTGTGGCGATAATATGAACAACACATTGTTTTGTGCCTGACTCTTCAATTGCTTCAATCGATCGTTTGAAATTTATAGTTTGCATTGTTATTTGATTTTTCGAACAGTGAATTTGAAACTACGTCAAAACTAAACATAAAATAATATCATCATTTTGGCAAAATAAATAAATATTGTTCGGAGATTGAAGTTTTCAATAAAAAAAATTATAATAAAAAAAAAAGAAATCAATAATTGGAGCAGAATGATTGTGTCTCGAAATTCGAAGTGTTAATTTTCATTTAAAAAAATTGAATTCGTTTATTGCCCAAGGGTTGCTTCTTGAATGCGTTCACAAAATCGCACAATAATATTCAATTTTCCTCACCAAATCTATCAATCAAAATGCGTGATTTATTTTTGTGCATATTGACAACGGTATTTGTTGTCGTTCAATGCGAAACCATCCATTTCACAAATTCACCAACACATTTGGCTGGCTCGACAAATATAACGTCGTATAAATTGCTTGTGAAAAATTCCGATCCGATTACAATAATTGAAGCAAATAAGGAAATTGCAGAGCGGCCGCACAATGAACATTATCAATTGAATAAATCCTATTATCCAAACGATCGTATCGATATGAATGTGGACGATAGTGCCGATTCATCGATGAATTTGAATGATTATCATGTAAAATTAATCGCGAATATGGGTGGATCGCATCAAGTTGACGCCGCCGACACGCAAAATATCCGAGGCAGTCTTGGGTTTACGATAACTGGTAATCCATCGGACATGCCCACAGCTGCAAGTTTGAATGAGTTCAAGAAAAGTGATCAAGATGCTAGCGCCGATTCAAGCAATGTGAGTGTGAAAAAATTGGTTTATTCGCCAATTTTATTGAAAAAATTCATGAAAGAGTATTCGGAAAAGTTGAAAAATGCCGATGCCTCGACGAAAAATGAAATACAGAAAATCCACGAGCAAATTGTTGAACAACATCAATTTTCAAATGATCAATCAATTCCAGTTGAATTCGATAAGTCGAACGAAAATGTCGAGCAAAAATACAATTCCAACAGCTATCATGATAATTTCGAGGATGGAAAACGTAAGCGACCCACAGATCGATATTCAGACCGTGATGGATGGGTAACTTTAGAAGCTATTCCATGGTCAAGCAGCACCGTTTCGAAGTGGCATCCAAATTTGGAAGAGGATACACGTCGACGACCAACAGTCAATTCAGCTCGCCCGTACAGCGGCAGCAGTAGCAGCATCGGCGGCGGCAGCAAACCAGACCGATTCCCTTATCACGATGATTTCGAAGATGACTATTACAATCGACCAAAGCCAGGCAACAGTGATCGAGATAATCGACCAAGTGTGTACTCAACTTGGACGAAACCTCAGTCACTAAATAGCAACGGTAGACCAAGGCCTTTACCATACAAATTCAGTGAATCCGGTTCGTTTGGCTCGCACAAATTCAACGATCGAGATCGAGATCGATACTCAACACGACCATGGAGTAACAGCGGTGACATTATAACTGACCATCGTCCATCCGAATTCCCATCGGAATCGCATGGCTCAAACTATCATGATATTGATCGTTACAGCAGCGCATCAAGCAATTATCATTCGTCGCATCAGGAGCGACCGAGCGAAGGTAATGGCGAATGGGTTTTAATATCGACCACAAAAGGCTATCAAATATCATCTGGCAATCGTCGCCAACAAGGTAAACGTGCACTCACCCCGCCCAACACACAATCCAGCGTCATAGTCAATGTGCCACAATCCGTGCGAATGCACAAATCCCTCGAATTAACCGTTTTACCGGCACTTGATCCGGCTAAAAATAGTACATTTTCAACAGATTTAAAGCGAAAACCGACCACAACCATTCACGGTGGAATGCTCGAAGTCGATGCAACGCATGGAACCATCGAAGACGACGTGCGAGCCACAATGCAAGCTCACAAGAAGAAAATCACAACCATGAAACCTGTCAAACTGTCTTCCAACGAAAATAATAAACATCGAAAATTACTGAAAGGTAATTTTAAGCTAGAAGAGCGAGCCGAATAAAAAAAAAAACAATATTTTATTTCAAATTGCCCGATTGCATTCCCTCTACAACACTTCAAACAGTTTGAAATAGACATTCTCCCTCTGTCGATCAACAATTTGGCATTTCTAATTTGGATTCCGCACTTTTCACTGAAACGAAATTTAATGGCAAAATGAAAAACCAATCAAATCACACGCACACTCACTCTCAAAAAGTGAAATTGAAAACAACAAGCAAATATTATCTGCAAATCTAAAGCAAAAATTTCATGCACCAAGAAAATTGAAATGAAAACGAACAATGACATTAGCTCCATTTTCAAAGTGATTACGACGAAAAACGACCAAGATAAATCAACGGAAATTCTGGCAGCAGTTGGAGCTGGTCTTGTTCCGGCAACAATGGCATTTCTTGTCCCACTAGCGATGGGCCGCAAATGAAGAAGCTGACTCAACGCAACATCACCATTTCAAGCGATTATATCAAAATGCCTACGATCCAATTATTCATTCACTTCTCTTCATGTAGGATGCAAGTTGCAACCATCTTTCCAGGACGTCCTACAATAGATTTTAATAATATATAGCAAAACTTTTCATGTTATTTCTAATATGTTCTTAATTTATTTATTTATTGCATTATTAGAGTTAATTTGTAGCGAATTATTAAAGTTATCAAGCAAGAAAAAAACAAGCGAAATTTAAACAAAAAAATATTTGCTTGCCAAACGATGATTCAGTTTTTATAAATATATTTATTGTTTACCGCTAATTATACGATAAAACAGTTGATAATAGAATAAAAAAAAATGAAATGTATAAGTTGATATTGCGTGAAGCTGTTATTGTTTTCAGCTGTTTACCATTTTTTATCGCTTCTATTTTGTTGGCACTTCATCGAAGATAAAAAATCCCAGCCTAAGTGGATTCAAGAATTAGGATAAAAACCGTGGATGAAAAATAGACTACGGTCTTGCTGCCAGAAACTCAAATCAATTTGAAGCGTCGATCAATAAGATGCTTAAACAAAATTGAACATTCTGTAATCAGAGATGCAGCTCGATTTGGTGATATTCGTAATACATTTGTCTTTAATTATTACTCGAAAGCCAATTGAAACCCACGGCTTTCTGAGCAACAATCAAAAATAAGAGGTATTACAGCGGCAGAATCATCGGTAATCTTGGAGTTAGTTGAATGAAATCGAATTCTCATGATAATAAATTGCATCGCTGGATCTGAAATAGAGTGGGAAAAATCTTGAATTTACTCCTCTGTATCCTACTCACTAAATTCAAAACCTACGACAAATTGTGAAATCATCTTCTGATGATGCAAACTTGAGCGCAAGCACCGTTGTTGAGACATTTCAAGAATAGCTCCGATTATTTAGATGATCGCAATGATTACAGAGTCAAGTCTTTTGTTTTCCATCGTACGACAAAAAATGAAACAAATTGTCTCAGGAAAATATTGACTTCATTCTGGATGCACTGAGTTAACAATGTATTTAAGTTTGGATTTAAAAATGTTTATCTTGTGTTTTGACTGCTTTGCTGAGGCAGAAAAGGTTTTCGAACTGTGTCGGATGAGGTACATCCGAGAACTGAGCTAATTCCATAACCTGCAAATAGATTTTCTAACGCTTTGATTCCTGATTTATGTACACATTTATTCACGAATACAAACAAATTCCTCACAATTGCACACGTCGCACACACTCACTCTCTCTTTCTCTCTGCCTCATGCAGACGGACTACCAGATTGATAACTGCAAAATTTAAAAGTTCAAATTCACACCTACTTCAACTTCAACCTCCATCGAATATTGCTGGTATCGAAGGCAACGGAGCGAGATAGATTTTTAAATAATATCCTCCACCGTTTGCGATTCGGTTTTGTTGCGCATTTGTGTTCATGCATGTAGAAAGAAGCGGATTTGGAAATCAAATGCATACAAAAAATAGCACTGATATGCCTGTAAACACAAATACATTCAAAAGTCTCCATAAACACGTGAATGAATGTCATCGAAGATCGAAAAGTTACCGGTATAAGGATAAAACAAAAGTGGGCAAACGATAAAATATAGCGAAACCATTTGTATTTTTTGGCCGAAGCCATCGCTTGAGTGTTTGTGTAAATGTGTGTTGTGGGCAATATTGTATACACAATGTTGAACCACTTGAAAAATGGAAAAACAATAATTGTTATTGTGGACTGAATTGTCACAGAGTCAAAAAGATGGAGGGGGTCTTTTGTTGAGACCACATTTGTATTGGTAAATAAATGCTCTCTACTAAAATAAACACGTTCTTCAAATAACACAGTCAAACTTCCAGAAATTGTCCCGAAATCGGGTAAATTTGAAGCGCTTCCAATGTGACAAAAACAGCATAGGATTTCAACGAATGGATGGCTTTTCGTTTAACTCTGAGTTGTTTGAATGAAAGGGTTTACTGTATCTATTTCTTGCGAATCGGTCGCATTCACCGAAGGGGATATTGAAAGGTATATAATTAGCCAGAGCTGTTATGAGATCATGCATTTCCGGTCTTTAGGAAAAATTGTTTAAGGCATCAGGTACACTGCACACAAACACACAAACACACAAACACAGAGATTAAGTGCTCCGTTGACTAATTAAAGATAAACTACTGCGCCACTCGAACTGCGGAGCCAATGTAAATTGATTTATAATGCACTACATGCATTGGAAAGTTTCTTTGACGAACACTCAGTCCATTCATTCCCTTGCACCGAACACTACATTTTCAATTGTTAATTTTTAAATAGAAATCGGGATCAACTATTTACTAAAAAAAGTATTTAGACACAACCGAAAATAGCTAACGAACGTTCGCTGTATCGCGCTTTGAAATTGAGCGCGTTTATTTCAGAATAATCGGTGCAAAGTTGGTTCATTTAAAAATGCATGGCAAAGACGATGTTCTCGCATCTCTTGGATTGACGTGGCAGGCGAGAGCGTGCAACCGAGACTTGCTGCCCTTTTATTAATTTACAAGATTCGCGTTGTTTATTCAAAATATAATTTCCACTTATTGCTAATGACTTTGAAAGCAGCGTCAATTATCGAAATTGATTGATTGACTTTTGCCGCTTTTTCCACCAGCCAAAACATTCAGTTCGAGCAAGATCCTTGCGTTAGTTTTATTGTATTATTTCCACTTTTGGGATTTCGAAACTTTACGTTCGAATGAATTAAGAATGAGCTGAAACATTTTTCGGCATTTGCAGTTACATTAGTCAAAGCAAGGAAAATCGCGCGAGAAACAACGCTGTCTCTCTGTGTGTGGCGAGGTTCATATCCAAACCACTTTACAAATCAAGTTATTGCGGTTGTGTCAAATGCGAATCCAATGTGATGCTTCTGAAGCCTGAATGCTTTAACAATATGTTTCCATTATGAATGTATCACAGAAAATACTCCTTTTCCATCGAAACATTCATTTTTAACATTGAATTCTATTCAACAAGACGTCTTATCCAGCGTCAATGTCAGACATTTGCGTATCACTTTTTTTTTTTTAAAATAACAAAACGCATTCACTTCTCAAGAATGCTGCTGCGCTATCCTGATCGTCGTTTGGGCCAACCTACAACGCACAAAGTATGCGATGAAGTGAAGCGAACATGGAATAAGGAAGAAACGACGATAAAAATGAATGCCCAAAATATATATTGGTCATTATTTGCGACTCTGTTCATCACATGTCCTTTTTTACTTTGCTCATTCACCCCACCCCAAATGTATTTCAATGCTCAGTGAAAGCGAAAACACCACCAAACAACCGGCCTATCCAACAACATTATTTCGAATGAGGAAAAACCAGAAATACATGTTGGTCTTGCATTACCGTCGCCGAGAATGTGTGTGCGTACGTGCGTGTGCGAGCGAGCCTGTAAATTGAATATGATCTCTTTTATCTATGGGTTTTCAATTTGTTGTGTGCGTATTACGTATCATTGTTCTACCCTCGAACAAGCACACGTTTGATTGACATTCTATTGTTCCTGAGGACCATGTTTCGTCCGATGCGTTACGTTTCGTGATATTCTTCGCGGAATGGCAAACATAAAATGTTACAAATCAAGCAATGCCGCCATTGCAAAGCAAATGAATCATTGACTGTCATTCATTTCCTACACTTATCATTGCTGAGCCCACTCTTTACACTCCATGTGCAACGAAACTCATCACATTTTATCTCGATTATTGCCCGAGAGAGCAGTGCTAATTTTGATAACAGTGGGCGGTATTTTGTTACTCATCACTGCCTTTGACTTTCGAATATATGAATGGTTAACAAGTTTACACATTAATATGATGAGAAATACACTAAACTCTGAAATGGATATCGGGGAGATTTAGGTGATTTGCTTAATAAGAAATACAGGATGGGCCATCTAACGTTTGCATTTTGACAAAATTGTTTATTTAGAGAATGACAGCTCAAATGTGAAAATATCTCAAATGTCAAAATTTAAATGTCAATATGCAAATTTTATATGGCCCACCCTCATCATCACCATTGCTGCCCCAGTGCAGAGAGGAACATTTCAAGAACATAATGAATCGATAACATTTTTATATGTGCCAACACTTTTTTTTTACCAAAAAAACAGAATTATCCCATGATTATTGTACTAAAATGGACATTCTGTCAATCTTTTTGTCAATTTTTCAAGTGTCACAATTTAAAACTAGATTTTCCATAAACTCAATTATTCCAGCGTTCAGGTCATGCCCGCCATTGCTTTAGAGTGGTGATTTCGATTTTCAAACAAGCTTGCAAAATGTGACGACTGAATATAGCCAATGCTGAATTGTACATTTGATGGGCATATATTAATAATTCATCTGTGGATCTAGGCATCAGGATCAAGAGTGAAAATTCTCTACAATTTACTCACATCTATTTATTATCCCTGTTTGTCATCACGTGCATTTTGTAGAAAATGTACATGGATGAATATGTTGCAATCGTGGCAATAATTCGACTGATTGGCTTCATGATGGTTACATCGAAAATACATTAGATTATATCACCGGCATCAGAGCCACATCATTTCAAGTGGATTTCGTGAGTCATGAAGACTCAAATTCATGTGGATTTTGGTGTTATCTTCAATATATTCTCTGGCTGGGATTTTTGGTGTCGTATAGAAACACATGAACATACGTTGGCCGTATCAATACGAGATTAGACCACTCATTCTTCACTTGTCAGACTCCCCCACACTCGAAAACAGAATGTGCAGTAGCTTTCATACAATTTGTCGAAGATTCGAAATAATTTAAATATCATAAAAACTTTGTTTGAAATTCATTCGTATATTTTTGTTTCAATTACGTTCATTTCGATTCGAATTTAATAAAGGTTGGTCATTAAATCTGTGCGGCTGTGTTTCGAAAAAAATGTTGCAAGAAAAGTTTATGGATTTGCGAAAAAAAATTCGAGCTTTTGGCCAATTTTTGAATTGAATCGCTTTTTTTGTCCAATTGTCGCCATACGATGCATTTATAATTTTATAGCTTCCAACCGGCGTATCTCGTGAACTTTTATTACTATCAATATTCAAGTTTCAACCGGAAAAAATGTGCTTCGCTGAACATGAAAAATGCATGAAACTTTTCGACGAGTTTTTTACGAGATAAAAAGAACGATTCGGATTTCTTGACAATCAATGTTCGATGAGAAAAAATAGCATTTCTATTTTTAAACGATATTATCGTTCGGTTCCGTACATTTTCCTCTCAATCTAACAAAATGATTCCCGAATAGATCAAATCAGAATTTTATTCGAGATTTATTTTTACGTAAATATTGTTTAGAATTTTAATTGAATTATTTTGCTTGACTGGCCACGCCTCGGTTTGTGAGTAATTATAGAAATATCTAAAATATTATCAGGAAGGTATTTTCAACATTATTCATTGGGAAGCATGTTTTCGGTGGATGGGAAATTTCCATGGTTGGATAAATTGAAACAGGATATGTTCAATGATTTAAAAATGTATGACATTACTTGCAAAAGTGACAGACCATTTACGTTTCATCCAGAATTTCGCAAAATATCTGGCTCACATTGTATACATGTGTGCAAACGTGAATTGTGTTGGAAAGTGTTGATATATTAACAACCGAATACCAATTCGGAAAATGTCAGCAACGATCAATTAAAACATTAAATGAAAAAACCTCGAGTTGCCAAAAAACAGTATCACATATGCAAGCATTGCCTGCGACCAATTAGTCAGAATCAGGTAGAGAGATTTTGTTGGTACTTGGGTTCAGTTCGGTCAGGTCAATGATATACAAAGTAAACAATTATTCATGCAGTCAGAAAAAAACGTGAAAAGTCCATTAAAAATTTAGAGGATGTTTCGAATTAAAATTCATCTATTTTATTTATGGGTTTGAATGGTTTAGTCGTGTGCAATTGGCCAGCATTCGATGATTGCTTACGGAAAACAGCATTTGAATTAAACAAATTTATGCAAAAATTGTTCAGTATTTTTTATTGTGGAGCATCACACGTGGTTTGAGCGCTTTCAAGCTAAACGCGCAAAATTTCATTGTTTCAATGCATTGAAGTCATGTTGTTGGATTCATTTAATATGTTATAACTCATTCCATGCGCCTGGATACTTTGTTATAGTTCGCGTGCCACACAGAATGGGTTAGGTTATTCAATTTTATATTTTCTGAGACCGAGACAAGCTCTTCGAAATGTTGGTTTTTTTATTGTTGTCACGTCACATCCGATTTCTACTGAAATATTCATGTTTTTATTTAGAAACGCGTTTGCGAATGCCACATACTTATCCCTTTCCATTAGTTAAATTGCAAGCGCGAGAATCTACCAGGAGACTTGCCTCAACGGAATGTGAGAAATTACAATTCTTGACAATTGTAAACGTTACATCTGATAATTGCCAACATTTTAGATTATAGTGAAAGCCTGACGTGTTTTATCCTATATTTTGATACTCAACAATTATCATGGAAATAATCAGTTTCACGGTGAAACACAGTGTATGGCATTTCGCTGCGTGATAAATAAGACAGTTGAGTTTCGCTCACCATGCAGAACGAGAAAGAAAACGGTAAATTTGAATTTGAATTCTCCGCCCAAAAGTAGGCAATCCATCATTTACCACAATATCAAAGTAAGGGAGCATCAATTCGATGGTATTTCACTTCATTTATTCCGTATGTGATTCATGGGCAACAGATAAATGGAATTCTAAACTGCGAATTATTTGTGAGTACATTGTAATGAGAAATGGAAAATATCGAAGCAAAGCCAATACGGCTGCTTTGGTTCAGAGTTAAATTTGGATTTATCAATTTTATTATCAAATATTTGCGATGAAGTGACAACCAACATGAATATGATTTTAATGGAAATGGTTTTTGGCCAGGTGTTGGTACAGTGGTTCGATTGTGGCAGCAAAATTCAACATTCTACCTCTTTCTGCGCACTCCTCAATTCAATTTCAACAGCTTCATGCGAATCAAATTCAAACATTCACGTGCAATTCTTCCATTCGTTCCGAATTTTGACATTTGCTCAGAACATAATATCAATTCGTTAGCAATCCGGGACATAATTTCCGTTCTTGATGGATGACACCGAAAATAATATGAAATATTTTCAAAAATATTATCGTTCAATGCTAAAATTACGCTCCTTTGAGCTGCAGTGTCACACAAGCATTGCAGCGGCAAAAATGCATAATGAAAATGTGATTTCTCAAAAACGCAACATGATTTGTTCTAAGTCCTTTCGCGAAATCATATTTTCATTATGCATTTTTAGCACTGCAACGCTCATATAACACTCCTTCTCGAACGATTCTATGTCTTCACTTCTATTCCTAGGTACGCATATACTCATCAGATATTCAATAGATCTCGTGAGTGATGATGATAAGGAAAAAGTTGAACGCTTCAAGTTGTGACACTGTAATTAAGGAATTCTATCATGTATTATTGCCTTGAAATGTATTTTTATTTGATGCAAATGCAGCATGGAATCATCTATCAATTTAGAAGCGACAAGAAAGTGAAGAACGGAGTAGGCAACTTCGTTTGGGAAATATTTATTTGATTAAGTTGCCGGGCATCAATCGTGTGATTTTGCAAATTTGATTGATTACAAACTACATCGGAAAGCCATTTTCATATGCCGATATAATTGAATGAATTGAATGTTACTTTTCCATTCGAAAAACTGAAATAATATTCATTTTGATGTGACAATTGTCGAACGGAACATCACTGAAAAATATCGGTCAAAATGGAAATTAAAATTGAATACGATTTTTAAGCGATTGATGTCAGCGACAAGTATCCAGCACGTTTGACACATTTTCCGAAGCAGAGCTGACAAAACTTTCGTTTTCTTTTTGTGACATTGGCATATCGAAGCTGCGATGCAGGGTTCATCGAAAGACTTGCACACAATTTCACTGCCTTAACCGCGAATTGTATTTATTTTGACTTGAGAAAGTGGTTTGACCAAAGCCAACACCCAACAATTGATTTGAGATTAGAATATGATTCGGACATGCACCGAACCGACCACACAGCCGACATTTTGGATTTTCTTTATTTTGCCCAAATCTATGTATATACACGCTGTGCCCGTGTCTCTGAATTTCCCTCCCTCAACCACCACCAACACTCACAATGGTGCGCGACTTGCACGCTGCTTTTCGACTTTTTACATTTCAACATGTAGCAAATAAATGAATAATTTATTAAAATTAAGCCAATCAACGTAGAAAACCGTTGAAAAATTATTTTCGTAGTTTCATGTCAAACCTTAATCAAGCTTAAATTTCCACTTTCCACATTATTTTTCACGGTCTTTTTTAATAATTCAGCTGAGATCAAGAAGCCAGGAAAATGGGAAAATGCGCGTTTAAATTGAATGTCCATTTTCATTTGGAATGTTTTCGATTATCAGTTGATGGAATGCAACGGAAACAAAGACAATCTGCACTTTTTTCGCGTTTTTTGTCGTCATTTTTAACTGAGCTCCGGTAATGGTTTGAATCACTGTGAAACAGCGAAGATGTGGTCGGCCGCTATATACTTCACCTAGCAACAATCGCCATTTTGTTTCGCCGAATGTTCGAGAGAAAATTCAAAGGCGATTTTCTCTCATCTTTTTCAACGCAAAACCCGAAATTCATCCGATTCTCCAGCATTTATTAAGATTTTTTCAATGGACGCATATGCTTTGCGACACATTTGAACTGTCAATTTTGAATTTTGAGAAAAAAGTTGGATTTTATGTGAATATGCCTTGAATAAAATGGTTCCCGATGCTTTTAAGCTGAACAAATAACTTACAAACGCTCTCTTCCAACGAAGAAAGCCATAAAAACTGCGTCCACCAACTTTTGATCGATTTCAATCAATTATTTTAACGGTCCCGCGAGAAGTAACACTTTAAAATTTTAAACTTATGCAAACAATGAGATAAAAAAACTTGCAAATTTGAATGGGATAACACACACATACCACATACGAAATACACATGGCGACCGACTGATGATGATGATGATGCGAAGCATGAACAACAAAAAAATTGCACGCAAAATTCAAGCCGTGAACACACAAACGAAACTTAACACACGCAAAAATCCGGCCACAATACGAACAAATTCAGATACGATGAGTTTGTTGTGCGCAACTCAACGATTGCTAGCACTGCTTTAAATTTTTATGAAATCAAAATGAATTGTAGTATGTTTTTGTCCTTTTTCATTCAGTTTTTGATGCCGCTCTCGCACTGGCCGAGGCTAATCTCATTGGGTGATGTGTTCAGTTAAATTTCCCACGTAACTCTTATTGATGAAGATGTTCATAAAATTAGTTTTAAACTTAAAAATTCAATCCTTTTCTGTGAATATTATTTTATTGCTGGTTTAAAGTCACATTGAAGAGCATCAACGAGAATGATGACGATGACGGGGAAAATGTGAAATCGAACCGATTTTTTTGGGGTGCAAATATCAACTAAATCGAAATATCGTCAGCCCTTCGTGCTTTTCGTGTACGTTGTAAAAAATGAATCAAACCGAAATAGAAAAGTGCGTGCACAGCACCCAACGCTCGATGCTATTGTCGCACACACTGAAAGAGACAGAGAGAATGCGGCATGCGTTCGCTTGGATTCGTCACTTTAAACCATTCAATTCATGAATTCTAAAAAAAGGATGAGGAATGAAAAACAAACATCATAACAAAATAAATAGTAATCGGTTGTGCGTATTTTACGCGGCATTCGTTTCCATTCGCATCTCTATATTCTCTCTACTTTGGATTACAATGTTAATAATTTTCAGATGATTTTTATTTTGAAAGCACTTTCGAACGCAGAGACAAGCCCAGCGTTTGTGCTCCGACATTTATGCATGTTCAAAAAATTCTTTGCTATAGAAATGTTAAAAAGTTGCTTGAACCAGTTTAATGATATGCGCGACGCATTCGTTAATGATGATTTTTTTTTAAAACTGACTTGAATTTAGAGCAAGGATTTCAAATTCAAAACGAGTTGGACAAAAGAAGAAACTGGATTTTGGATGGAGAACAGCCATTGAATTGAATCCTCAATTAATTGTTATTTCATGAAAAGTGCTTTGGTGATTTCATGTCGAGACAACAGACATACAATTCAAATTCAGTTACGATCACAAGCCAATTATTTGTGGCTCACAAAGCCAATTTCACATTTAATGATTTACCGGAGTGGAGTAAATTGCATTTCATACTGTCATGATATGTTTTGATAAAAGATTGGCACACATGCCATGGTTAAAATCTAATCAATTATTTTATTACACAGAATTGAAAGTGAATATCATCATTCACATCGACAGTCGACACATTTAATCTTCAAAATGCGAAAGACAAAGAAAAGATAATAAATATCATTGTCCATTTCATCAAACCAATAACACTCGAAATGATTTTGAAGTATGAAAAGAAAGAGCAATGATTTTAGAATCTAATTTATAATCAATACGCTTTCGAATTCCAATCTTAATCAATCACGATTTCAAGGTTTTCTCGCTTTTTCTATAGATTTCGAATTTTCCACGTGAATCTTTGATCCTTTTTCTACAAAATGCTATTCAAACGCATTGTAAAAACTCATCACTTCTTTCGTTCTTCAATTATTCTTTTTTTTAATTTCTATGATTTCGATGTTTCATTGAGTGTCTTTTGAAAAATTGGTTGTTTCTTATGAGGATAAAGATAAACTTAGAATTCACTGATAAACGTGAGTATAATTTGGGCTCAATAAATGTCGACTACTTGCACAATATTCAATGAACACGTTTTTTATTACGATTCTAAGAAGCTGGGTAGCTTTTAACTTTACTTGTAAGGATTTGTCGAGTGAATGAAATGTTGCTGGCTAAAATGAGTTGAGCAAGCACTCGAATTTCTTTGGAGATCTAGTAAAACAACGAAAACTGTCTCATTCGAGAAAAAACACGCTTTCCTTGTTTGGCATTCTTCATTATTCGGTGTACCAAAAAATCCTATTCATAAAGATCATTCACCTCGAAAAGGTGTGCAACACAATTTCAGCATAGCATTGACTGTGCGTTTTTTTATTGTTTAAAATTTGTGAAGTTCAAAAAACTAAAAAAAAGGGGTCCGAAATCGACAATGATTTCTATTCTGTATGTTTAATTCGTTCTTCTATTCTGTTTTTTCTGCCAGTGATTTCCTCCCTTTGCTTGTCTTTCACTCTCTAGCCCGACTAATACGCAATCCAAATCCAGAACTGGTACACAATCCATTCAACTAAGATTTTTTTTTTTTTCATTCAGAAACACCCGTTTATAACCGATTTCATGACATTTTCGTTGAATTTGTTGTGCATTGCCGGTTGTCAGTGTATGATTTGGAATCGTGTTATGCGTAACCCATCATTATTATGCTCTCCTTCTCTCTTTCTCTCTCTTTACAGACGGATTCAAATGGCTCTTTAGATGAATTTTCGTCGATTGTAATAGTTATGATTTGGCGAAAATAGAAGGATACAAATCTCTAAGCCCAAATAAGTTGAAACGCACAAGCTGCATACTTACGCGTCAAACACTGTTACAGAAAGAACAGGCCGTTCGCAACCCAGCTACGGATTAAAATATATTTATATTATGCCAAAATTGGCATTTTGGTGCAGGATGTTTTTTCAACGTTCGAAAATCGTTGTTTTTTTTAGATTTCCAATTAAAATTCTTAATAAATCTGCGATTATTTTGTATCTGAACGATATCGTTTCATAAAAATTTCTGCCATATAATGAAGGCATGAAGCCTGTTTCAGTCAGAATAAATCGAGCTATTTCAGTTTGGTTTTAACTGATTTTATTTGATTTTGCTGGTATGACATTGATCATTTTAGATTTTAAATGATTTTGATTGATTTTGGCTGCTTCAATTCAGTTCGTTTTTCGAATTGAACAAATCTCATCGTTGGAATTTTAAATCAAATGAAAATGTTTGTGATATCTAAAAATAATATTCCTTATTGTGCATTTGCGCGAGAAATGCGCTAACTGAACGTTCTGAACAGTCAAGAAACAGAAATGACAGTCTTTCGTTAATTCCAATGCCAAGTGTGTCTATTGTAATTTCTTTGCACTTCCCTTTATTTCTTTCTCTCAAATTTCTTCCCGTTTTTTTATCCACTTTTTTCGGCTGTCTGCCGTCAAGCGTAAAAAATGCATTTGAGTGATGCACATGAACAGAAGAAAAAAAAGAGAACATTGCAAAAGATTAAGAAAAGGTGCACAGGGGAGATGCATTCCTCACATTACCGTTATGCAAGTAAATTGTCAAGTCATTCGATCGTTTTTTATTCGGTGATGGTATCGGAAACGAGTGACATTACCCTTATATATTGATTGGTAATGTAAAAAAAGGTGCGACGATTTCGAAAGGGCGAACACACAAATATTTGTATGAAATGATGCGCAACACAAGAATAGCGATATAGACACACAGAGCGATGCATTATGCGATCAAAATGATCTCGAATGACTCAACATGATTTGTGTTGTTCGACAAAGCATCTCGTCGATATATTGTTTCATTCTCTTCGTCGTCTGTGTTTCAGAGATGTTACAGCATAACAACATTATTGGTGATTGTTCGTCTGGAATAAACGGGTGCATTTACCACTATTTTAATTTTGTTTCTTTTTACCCAATTTTCAACTACATTTTTCCATCATTTTTTCGTAAAATCAACCCTAAAACTCGTTGTTTCCTGAAAAAAAAAAATACGGAAAAACAGACGTAATTTTGAATGAAACACAATGAATCGCAGTCGGTAACGGTTTATGGCAAATTAATAAAAACAGATGGAATGGGATGAAAAAGGCAGATGAAGAAACGCGACACTACACTAAAAAGTTCTAAATCAAGCAAAAAAAATATATAGCAAACTGAAAAAAACCTAACCCGAATCACAAATCCAACCCGAACTAACTCGTTTCAAACCCGCTTCAAATGCAAAGGGGGTGATCGAATACAATAGATTGCAAAAACGAACTATTTTCATTATTTTGGAAATGGTTTTTGGCGAAAAATTGAAAGTTGCACAATCTTCCACACTCGCTGACGTATTTTTCCGCGTTGAGTTCAGCAGCGCGATTAAAAAAGAGGGAAAAAGGAGTGTTCTGATATTATTTCGCGCTGGTTGCGTTGAACAATTGCACAATTTTGCTAGTGAATGATGATTTCGGGTAAAATCTCAGTAAGTTTTTGTTTCGGTTGAATTAGTTGTGCGATGGCAAAACATATTTTTTTTTTTTTTGTATTTTAAAAGGGGATGTGCCTAGAGATTATCAGAGCAAAATAAATTTGAAACGGAAATTTTAGATTTTTTTCCTCTCCTTTCATGTTTTCAAATGAAAATAATACAAAATATGCGAAAGGAATATGTACAACTCAGTTAAAGCCAGTTCAATCCATCCCATTGCAAATTAATCACATTTCGAGAAAAGATAATTCAAACCAATTAAAATTTGAAATAATAGCAAAATTCTAAAGCATGATCCCAAAACACCTTGACTTGAAAAATTGTAGCATCCATATAATAAAATAAATGCATTGCAATTTCTCTTTTTTGGCTAAACATATGACTCGATCGATGACTCCAAATCAAATCGTATCACCCAATTTGTATACTCAAATTGTTTTTTATGTGATTTGTAATTGAATAAATAAACAAAATTGTTGTGGCGTATGTGTCCACTCGGCGTCGCATCGAATCACTCATCATTTCAAGTGGAAATATGTGTGTGTGTGTGTTCGCGTGGCGATTACTGTTGCGAAACAATAGAAAGTGGAAAAGTTGCAAACAAATCACTTTTTACTGGCATCAGATGATAACCGCAAGAAATGTGTTGTTTAAATAACAAGTATTATAGCTTCTTCGGAGTAAAATATCAATTACGAGCGCATTCCGTTGCGACAATAAATCTGAGACGCAAAGCAAACAAGCAAATATCGGCGAAACCAAAAACACGATTTCATAAAAGAAATAGCGCTGGAAGTTTGGCTCGATCATTTCATATGAAATTCAAACAGGCAGTTCAAAGTAACATTTTTCGTTGTCTGTGTGTCTAAATATTGTCGACAGCATTCTGTGGCCCTTCAAAAAATGTATGTGCGTGTGAAGGCAATGCCCGAAGTGACGTGTTACATGTTGCATGAGGCGCCGAATTCACATTTAAGTATGCGTTTCTAAGTACTTGCCACTTTTTTCAGTCACATGATTTTGGTTTATCGATTCCCAAAGCAACTGCTGTACTTTAGCTCATTTTGATAAATGACAATTTTTTTAATGTAATATCAAATGAATCGCTTTTATACATATTATCTATTTAAGTATGCCAAGCGCCGATGAATTGAATGCGATGCAATGTGTGTATTGGGGCCAGCGCACGCAATTAATGATAAGATAACGATTCAAGAAATGCCACTAATTGAATAAACACTGTGAAGCTGCTGATTTTCACTGCACAAACTCATGCATCTATAAAAAAATATATTATAAATCAAATATCATTATGTAGAAAGATTTAAATGATTATTGCCTTTACAGTAGTAAGTTTTAATATTTACACTTTCAATCAAATAATAGTAATGTGTTTAAACAGATTTTATATTATTGCCCAACATCGTGCGCGCTTCACACGGATTCCAATAACAGCAGCTGCTGTTAAATTGCCATGAGGTGTGACTATTAAAACAATCGACAATTGTATTATTTCTAAATAAAATTGCAAGAAAATATGCCATATATGAATCGACAAGCGCCGAACATAGTCCGGTAATCTAGTTTATAAAATGTAGTTCGATAAATTTCCGAATGATGGAAAACAGACAGATAACCTTTGGCGGTGATCGGAAACTCATTGATTTCAATTTGTCTTTTCGATGCAATAAAATCAAATTCGAAACTGGCATTCTTCGAGAAAAGTAGAAATTCTCTTTCGAAATTCACGTTGATTACAATTTAAGTTCATCGTTCGCTACGAAAAAATAACAATAAAGTGACCCATTGAGATAAAGCAACCAAAGAAAATCCATTATTTGACAACAATTTCTGTTTTTTTTTCCGAATCTTTCAATTGATTAAAGTAAAGCAAATAAAAGCGGCTAGTGAAATATTGCTATCCGATCAAATCAAGTGTTCAATACCAACTTGATGTCAATTCAACTATTAATTTGATATACAAGTTCAATTCGATAAGTTCGATGCTCTCTCTCCCTCTTTCTCTTTCTCAAATATTCACTCCTCCATTTAAAATGATCAAAGTTGCAAAAAATAGAAACGAACACAATATCCAATGGCATTTTTCTAGAACAAAACTGATCTCATTCTTTGTTTTCGCGCAATTAAATAATTTCAATGAGTGACTGTGGACAAGAATCGATAAATGAATTATGGAACATAGTGAATACCAAATAAAATCCGTGTAAAGCGTAAAATTGAGTTCGCGTATGTTAAAACTCTAGCTATTCGTATAAACGAGTTATATCATGAGACTTTAGCATTGTTTGTATTCATCAAAAACAAAACAGCTACACAGAAAGAAAACAGAACAGAAAATCAAGCATTCGATAACAACCAAGCAAAAAAATAAAATGAATAAAAGTGAGCGTATTCAACGGCGCTGGCTGCAATACAAACAAGCTTCGATATGATGGCTGATTTTGTGTGGCACAACGGAACATTCCATGTTTGCAATCCAGAAATGCGTAAAGCTGTTCACTGTGCGCGTGCTATCCTATGAAATCGATTCACATTGACACATAAACAATCACACGAAATCCGCTCACGCATACGCCTTTGGTGTGGAAGTATCACTTCTCTCTGTGATTGCAAATAGAAATGTAAAAAAAAGGCACGTCAGACGCACACATTGACCGAACAACACAGAGTATCAGAACGTAGAAGAATGCTTACCAATGTGAAAATATTCCACAAAAGACGCCTAACACATGCGAAAATGCGTGGATCAACGTTCCGTTTGCCGCAACGATCTTTCGTTTCGAATGAACGATTTCGTTTTGTATGTGTCCGCTTGAGGCACACTCGTTTCGTGTGAATAAATTTATGCAAACATTGAAATTATGTAGTCGAATTGGAACTATCGACTTGTTCGGGTCGGAATACTGTTGTGGGGATTGAAATTGACGTTTCAATTGATAAGAAAAATTCTTCTGCCATTGGCAATATTATTTAGTTTCATCATAGAATCAAAAGTGTTGAAATAAAAAAGTAAGTGATTTTTTTCATGTAGTTTCTCTGTTTCAAAACCAATATTTTCGAAGCGAAAAATTGGTTCGATGAAATATCAAACGGGAACGTGTTGATGATCGCTTTATTCTGCAATTCAGTGTACTTGGTGGTTTGTCTCGTGTGTCCGTGTATAGAGATCAATATGCGTTGTTTGTTATTTTGATCGACGATCTCTATTTGTTCGTCTTACTCGACCAGAATGTTTTCCCTAGAAATTGTACTTTGTTCGAATATTTTGTGCACTTTATCTCCATTGAGATGTATACAGTATCTTTACGGATGAAATGACTTTCTTTTTTCTACTTGGTGATCAACATTCAATCGAATTATTACGAAATTCTTATTACATTTTTTTTTTTTGTCGTTAAGTTAAATCAATCAGCTACTAATTGATAGCACATTACGAATAATTACGATTTTGTCATTTGCAAATTTATCGCATTTCAGTGGATTGAACCGGATTGGGTGACATTTTTCTTCTGAACAAAATAAAGATCATTGTTTTACACGCAGCCGTCTACAGTTGGCATATGAACGCTTTGACAAGATGTGATCCAAATTGCAGCATGTTGCTATCGCGTGTGTGTGTTATTCTTATGACACATGTTTTTTTATCTGAATTTAGAACATGTGTTTTATGACACGACTTTATCACACGTCTTCATGATATCTCCAATGATTCGTCTATTTTTAGAATGAGAAATAGAAAGGACAAGTCATTTGACAAAGTATTACATCATCCAAATCTTTGTCGTAAAAAATAATCTGCTTTGCAAATGCTAATGCCAATGCAAAAGAAAAACAGAATCGCTTGAACTTCGCTAAAAATAGTGCGTTTCTATGCGGCGCATGTTAAAAAACATGTGATATTTCTTGGCCGCATTGATGGTTTTGAATGAATTAAGCTAGAATAGAACGAAAAAACTAGTTATTAAACTGAACAGCCGAAACGTCAGAACATTTAATGCATTTCACACTCATGTTTGAATGCAAAATGAATCGAAGTGAATGTACGACATCGAGCCAAAGTGCAGAGTTCAAACAAACGTATAAATTTCACGCTTTGGGGATCGACACTTTGTAGTGTGTTTGTCGCTTATCACGACGGTTGAAGCTACCCATTACGAATGCAGTGCGAAAGTTGTATTTACATTGCAAATTGTCTTTGCGTTTAACTGTTCCATCGATGAATCTATTCCGGACAAGCAGCAACATCATTCCATTTTTATACGAGAGCCAAGTATGGCTACTTGTGATCACATTTGTTCAATTAAACGTCTCCTAAGCTTGAGATCATTGCGTCAGAAATCAACTGATCAAAGCCAATAAAATTCACCTTTTTTATTTGAATGTAGAAGATTTACAGCTTTTCAACAACAATTACCTTTTTGATAACATGCCATTCGTTACGTATGCGCGCACCCGTAATTAGGCATGCGCATCGTTTTGTTTGCACACGGCACATATTTTATAACTTAATGACGGCCTATTCAATAGCACAACAACAAAAAAAGACAAAACGAACTGAATAGAAGCAAAATGACTTGCGCAGTCGAACTATAAAATTTGTCTGGATTTATGAATTTTAACCATCCTTTTGCAAATGTATTCACATGTCTTCTTGTTTCATAAGAATTGGATGTTTCGCACAGAACAAATTCCAATCCAATATTTAAATAAATTGAATAACATGTTTCGTTCCCTGTTGCCGGTTAATTTATTTTGACTCTTTTGAAATAAACACAACAACGAACAATTGAGAAAGAGTCAATGCCATTGCTCGAATATATGTGTGCATACGAGTTTCACTTTAGAGTGTGTCTTTGTTCAAAGTGCACGCAATGCGCAAAAACATGAAATTGTCATTTAGAGAATGTCTATTTTATACTATGAATTCTGATATTCAGCTACAGCCAGCACGATGGATACGTGTGCAGTTCGCAGCGTATAATGGCTGATTCCGTGCGTGAATCAAGAAAATGTGCAGGTATTTCTCGAACATGCCTAATTAGAACAAAAGAGCATATTCCAAATTAAAAAACCCGCAAAATTCATAAATTCTAAATGAAAAATAATAAAATTCAAATAAAAGTTGAATAAATTAAACTTGATGTTTTTCGAAAAATACGAATAATTAGTCCATTTTCATGATTAAAACGGTTTTTCAATGAGTTTACTATGGAATATGCTCTTCAATTAGGAGTTTTTACGATGTACTGCTATAAAAGTACGATGTAATACTTTGTAAAAACGAATAATACTTTGTTGTGACAAATTGAATTCACAGTTCGTGAATCGTATGCGATTTGACAATGCCAAAGGTTTTATTGAATATTCAATATCAATTGATCAAAATCGCGCATCATTGTGATGGTGGGAAAAAAGATTCAGTTTGTAGTCAATACAAATTAAAGCCCAACAAAAATGGTCGATCGGAAAAACCGCGTGATTTTATCGCAAGATGAATGCACGAGATAGAGGCCGAATCACATTATCATTTCGAATGATTTTCACCTGTTGGCCGAACTAAAAATATCTCGTCACGTCAACGTTAACACGACGTAATTCAAATCAGTGAAGTGAACAGAGGTCATCCATTGACTCAGTAGAGTGTTGCAAATCAAACTAAATACTTTTTGTTCATAATGGCTGCATTTGTTTTAATGAGATGCATTGATAATTTTATGCATCTTCAAATTACGTGCACAATGTCATTTCCAAGTGTTCGCATTTGTTTGCATCTGCAATAAGCTTCACATTCATTTAATAAATTATCATTATCAACACACAATCGTGAGTATTGAATTACAATGCAGCCAGATATTTTGCCTGCTATTCACAAATTTTGTTGCCCATTCTTCGTGCATAGTATGTGGTTTTTTCTTCGTCATCTTGTAATAGCGACACAAAAACGCAAAATGATCGCAAAGTAAACGAGTATCAGTTTTCACATTGTATTTCATGCAATAAATTCACGGAAATTCTCCTTTATCCACAATTTGTTTTTCATTGTTTGAATATATATAAAACGTAGCAGTGCGACAAATTTGCATTAAATGTCAGGCCATGTACACGGTTTGAAACGCTGGAATCTAATCAGCGGTGCCAGTCACATGGATTTTTACGTTTTTGATTAGGCTGTCGCATGCCAAACGTCCGCATTCACATTAGCCAATTAAGATCTTATGCAATCGTACCCACTTAATATAATAAACAAGATGAATTTCAATTTAAGTGGAGAATCAGATGATTCAACTGAACTGATAATTTTAATGGAGGCTGTGTACGCCATGCTCTACCTGCATTTAAACAACCTGTTTCTCAATGAATTGGAAACAGCTAAAATTAAATTCGTGATCTCATAACCATTTTTCGTTCGATTCGGCATTTCTTGCAATATTTAAGTCGGAAAACATCAAGAATTCCTTAAATATAATCCATGCTCAAAGTTTGATTGATATTTGTAGAAATTACGATAAGCTCATCAGCAGTTTGATAATGATAAAGATTGAATAATCCATACATAATTTTGACGGTCATGCAATGTCTTATCATTGTCACTCAAAATTTATAAATTTTCACAAGAAAATAAAAACGCATAAAAAAGGAAACAGTAGTGAGTCTGCGACAAAATGGACGCAATAAAACCAAATACACACACATAATTCTATTTTAAATAAACATTGAATGGTTTACTTATAGTTCAAAACAAATATTTAGAAGCCACATATTTTAACACGCTCATAAATTCTATGTGAATTTTGAATTTTATCAATGAACGGCACGCAGCTCTATTGAAATACTCACAACAATGTATCAAAGGTCTACAACGTTTCGTACAACGAACTAAGTTTTGACAAACAGTTAGATTAGAAATGACCTCAATATCTGACGTCAGATTACTATCGATCCCACTTTTTTCTCACATATTCGCTAAATTGTATCAAATCATCATATGACGTATGACGTCGATCTGCGATCGCAATATCTCATCTGACTTTTAAATTGAAACAAATACGCGAAAAAATTCCATCGTCTGTTATGATAGAAGAAAGTAAATAAATGGAGGAACAACGAGAGAGATGAATTCTCTCCGCATTAGACTGGCGCTTGTTGCTATCACCGTGTTATTTCGCATGCATGCGCTGTCTACTCAAAATATTAAAATTTTTGTTGAAACATTTTTTTTTATCGCGGTGCCGTCCGATCATCACTCCATAGTTTGTATGAACAGCTTTTGAAATTGCCAGGGCTCGAATGTTTACTTAAAAGTTGTTACGCAGGAAGCATGTTTGATTTGTCGTAAGCTTTCGGAAATAGCTCGTAAAAAAGTAAACATTTGGTTGATATCTTATCACATGGAGGTTAATTTTAAAAAGGGCATCCAAAAAATAGCCTTTGCCAAGATCAACAAATATTCAAATTTCACAAATTTTACCGGTTGATGAGTAAAATGTGGCAGTCGTACGATAGATGAATGGTTTTTGATTTACAATACGCTAAATGCCGTTAGATTACCTCGCTGTCGCATGACTATTTTTTGCTGACGATTTTTCGGTGTCATTGATTGAGTCTTTTAAATAGTACGTTTACGAAATGTTCGTATCAATTCAACAGTCGCAATCAATACTTCAACTAAACCACATGTCATAAAGTAACAGCTTAAATTTTATCGCATTGTATTTTCTGTTTTGTTCCATTTTGTGTACAATTCAAAAGTTCTATTTTTTGTGATTCATTTCCTTTCTGCCATAAAAATAAATTATTCTAGCTCATTCTGTGAATAAAAAAAACAAAAATGGAAAAGAATTATACACGAAAAAACACATGATAATGTTTCAAGCTATATTTTAATCATAATTGACAACTTTTTTCTGACTTCGGTCTTCTAAACATTAAAAATAAAGCGTAAAATTTAAATAATGATTGGTGAAATTTCAGATTGAAAGCAGAGAATTCGAATAGAAATTATAGGCCCACACAGCGAAATGACGGATGTTAAAGAAAAAAATGCGGCTCCTCACACCAATGGAAATGCAGAAGAAATTATACCGTATGTTATCAAATAATTGTCGATGATTTCGAGTGGGTGACTGTTTCGAAATACATGAATCATCATTTGATCACAAACAATTATTACACAAAATAATATTGAAATCATTCGATTTAGCATTACATTGCCCGTGCGAAGAATATCATGTTGGAAACGATTTACGCTATTTTTGAGTTTATATTGGAAATCGCTGGTTGTTTGTATCGCACCAATTGCTCTTTTGCCAGTGTTCTTAATACAAAATGAACCTGTAAGTGAAATGAAATTATATGCATCTTACATTTTGATTTAGTGGAAATGTGTTTACTGAGGACGACATGTTTCGAAATGCATCCGAATAATTGTTTCATTTAATAGTTATATTAATTGGACTTTGCAGTAGCCAAATTTTGTCGTTTTTAATAGAAATAAAATAGATTATTACATTTTCTTCATCTGATTATTTATATTTCTATTGCACTTTATCGAATTGGCCCATTTCAGAGATTTCGATGCTTGTACATCGTATTATTGATGACAATATTCTGGTGCACAGAGGCGCTTCCATTACGTATGTATTTAATATAATTTTCGTTTTATTAACAATTAAAAGCAATTCCATTTGCATTGAATTAGTTTCAATTTAAATTCAGCCCTTTTTGCACTTCATCGAAACCAAATAGCTATTATAATAAATATTTACAATTACAGCGGTCACATCAATGTTGCCGATTGTCCTATTTCCGACCATGGGAATTCTCGTAAGTGGCATTTTATCATATTGAACAATTCAATTTTTATTTTTTGCTCGTGTGTCATCGTTAATCAATTGAAATTAATATTTGATCTAGGAAACTGAACAAACTTGTATGATGTATATGAAAGATGCGATGTTAATGTTTATCGGTGGTCTAATTGTTGCTTTGGCTGTACAATTTTGCAATTTACATAAGCGTGTGGCATTGAAGGTGATTTCGATGATTGGATGCAGTCAGAGAAGGTATGAATTGTTCATTATTTTGAACAATCTAATGCTTTATGAAAATTAAATATACCATTCGATGCGTTCGTATATAATAGATTTAATTTCATTTATTGAGCTTATTTTTACGTTAAAATGCTTAGCATGTTGACCCTTTTTGGAGGTGCATTTGATCGATGTTTCGCCAATTTTTACCGTCATCAAAGGTTTAAAATCGGATGTGGCGTACAGTTGAGTAACACCCGGATTTTAACCTATTCCGACGGTGGGAATGGGTGAAACCACAGTCGAATCCGTCCCTTAATTTATCTCAGATATGGCTCAATTTTAATAAACATTTATATTTGGGATATATTCAGATTGAATTTCGGTTTGATTGCCGTCACAATGTTTGTTTCAATGTGGATCTCGAATACAGCTGCAGTTGCTATGATGATTCCGATTATGCAGGCCGTGCTAGAGGAGCTCCAATCCGTAAGTTTGTTAATTTTACCCGGTGAATGAATTGTGCTCACGTAAACATTGACCGAACTTGCAGCAAGGTATGTGCCGAATGTACGAAGATGACGACCAAAATGCCGAAGAGGAGGGAATGTTGAACAAGAAACCGGAAGAAAAGAAAGTTGTTGGTGATAAAAAGCCCACTAAAATCACCATCTGCTATTTCATGGGAGCTGCATATGCTGCATCGATTGGCGGTTGTGGAAGTGTTGTCGGCTCGGGAACAAACTTAGCATTTAAGGGCATTTACGATGGTCGATTCCCTGAAGACACAATCGACTTTCCCAAATGGATGATGTTCAACGTTCCAATCATGTTGATCAACACGTTTGTAATGTGGGCTTACTTGCAATGGTACTTTATGGGTATGATCTGAAGGGAAATTCATTTCTTGTTTTTTACGTTTCATCAATTGTAATCATTATTCATTGCTCTTCATTATCTTTCATTGATGTTCATATTTTTTTGGTGACATCGTAGGTATGTTCCGACCAAACAGCAAAGAAGCCAAACAATTCCAATTGGGCGAAGATGGTGAAAGAGTAGCGCGTCAGGTGATTCTCAAGCGATATAATGAATTAGGACCAATGTCACAACAGGAAATCCAAGTGGCAGCTCTTTTCATACTCTCCGTTGCATTGTTCTTCCTTCGAGAGCCAGGTTAATTGGAAAAAACAATTTGGAGGATGCGCGAAATTTTTTTACTTATTGTTGTTTCTACTTTTGTCTAGGTTTTATCACGGGATGGGCTGAACTATTGACAAAAACCAAAATTGGAGATGCAACACCGGCCATATTTATTGTAATTGCATTGTTTATGTTGCCCATGAACTGGAATTGGTTGAAATTCTTCTACGGCAAACCCGATCAACTACCAAAAGCAACCACACCAAGTTTGATCACTTGGAAGTACGTGAGCATGTTGCTCTTTCGATATTATTAACATTTTATCAATTCAAAATGCTGCCATTTTAGATATATCAATACAAATGTTCCGTGGAGCTTGATTTTCTTGTTGGGCGGTGGATTCGCCTTGGCAAAAGGTGGAAAAGCATCGGGAATGTCAGATATGTTGGGCACATCTTTATCTGCTATGAAAGAGCTGCCATTTTATGTGTTACTTCTCCTTATTTGTTTGTTCGCACAAATTGTCACAGAATTCGCTTCAAACGTTGCTGTCGCAAACGGTGAGTTCATTTTGCAAATTGATTTGTCGACGGTTCTTTGTGCCCTGAAGATAACATGAACAGGCCTAAATTGACTTATTGATCATTTGTCATCTTATATTCCAGTAATGTTGCCTGTCCTTGCTGAGATGGCAACGAAAATTCATGTTCATCCTCTGTACCTCATGTTCCCAGCAGCGCTATCTTGCTCAATGGCCTTCCATACACCAGTCGGTATGTTTTTATTTAAAAAAATGGAAAGAGACTATTAAATTTCCTCACATTTGCTTTGATTTAAAGGAACTCCTCCAAATGCGATCGCAGCCGGAGTAGCAAACATTGGCACCAAAGACATTGCAATGGCTGGAATTGGACCATCTATAATTTCATTGCTAACTATTTGGTTAGGTATGCCGACGTGGGGATTAATTGTTTATCCCGACTTGAGCACGTTTCCCGCTTGGGCGATGGTCAACACTACAGTTGGAAATGATACTATCTTGGCGAAAGTATAAGCCATCCTCAACGGTACAGCGCACGCAGTGAAAACAGCCATCGAATCCGCGACACTGCACTAGACAAAGGAACGTTAATGATACTTAATTTATGTTTGGAATGCATTCTGGTGGCACTGTCACTTCTATATTTTGATAAATGGACATTTATCTATAGGACAATTCGGCTCGATTAACATTCGATCATTCATTTGTCGTCAACCTAATAGTTATAAGTTGTGTGAAAGTTTTCCCCCAAAATGGGCAAAACAAAACACGTTCTGTTTCTTCGTCTGAATTTGCTTCTAGTTCATAATTTAGTATTGCAATCAAAGTGTTCCAAAAACCACGAAAGTTTTTTTTAAGTTTGAACTTCATTCTTTTCGATTTGACAAGAGTAATTTAACGTGTTTCGGTTTTCATTCAAAAGCTATGAATATTGTTGTCGATTTTTTTCTTATTCCCAAATTTTTTTCTCGTTGTCGGTTGAATCAATACGCAAAACCACAAATTAAATAGCAATTACAAATCGTGATCAAAATAGGCAATATCTTAAGATTATTTTTTTAAACAAAAGAAAAATGCATCGTACAAATTGTCTATAGAAATCCAAATCAAAACATTGTAACATTAGCAATAACTCATTAAATGAAGACGTTAAAATAATTTTATTCTTATTTAGTTATTTGAATTATCAATGTTTTTGTAAAAAAAAGCAAAACAAAAAAATAAAATAACAATCTGAACGTTTATTTTTCATATAAAATATCATATTTTTTGTCGAGTTCCCTTTTCAAAAACTTGAGGCTATTTCGAATATGAATCTTACCTTATTCTGTATATTTGCAGAAGTGATTACCATAATGACCACCACTGAATATTATTATCGCTCAATTGCTAATCAGTTTGAAGGTGAGCATTAGTAATTTGTAAATGGCCCACATCGAATGAATGATGACAAACTGAATGAAATGTAAGTACAGTTTCTTTTAAATGCTCACTCATTCATATTATTGTGATAATTTTCAATTCGATGTCAAGTTCAAAATTATATCAATGTCATATTGGGTCAGCATTCACTAGATTTCGTCACGTAGTGAATGCATAAAGAAAAAATCAAATAGGCTACGCATTTTGAATTAATAAATTTGTCTGGATTTGTTTGCATAATGTTCGAATAAGAATAAAAAATATGAGTATGAACCTCCGTGCCTACACACAAACGAAGTGACTTGGCAGTCAATATGATCAATAAAAATTTTATATCTGTGATTCGTTTAACAAAGTGACAACGTGTATTGATATTTATATGCAAACAGAAATAATATTACCAAATATTCGATGTAATGTCCATTATCATACATATAACATTAGCATTGTAAGAATGTTGTTCCAATTTGGCATTATTCTCAACGTTTATGATTGAAGGTTATATTATTACATAATACTTTGGTCTTCTTGTTTGGTCTTGAGAACAGATTCCTCGATAATAACCTTACTCCAGATGAATTAATTTACGAACGAACATTGATCACTGATCAAACAACATAGCAACATTTTTCATTTTTGAAGAATAGGAATTCTGATTTGGAATAGGATTGAAATCGTAGCGGTAGAATCAATCATATTAGGTAATAAGATCGATCTTTCATCATCAACTGTTCTGTGAAAATCTTAAAAATTTCGGAAACGAAGAAAAATTGAACTTAAAATATATTCAACGCAGCCGAAAATTGTTTCGCAGATCACTTTCTCTTACAAATTGAACCCACTTTGTTCATTCCTAATAATGAATGGAGCAGAGTCATGACTTTCGAAAACTTACCTGATGTAATATGCGCCTAATGGTAAGTAGTATCACATACTCACATAATATGTGTATATCATAATAGTTTGTTTGTTTCAAAAGTTTAATATTATTTCAAATAGTCAATATTTTACCTTTTTCCTTTACATTTATTTAGTGCATGCAAAAGTAATAGCCAATACACTTCTGTTAAAATATATTCTACTCTCTTTCTCGCTTGACAATTATGTTCAAGCATATTAATAACACATATTCCTCATTAAATAGGAAAATAAAGTCAAATTATCCATGACGTGTACAAAATAATAGGCGTAATAGTTTGATTTCAATGATCAGTTGAATGCATATACAAGTAAAAGGAACGTACAAATTGCAGTAACTAGACCAATAATTAAGGAATCACGGCGTTTCCGTATATTAATTCTTTGGATTAAACTGGAATTTAAAAAAAGAATAGAGAAGATTAATTGGAGATACTAGGACATATTTAAGTTGAAGTGTTCACCTCGATATCAGCGGAAAACGGTTGGACATGTCATTCAAACGAGTTTGGAACCGTTTGAATTGTTGGCGCTGTGATAAAAGATGCTCTTTCGTTTCCATTGCTATGCTAATTTGATCGTTTACAAGTTGATGTGAGCTGGAAACATTCGAAAATTGTAATGAGAGACTTACATTTTCTGCCTTAAACGCAGATTTGCCTAAATCAAATCAACCAAATTTATACACATAAAACGTAAATCGAGAATCGCATACCCATGCAAGTGAGTGCTTTCCTTCAAATACATATCACGTCGGCTCAAGCCACTGCTCATCGATGAAATGCCGGAACCACGCAACAGCTCTTCACGTTCCAATCGTGTCGTGTGATTTGCTTGAATTTTATTGAACTCTTGTTTATAGCCCTGGAATGAAATGGCGCAGTACAAATGAAATGGAATTCCTTTAGAAGAATATGAGAATTTCACAATGAATAAATATTTGTTACATTTAGAATTTCTCGGTGACGCTGTAATGTGTGTATCATATATGAATCAGAGGTCAGCGGAATTTCAGCCATTTTATCGTTGATTTCTGAGAGCTGAGAGATAGAAAACAATTTACAACCAATTCAGTTTTATTCTAAAGGGAATTGTGTACTTTGTCCAGCATTTGTTCGATTTCCATCGATAACGAATCGAACACATGGTCGTTCAAAAGAGGGGCTGTATCTGTCGATGTGCTTTGCATGGACGATGTCCCGATTTTGCTATATGCCACGAGTTTCATATCGATATCATTTTCCAATTTACGCGCCTGTTTCCGAAAAACTGACAAAGAATACAATATCAATCTGAATCAGTGAGATCATTTATTTGAAGTGAATTACCATCCCATTCTGATGCACCCATTTTGATAATTTTGACACACTCTTTCTCCTATTTCAAATCAAAATACTAATGAAAAAACAAATGATAATCCGGTAAAGTTCCACTTTGACAAAATTCCCACAACTAAAACACAAAGACCATTATCGCCTTCGATTTTTTTTTTTTAATAATTGTATTACGTTTGTTGTAAATTGAAAATAAAGAAAAATTAAGATTGAATGTGTGTCAGAATGTGTAAATACTTTATTTGTTTTTACAATGACAAAAGTCATTCCGAACTGTCAAACAGCGGCACAACCTAAAACGTCATCACTTCCAGTCGTTTGATCAAACTTTCGCTTGGAAATGACAATGGAATAATCAGTTTTATTAAATTTTTTTTCGCACAATTTTTCTTCAACATTTTCAGATAAAAGACATTCTTACAATTAAATGGGATATTTTAATATAAAGACAAAAAACGTTTCATAAATGATTGGAATAAAGATGATTTTGACTCTGCTTTTGAATTGCATTTGAATTTCAATATTTGCGACTTTAATTGTCAATGAATGTGTGATTGCAACGAAAAAATTACATTCGTATCTGGAATCTTCCGGCTTTAGTAACATATTTAACACCTTTGAATGGTTTATATTTTTCACCATACATATCCAGACGGTTCACTTTTAGACCGGAAACAGCCAACTGCGATATATTGAATTGAACATTTATTGATGGATTTGTTTCAAGATTTGTGCTGCCGACGGCAACAGACACTGTTCCTCGGATATTCGGCAATTTGGTGGTATCGATACGACCAACATCCCAATGTAAAATTTTCTGCACGGTATCGAATGTGTATTTGCCTTGATTCACCACCAACAAACAATTGGTCACCGATTTTGGCATGCAAATCTCCAGTTTGACCCCTTCAATTGTTCGTCCCAATGTGGTTTTTGGTCCAACCGTTATATCTAATTTGCCTTGCTGTTCGCCCGTTTTGAATATTAAACTGTGACGCACGTAAATTGGAATGGCAACAACACTTTGCGATCCAATATGGTAAGACATCAAACGGAAATTTCCATCGGGCGGCACGAATGACAGCATCCGCTCGGACTCCCATCGCTTGAACCGAACACACGGATGGAATGAAACATCGTCAAACAGACGCGGATTCATGAATGATAACGTCAAGTCTGGCATTCCCGACAGTTTTATACAGCAATCGATCTGGATTTTAAGTAAGAAAACAAATACACATTAGATGAGATGTATTCCAATTTGAGAGTCATGAAAGATGAAGAATTTATAAATAAAAAAAATTCAAGTTGGCCAAAAATTGGGAGGTACAGCAAAATTCTTACGTATCCTTGAATTTCGGCGAAAATAGTTTGTCCAGACTTATCAATAACTAAAAAAGAGAGTTGAAGAATTTTTAATAATAGCATGAAAAAAAAATTGAGAAGATGTCAAAAATGATTCGAAAATTCTTGACATGAAACACATACTTGCATCAACTTCTTCGATAACATCAAAGTAAGCTTCGTTGTTGGAGTATTTGACACTACTTCGGCGCCATGGGATTGCACTCAATTGACCAGAAGGAAGTGTTCCGCTGACACTGAAAAGTAAAACCAATAAAATATGAGACATTGGATGAGTTTGTGTCGAATTCGCGACCATTCTATAAAAAAATTCAGAATGGGCCGACAATTGTCAATAAGTTAGGCCTTTTCTGAGCCTGAATACTATCCATTTCAGATCTAATTTTAAGAAAATCGATGTCAAATTTATGGAAAATGACAATAAATGTCTTGGTAAAGAAATTGTGCTAAATTTAACCAAATTTATTCTGGATGCCGAAACTTACTTCGATTTTCCCGTGACTGTGTTGGCTAGTGTTCGTAAAATATTCGGTGGTTTAATAAGTTCCTTGAGTATATTGCTCTCTGTTGCCAGTGGGAAGCCCTGAAATTATGCGACCATTAGAAATGAATACAAAAATAATTAGTAGTATAGAAATTAGTTCACAAAATCAATATTACGTTATCCAGCATTTCATCTAATAGCTCGTAGACAACAACATAGTTTTCCTTGATGATCGACTCCGAATATTCGGCAAAATAGTCTTGGAAAGTGTCAACGACGCGGTGCAAAAATTCAATAACAAATAGTGGTTGAGTTTCTTGTTTGCATGCAGCTACCAGCGATACATTTCCGCGCTGAATCGAGATCAAGTAAAAGTGAGGAGTTTGTATGACTGGTGGAACATCCTGAAACAGCCGAAATCAATTCGATTAAGATTTGCATATTTTGATTCATTTTAAAAGCGAGTGAAATGACTTACATTCCATGATGCCCGTTGTGCGTCCAAAAAATAATCACATACCGACCGAGAGACAACACTTCGCCAATGCTTTTCCAAAAATATGTCGCTGTAATCAAACAATACGCTGTATCGATAAAGCCGTACTGATGCCATATGTTTGATACAAATCACTTACCCGCTCGAATTAACTATGAACAAACTGTGGATCATGATTTTCGACCGTAAATATGCTGAATGATCTGCAATGAACTTACAAAATGAATGTTGTTTTCGCAAATTGATCATATATGATAATGTCTCGATTCGACGTCTACTGGAAATGTCATATGTGGTGAGTTTTTGTCTGGAATTCAACACAAATTTCCCATTTCAAACCGTTTAAGTGAGCGATTTTCTAACGAACACGTAAAGTTTTCAATTGTTTTAAAATATTAGGGAAGGCTCAACAAGTGAATTGAAAGTTTAAGAAATAAATTTCGCTGAAAATGAGATTTTTCTCAGAAAATATTCATTCATTTCAGGTTATCGAAAGTCAAGACATACAGTTTCCAATGCAAATCAGTGGTGAAATGTCACATGACAATAGCGAAGTGAGAGTTGTCATGCGCTTCAATTAATCAACAAATGAATTTTTGTTTTACAAGTTGTATCATTGAAGTGGTAAAGAAATTAAAATCTGTTTGATTAAAGTTGATTGGGTATCGAGCTATTGAATGAGCTTGTGAAGGTGAAATTCGCTCAAGGCCATTCAACAAGTGACTCATAAATCCATTTGATTGGAATTTGTGTTTTCGTGCGTTTATTTACACTGAACCTATTCTGATAACAGCAAAAAGCAAAACAAAGAACAGGAACAACAAGTGAAATTTCTCGAAATGGGCAATAAAGTGGTGAAGCAGCATTTTGAAACGGCCGAAAAAACGGGTGTTTTGAAAATATCACAGCAGCGTTTAACCGAGTTTCCGCCGCACATGCGAAATTTCCCAAATGTTCTGCGTACTTTGGATTTGTCCGAGAATCGTTTCGAAAAATTGCCAGAAGACATCGGCCGATTTACATTGCTAAAGCATTTGAATGTGAGTGAAAATCGTCTCACCGAATTGCCAGCTGTTATTGGGCAAATGATCAAATTGGAAACATTGAATGCCATGAGCAATATGTTAGTTAGCATTCCACGTGAATTCGTCAATTTGAAGCATCTCAAGCAAGTCCATCTCAATAACAATCAATTGACCGAATTTCCGACCATGTTTTGTGGCATGAAAAATTTGGATGTGTTGGATTTATCGCGGAACAAAATCGTTGCCATTCCAGCCGAAGTCAAAAATCTGGCTGTAACGGAATTGAACTGCAATCAAAATCAGATTGCGCAATTGGCGCCTGAAATCGCCGAGTGCCCGAGACTGAAGACATTGCGACTAGAAGAAAACTGTTTGCCAATCACCGAAATTCATCCGCAAATTCTGAAGGAGTCACAAATTTCCAATCTTCATTTGGACGGCAATCTATTCCCACCGAAACAATTCAATACCCTAGAAGGCTACGATGAGTATATGGAACGATTTACGGCTGTACGCAAAAAATTGTTCTGATTCTCCGATATGCAAATGCAAATTCAAAGGAAAATATATTATGAATATTTTTTATTTTCAAGCACCAAATAATTCACGTTTATGTATCGTTTAAATTATTATAAATGAATTCAATAAAGATCAATTTTATTCACTGGGTTCAAATCTAAGTGAAACATGTGCAAAATATTGACTTTTCTTTGACAATCTGTCGCTATGTTCAATGAAAAAAAAAAGGAATTAAATCAACTTAATCATAATTTCTTAATTCGAAATGGGTGAAATCGATTGTTAAATGGCTGAGTATCCGTGCGTGGGCGGCGGTTGCATAGTTTGTGCTTTGTATCTGAATGAGGCGAAGTTATTGTAATTTGGTTGACAATAGTTGCTGGTTAGGTAAGGATTAGTCTCAACTGGAGGAACCGTATGGTATGAATTATACGAATTTCCATAGTTGAAATTGGAGTTTTTCGTTGAATTAGCTGCAGCCACCGCTGCAGCGGTTGAAAAAACACCCAAACTCGTAAACCCCAGCGAGTAATGGGTGGCTGGTGCAATTGGTATGCCATCGATGGGGGATGATGTGGAAAAATGGGACTTATCCATTACTTTGTGCTGATTTTGAGCGATCACAGGTACAGGCACGGGCTGCCCCGGTGATTGAGACACTAATGAACGATTCGACGTTGACGACCGTTCATTGCGCCGGAATTTTGCACGACGATTTTGGAACCAAACCTATATATTTTGAAGAAAAGTCGATTCTAATGAAATAGATTCTTCGTTGTTTTTTTTTCAATTTGAAATATTTCTGATTTGTTCGTTGTACTTTGTCATTATTCAAGCAAATTACCTGAACTCTAGCTTCACTTAGTCCCACTTTGGATGCTAGCTCCTCGCGTACAAAGGCATCCTAGAGCGAAAAATTTGGAAATTATACATTTTATTTTTATTCCATTGCCGATTTTCGTTGGCCAACAACTCACCGGATAATGTGTACGCTCGAATATTTTTTCCAATGCATTTAATTGGCCGCTTGAAAACGTTGTACGATTTCTACGAGGTTTTTTCGTTGAATTCACTACGCAACTACTGCCCGAATTGTCATTCAAATGTTCGCTCGCGTAATTTTCTTCTGTAAAATAGAAAACATAAACAATGTGGCTTTCATTAAACTCCGTTGCCCCCGAAATAATAAAACTCATTTACAACTAAGTAAAACGAATGAAACAACGACGATTTTGTTTAAATTTAATTTGATCGTACTCAGTTTACATTGCTGATAAAAATGCCAAGAATTTCAACAGCTTTGATTGATCGCTGATCTGATAATAATTAGAAAATTAGTACCACATTTCGTTGGCATCAAACGAAGCATGCACAAATTCATCTCAATAGCAGCAGGCGATTTGACAAGCATACTTCATAATGAATGAACATGCAAAAATTGTTTTTTTTCAGCATCTGGCTTAAACTTGTATTGAATGTAAGGAGCATTTTCAAGTTGCATAAAAAAAAGATATCGGAACTAAAATGATAGAAATTCACTGTAATCCGACGGATAAATAAAAAAATCAGAATCATTTGAAAATCTCTCAACGAAATTCAGGAATATTTCGACGATTTCAAAAATTATCATTTCCACTCCTTTTTTAAAAGGCTTTCTATGATTAAATTTATTATGTATTATTCTTCACTTGATAGCAACCACATATTGATTTTCATCTCTTAACTCTTCTATGTGTATTGTATTATCGTGGCTTTAGATTGGAGTCGATGTCATTGTACTTGATGTTAAAAAATGTGTTGCCATCCAATGTGTTTTTTAACCGAATTTCCTTTTCAAATCCGGTTGACAGTTTCTCTTGTACACAGAAAGTCATTTAAAAAAGTATAAATTCCCGATGGACCAAATATCAACGGAAATCGGGGAAACACACACGTCGTAAAATGCAAGGGTTCGCCCACACCATTGCTTTTGAGATATCTCCCCAAAGAACAGACAAAAGTCGTTGCAGTTGCAGTTGTTGAGTTACAATTTGTAGAATAAGCCAGCGATTAGCTGAGGCGCCTTAAGTGAAATGTTCTCTAAGATGAAATTGTGATGCACAGAATGTTGCAGAAATCAGTTGTTTGATCATCACCGCGTTACGCAAAAACAAGACCAAATAATTGTGCATCATTCTAAACTAAGGCAATGTAAAAGAATGAAAACAAGTAGCAAAAGAATGAAAAATGATCTCTTAAATTTGTAGCAATGTATGTTTTTCTTGTTCTCTCTTTGTCGCTTTGCATCAACCGTAACTGACATATGGTGAAATCGTTACATTCATCCAGAAAAAGAGTATACATTGCATTTTGCCATTTAACCGAAGAGATGGAAAAATGCATTTTTGACTTCGCGTGGCATTATTTACTGTATCGATTTCATGTTCATTTTGCTTGATGATGCACCAAAAGTATGAATTCTAATTCTGATGTTCTGTTGCTCTCTGTCGGCATCATTCACCACTGAGATTTATTTATTTGACTTTTTCGAGCGCATTTATTTTCTTGTGAAAGTGGTGCGATCAAATTTCCTTCAAAACACTCTTGAACAAGTGGAATTGCATTCTCCCGAAGCATCAAAATCGTATAGCACTTGAAAAGTATTCGAAAAAGGCGTTTGAAAACATCATTTGGTTAACGAATTTAAATTGATTGCTGTTAATTTAGAATTATTATTTTCCAAATTTGAAAATAAATATTTTGAAGAACTTTTGGCATCTATTTGGAAGTTGCGAGCTCTCTTGATTGCAAAAATATTATTGTATAATTTTTTATCTATTATGTGATTCCAACATCAAAATTGTATGGAAATTTTATTCAACACCGAACCGGAACTTTAAATTAAACTGTTTTTAAATATATTCAAAAAATAATCCAAAAAAACCTACGTTTCTTTTCTCCCTTTACAATTAGCCTTTTAGTTTGAATCACATGCATTTCCAGCTGAAATTTACGTTATCCGGTTCAAATTGATACGGTTTAACATTGTAAAAGACTTGAAAGGAGTGCGCCACGATTTATGTACCTATTTGGTGACAATTTTTTTTTTATAAAGCATTCAACTGCGCCGTTTCTTTTTTTTAAACATGCAATTTGTCGGATGAAAGATTTTATGATCGAAAAGCCATCATTCCATTTCAAATGGTGCAATCCCTTCGTGCATTTTATGCACAGAAATCAAAAAGAGAGTCAGTCGTAGGTATTCTATCTCTTCAACTTTGTACATTCACATAAATCCTGTCTCTCAAATTGTTGGGATAAAACACAAGGCTCGAAAAAATCATTGGATTTTTTTTAATGCACTTGACACTTACAACCGTTTGCTTCCCTTTTTTCCGCTTTGAAATATTCTGTAAAAAGATTTGTATATTGGTTTCGTGGTGATATACCAATTTGGTTAATGATCGCGTAAAATATGTCGCGCCTAAGTGAAAATGAGCCATAGCTCGCGCTCTTACGAAAATGGTGCTTTCTTTCCGCACTTTTTAATTGATATGGAAAGAAGTATTGGAGAACATGCAAATGGAAACGATACAACAAATGTGACGAATCGCCAGGGAATACGAAAGAGCGTGAAAAGTAACGTCAACTTGAAAGTGATCATATTTTTTCGAACAGCGCTCAGCTGCATAATGCGTTGAAAAAGTAGCAAATTAGCGATAAAATGAGTAATTGCTCACGTTGGATTGGTTGGCAACCAGCAGAATGTTTATAAATTAAGATGAATTATTACTTTCGAATGAAACGGAAGATATTGCACTTAACATCTCGTTCATAGTCTTTTATGAGTATTGAATCGCAGAAAGATTTTTTTATGAACAAATATCGCGGTGGAATTTAAAAAATTCCAATAATTTTTAAGATGTTGATAGAAAAAACTGCAGTCAAAACTGTTTTTCTCTCACCAAAAACGAAATCCATTTAAATCTTGCACCGAATGGGTTTTGCTACACTAATTGTAATTGGCATTCACAGAAGAAAGCCCACGATAGAGTAATTTTTCACGATAAACAAGAAACGCACACGAATTCATGTCGTCCTTCGAGACAACCGAAAAAGATGCTAATTTTTATATAACAGAAACGCTTGGCAAATCGCGTCACGTTTTTCACAAAATTGTTCAAATTAGTTGCCAATAGCGACGGCTTCACATCATTTTTCGATTGACACTGTTGAATTTGACCTTTTGCCTGCTGTTTTCTGAATTTCTGCGTTTAAAAAAATGCGCGGTTTTGCGCTAATTACACGCTAATTTAATCGATGCGATCAAATCACATCTCTTCACTTGGTGATGACAATTAACGGCACTGAACACAGAAATAGCATCATGCACGCGACTAGCCTCTAAACAAATAGAATAGAAGTCTTACCTGCCGAAAGCCGGTGCTCATCGACTAGAGCTCGACAATTGTTTGCCAACTGTAGTAAATTATTGACGGAAAATCGTTTCACATTTTCGGATCCTTTTTGCTGCAAGTAATTGCCCATGTTCAAGCACGATCGGCCGTCGGATTCATCTGCACTGATGACAGTTTGAAGAAAGTCTTTTTGCTGTTGAGAACGAATTGTTCCGTCACTTGGATTGGCCAGTCTGTTGTTATTTTGATTGTCATCGATCGTGGAATTTGTTGAATTATGAACGGGTTCCGAATGTGGCCAATCGCCGTTAGTATTTCCGTTCAAATAATTCAAATTGATGTGCTGCGTCTGCGAATGCGTCGATGACGCAACCATTGGCGCTTCTGCAAAATGTCCACCGTGCAATGGGATCGGATGTGCAAACGAGTTTGAGCTATCAGTCACATTAAAATTCAACATCTTGTGAATATGTTACTTCCGATTCAAATCAATTGAATCCGTAATTGAAAAGCATCCACCAAATTTGTTCGCAGCCTAATTTAATTACGGTGCCCCGGTACAAAAAGATTCAGATAGATCTTAAATTGAATTAGCGTTGCTAATTTTGATGAGCACAAAATTCGGAATAAGTCAACACAGCGAAAAATGTGGACGCACTTTCTTTAGCACAACGAATTCGATGAGAGAGCGAAAAAAAACGACGCCGACTTTGTGTGTTTTCGCGGTGAACGGCAGGCTTTTGACCAAATTAACCAAATTAAAATGAATGGTTTTAGACTTAATCAATCGCTAGTCAACTGACTACTGAAATTATGTTGAAATGCTGTTGATTTCTTGAGAGATGACGGTGCCAACCAATCTTAGCTCCTTCCTTTTCACGGCACATCTTTTTTTCGCCTTCTTTCATTCATTCGAACCCGGTTGCTGTGTGTATTTTCAGGCACATATATGCATGATGCTGCTTTCTCATTCGATAGGGAGATACATTTTTCGTTATTCACAACATTCGGTTCTATGACTGAGAATATTTGTACGAGCCTCGACGCATGTTCTTCAATATTTATACACTCAACGATTGCCTACATCACAATTCACGTGCTCACAATTAAGCCACGCACCACATTTTTGTGGGAGGAGTAACGAGCATCGAGATTAATTGACAACACGATCAGCTGCAACAAAATTGTATAATCTGATTTTGCACTACATTTTTTAGAGGAATAAACGAATGTAATCATTAAAGCACCATATAATTTAATCAGAATATTTAGGAACCGACACGATTTCACACAATTCATTTGATTCGACTTGATTCGTCTATCTCGGTGTCAAGAGAAAACCAACGAAATGTGTCTTTGATTTTTTCGTGTTTTTATATATGCGGTTCCAGGCAAATGAAATTACGTTTGTAAATAATTTGACTTGAAAGTGAATATGGAACTTCGATTTGATCCATTTAATTGCTTTTATCACTCCAATTTGCTCAATGGATGAGGAAAACGACTTTTTTGAATGCAATTCACGACTTTTCCTTGCAAATTTAGGACCACTCCATGCAATCCACTTTTAAATAAAAACTTTGAACATTTCTAACGAAATCCACTTTTCCACGCATATTGATCATATAGAACGAATCGTTACAAAATTTCTCTTTAACATGATCGAATTTAAAGACGGTAACACTATTGTGCTTTAAATATAGCTGCATGATTGAAGTCGAGGATAAATCTATTTTTCTTTTCGAGAATTGAGGAAAATGGCATTTTAATTTGCGTCGAAATGAAGCAGTTGATATCCAAAAAAGTTTCCAGCTACCAAAAGTCATTAAGGAGCGTGATTTTAATTGAATGCGACATCTTTACGAATTTCATGCAGTTGTTCTGCAATTCACAGACATAATGTCAGCAAGTTGAATCTCACTTCTTTTCTGGCTCAATTCTGCGGCAACTGGGTCTGTACTATTCAACTGTTTTCACATTTGATCAATTCAATAATATAAGACATTTGAAGCACTTCGTGGAGCAATGGCAGTCGGCATCAGAAACTGACGCTGATTAACTATTTCTGAGCAATGTCCATATCCTGAATACAATCAAAAGGCGATTAAAAATTATTCCGAATTGATCTGAGACTATCACTTTTTGCATTTCACTAGAGATTCAAAGATGAAACGATGCCGTTCGATTAGTGTGATTGGAATATTCGTTAAAATGCTATAAAATCATAGGTGCTATACTACTAAAATTGAGTTTATTGGTGACGTGGGACTTGGAGATTAATAAAAACTGTGAACACATAGCCACTTAGTGTTTCATTAGCCGCTTCGTTATCATGATGGTGCGTTTTCGAGCCTGATGGGAGCACATATGGTGCCGGTTTATGCTCTTATATTGGGACAAATATTGATGATAATCAAATTTTTATTGCAATATTTCGACGATCCATGCCACGCAGCAACTTTTAATAATGCCGACAAAGCAAAAAAGTCCTTTGATCTTGGAATTTTTACCGTTTTGTGATTATTGCAACATCAATTTCGAATCATTACGATTGTTTTAATAGATTTCATAGATTTCCCAAAATTATCTCTCAATTGAGTGTTCAAACTTTTCTCAATTGGTTAGTAAAATATGTAGTTGTATAGATACTTACATAACATTGGCGCCAGGATTTCAGCTTCTTTTCCATGTAATGTGATGTTTCATTCTCTTTTTCCACGGTTCATTCATTTTGTTCCAAAGATCTGCGATTTTTTGAGCAAAAAAAAAAAAAAAAATTATACCCAAAATGTTTGATAATAAATCTTTTGATTCACAACCAAAATGTTAATTCTACATAAAAAAAATCCTTGAAAAGACTAAGATTTGAAGAACAAATCTAAAAAAGGAGTTGAAGTCCCAATATTTGTTGTAACCTGAGAATGAACGCATACATCCTCGATTCAATCGCAAACAAATTTGAAAGGAAAAAAATATAAACATTTCAAAATGTATCGTCTTATTTTATAAAATTCCGTAGTCGACGACGTCAAAGTATCTCAATATCGATACAATTCTGGGCGGTACGGCATAATTCACTTAATTGCCTTATTTATTGCTTTTAAAATTTCATTTTTCACTCGCCGCACTTTCGTTACTTTCTCTTCCACTTGTGTGCACTGCTTCCGCATACGATTTGTATGCGTTTTGCTTGCGTTATTTTGTCCTAATAAATATTTTGGTGTTGTTCTTGTGTCAAATTTTGTTAAATATGATCAGACACAGACGTTCGTTTGGTCGCAACTTAAAAATAGATCGGTTTTCTCCTTTTCATTTACCTTTATCGTGTCGAGTTGCTGGTTGTGGCCGTTTTGTTGGGTTGTTTAATTGAAAACATCAAAACCACTTGCGGTTCATAAATCACGAGCAATTTTTCAATATTCCTAACGCTTATTTTTGTTAGGTACCATAACATTTGAACGGAAAAATTAAAGGAGAAAACTACTTTATGATGTGTTACGTTTATTACCTTTCTTTACAAGATCGTAAAGTATATTTCTATGGTTTCTGTTCACAATTGTCCTTGGAAAATTTGGTGCCCACGAACACAATATTTCAAACAAATCGTTAAAATCTGGTGGCAATTTTTTTTCTTCATTCGGAAATAAACGACGGTATCCATGTCAGTTGGCGATAACGAAAGGAAATGAAACATAAATGTCACGTGTACAACCAAAAACATTCTCTTCAATTATGTCTTATTATTTATGGACTTATAATTGACCGCAAAATGCGATGACAAGGAATATTAGGCTTCGAAACGGAATCTGTTTCCCATAAGTTTCGTTATCAACTGACTTAAAAAACAGACAAAATGAATGTTCAAGCTCAGTACACCCTTATTATCACATAGAATTAAGAAGAAATTGTGGAGTTGTTTCCGAAATTATTGCAGTTTACTGTTATCAACAGATGAATATTGAACAGTTAGTATTTCTTCATAAACAAAAAACAAATTCGAAAGATATGACAATATTTAAGATCCATTTCACACAAACCCCAATGCAAAAAAACATCATGTTTTTACATTTAAACGGAAAGATTTTCGTATTGAAGATTTTTTGTTTTTATTTAAATAATTATCAAATGAATGATATCAATAACTGGTATTGAACAACTTTGCTTTGTCTAAAATATGAGACTACTCACGAATATTCCCTAAGCCAGCAATTTCTGCTGCTGTGTATTTCACAGGAAGAGATTCATTGATGATTGCAACCGCCGGCCAAGGAACTATAAAATTGTACCTGGGGTAAATTTTCTGTGCCGTTGAAATAAGTTCACAAATTTCATCATTATTTTTTTTTATTTAATTTTCTCGCAAATGTATGAAGCATTATAGTAAACAAATGCCAATTTGCATTTTACAAGTGCGTGTTTTTCCATTGATTCAGCCTAGAAAAGTCAGTAAAAATCTCATACGTCTGTTTCGTTAATATGACAAATTTCAAATCGAATTGCTCTTTAAATGCAACAGATGGCGATACTGACAAGCTTCTCGAAAACGAAGAACGTGCCAAAGCGACAGCCAAAAACTGCCTAATGCTTTATAGAAATACGGCTCATAATAGCATGTGTCGTGCGAAACCGAAACACATTTACACACAACCACACATTTACACACAACCACACATTTACACACTCACACTCACCATAATCGAAAGATATTTGCAAAACTGAAGTGCAGCGCTGTCTCTTTCTACCTTCTTCCCTGAGCATATTTGCATTGTGGCTTTTTGGCCGAACAGTATTCGTAGTGATGTGATCCAATTCGTACACAGAAAATGCGAATTTATAATTTATAAACATTGAATTAAGGGAGAAAAAACGTCGAATAAACGAAATAAAAAGCTGCGAAAAATTCATTTAGTTTATTTGAAAACGGTGGAAACGTGAAAATATCCTGCGAAGTGAATTTGGTGTTGTATATTTTTAGTTGTTTATCCATCTGTATCCTCGGATTGGTCGATTTGTTCAAAATTGGTCTTCATAAAAAAATCGTCAAGTTTTTGTATTTGAGGCAATCAATGTGGATTAATAAGGTTCGAATATGCTGATTTTGCCATTTATTGTTTATTAGCAATATTTTGAATGAAATGTCGACCGTAAACAAACTGTGGTGAATGCAATGTGTGTGAGGGAATTGCGAGAAATTGTCGGATATTGGTTGAAAACCCAATTCAAAGTTCCCATTCCCCGCGAACATCATGAAAATTCGTCGCACAATTCGTGTCAGAAGTGTTCTCGAGCTGTACATATTTGGGCTAAAAAAGAAACTACGCTTAAGTCAGCGAATTCATATCGAAAATACTATGCTGCATTTTTGTTGTCTTTTACCTTCTCTGTATTATTCGTGTTCTGTTGTGTGTTTTCTCTTCTTTTATCCGTCTCATAAAACGTCTCTCACTGGCGAGCATGTTGCTGCTGCGATTGAATGATTGAAATCATCATCACCATCATCGCCGTAATCATTGTCGTCATCATCGCCATCGTCGCTGTTTCAATTACTATACAAGCCATATATATATGTGTATGATACGCGCGTATGTTGGTGGCATGCAACAAGAAAGGCCCGCGTGTAATCTGTGTGTTTCGGATGCTTTGCATGTGTCGACTCAAATTAGTTTCCTCACTCATACTGCCGAACGATTCACATCAAACAAAGCAAAAGCAAAACAAACTTATGAAACCAATAACAAAAAACAAAGCGCGTGTATGTGAAATCAAGCAGAAATATTGAAATCGTTCTTTTTTTGCTGGTACTGCTTTTGTTGTTGCTGCTGCTGCTGCTACAGTGATGAGCAAACGTCATTTAACACTTTTTTCAGCGAATGGACAGTTTATGTGATATTTTGACGGTAATATGCATACAGTATCGAATCAAGTATGAGTTTATCAAACGAAAACAGTGCAAAGAGCAAAGACATTGTACTTATTTCGCATTTAAATATTCAATTGCCTATCGATTGTAGACGTAATTCTGTTAATTGTACTCGGATTGTACCATCCAAATGATAATGAATTTTGTATGAAGTTTCTAATATGTTTTCACTTCGTCGATTTGTTTGCATGACACTTAACACAGTGTGTTCTCGGCTCGTGCTATAGTCATATTTTGCTTGAGAGTTTTCATTGTTCGATTTTGCGAGTGAACATATGAGATTTCGAGGTTTGTTAATTCTTCGTGTGTGCTCTTTTTCTCTCCAATAACCTTGATAACAACTGCGAATGCGGTTCTCGTGCACTACTCGATCTTTTGGTAATCCTAAATCGTGTGTGTCGTTTCGACATGCAACCGATACAAACATTGAATACATTTCATCTCTCGATAGAACTTTTATCTCGTATTTCATTTCTGTGTGAAATTCCATTCGCTTTATATACAGTTCCGTTTTTTTGTTGTTGATTATTATTATTTTTTTTATATCGAGTGGTGACACAGTGTGCCTGCGTCTTTCTACTTATATTGGATATATTTACAGAGAAGCTGTTTCGTTGTTTTATTGCGGTGTGTACGCTTTGATTTGCACACAGTTTCACTGTTGAGTGGGCGTTAATTGGAACTCACATCAGTAGATTGTGTGATATAATGTTTTCGCTTATACGGAAGTGTTTTTGATGTGCTCAAAAATAACGCCTTTTTCTATCTAAATTCGATTGCAGATTTTGGTGTGATAAGAATTGAATGATCAATCAAAAATGCAGCCAATCAACAATGGCAATCTGCTGGAAATCATAGATTTGGCACATTCGTTGCGACAAGAGCATTTGTTCATTATGAATGAACAGACCTCATTCAATCGGCTAAATGAGACATTAAATCGGAATGCATCAAATGTGGCTCAGGTAATGTGATGTTTGCCGTTTAATCTCTTGCTCAAGGTTTATGTTTTATCAATTTTTGCGTCATCCTTATCAGAATTACGCACGTATTGCGTAAAGTTCTACGCAGATTCCGTATCGCACTCATTCAACAAACATAATTAATTCCAATAAAAAAAATTCCTCTGTCACTTTAGCTGGCCTGGATTTGCTCACAGCAGCGTCAAAATCTCAATAGTTTGATAATATCACGACCGGATACAGGACCATCCGAATGCTGTCACAAGGCGAACACTTTGGAAAACACTCATTTTGTCGAAGCGCACAAAGCAAAAGGCGTAAAATATGAAGTAATGGTTTACATTTAATCGCATATTGGGAGGATTTCATTTTCGTTTTATTTCTTTGAATTTCAGCACGTGTTGGCGTACAATGAACTGTTCAATTTTTTGCACCATTCTCCATATTTACTTGCACAAAGTTTATGCGTTGGAGATAGACTCGAGCGAATATCGAATGACCAAATGAATTCGGTTGTTCGGACAGTTGCAACTGGCCTCTATGGCAATGCAATCTTGTCGAAGGATGTTGATATGGTTTTGCGATTATTGCGTGATTTGATCGAAATCCAAGTGATTGTGAGTGAGAATCCGAGACGAATGCTTCGCAAAGGATCCACTTCATTTTCACGCCTCTACAGTCGACTTCACGAGAGCCTTTTCTCAGCCAAACTATTTCTGACAGCCGCACTGCATGAACCCGTTATGAAAGTATTGATTGGGGATGACTTTGTGTTAGACATCGATCCAAAGAAGGCTGCTCTAAACTACCCGCAAAAAGAACGTCAGAAGAAGTACGTCGAATAATATTATTAAGATTCCCATTTTTTCCAAAATTTTGCTCGAATTTTATGCATTCAATTTTTTGTAGATTCGGTCAGGAGGGAACGGATGAATATGCGGAAAAATTCTTGGAATTTCGTCGCGAGACGATCAGTGCATTATTTGAACTCTCGAAATTATTTATCAAATCGTTGAGTGATAATTGGGCGATGTTCCCGTCGACACTGCGTTGGGTCGTACAAACAATGTGTCACCTCTTGAAATCGGTGCATGTCAACGATAAGGACATCAATGACATTTTGACCGATATGATTTTCACAAATTTCATTTGTCCAGCGGTTGTGAGCCCCGATTTGTATGGCATTTCCGATGCGCCCATTTCCGAAAATGCACGCTTGAATCTCATTCAAATCGGCCAAATATTGCAAATGTTTGCACTAATGAAGCACGAAGAGATCGATCAAAAATACGTTGAATTGTTTAGCATGTTTGATCGCAATGTTATTTCTGAATTGATGGAGCAATTAATTGAGAGTGAGAATGACATACGTGTTAGCTCAATGGCAATACCGCATCAAAATGATTTCGGCCGAGGCCATGTGCTTGTGACACAGGCGGAGCTCAATGTGTTTGTAGAATTTCTGCGAACGGTGTTGAACTATGATGCGGAAACAATAAGCGGTGAAGATCGCAGGAAGTTGGGCAAAATTTTGGAGCAGCTGCCAAGTAAATTCGAAAGCAGTTTGAATGGTGAGGCGAGTACAAGTAATGGCATTGCTCTGAATACCTCGGAAAGCCAAAGTAAAACAAAGCAGCTAATTAACTTGGGAAAAACAACCAAAAATAGACTAGCGAAAACGATGAGTTTGAATGTTGGCGCAGCAAGTGGTGAAAATATTGATGAGCTCGCTTGCAATGGCAATGGCAGTTTTAATGGATCCGTTGGACTGAATGAAAGTGACGACTGTGGCAATGTACTGATGATCCCGATTTCGATCAGTGAAGAAAATAAATTTCAACTATTGACCGAACAAGAGGTGCTCAATATGAATAATATAAGCAATAAAATTGAACCGGTGTTGACAGAACAGAACGATAAAACGAGCAATGTCGCATTTGACGATGAATTGGGCGCAGTGATGCCAACACGGAAGCACGCTCGATTTTCATTGTCGCAGGATGACCAATCCATTGGTAATTCCGATAATTTGGAAGTGGTGAGTGAAGCACCGAGCAATCATTCGGTTACGAGCTCGCTGGAGTTAGAGGAGAATGATCAAAATTTAAATGACAATCTGTCTGACATGGTGTCGGCGAATGTATCGGGTCGCGGGACGCCGAATATCAGCGGCCGTGATACGCCATCGTCACAAGTAACTGAAGGTGAAAATTCTCAAATTCCTACGCCGCAAATGGCCAAAATTTTAAATAAAGCTCGATCCGATATTGATGACAAATTTTGCAAGTTCGAAATAAAACAATTGGTTGAAGGCGACGAAACCATCTCGATTATCAGTGACACATGGTCAACAGATGTGCTGGCAAGTGATTCAGAGACACTCGAACCAGTTGAAAATGAGAGAAACTTTTCCACACCATTGATTCCGAGTGCAGTCGTTCTTCCCGGTGACAATAATTTCAATCCTCTGTCAAATCCCGTTTCGCAACTGCGAGCCAATTTTTTGGATGCATCCGATACGCGATCCGAATCAGCTTGGTCAACGGATGTGCTGGCTAGTGATTCTGAGAAAATGACCGAAGTCGACACCGATGACAACCAAAGCATAGCCGCCAAGTCTGATACAACCGATGCTAATCGATCGGAAGGCGATCCAATACCAATTCCGGATTTGATTCCAGTGAATCAACGAGCGCCAGACTCACCTTTTTTTTCACCCAGAAATCGGGCACCAGATTCACCCATGTTCACGCCACGCGCCCCAGACTCACCTCTCTTTGGCCCCAATCGTATTTCAGCGTCACATTTCGATGACAGACGCCTGGGAAATCAATCGCCACGTTTTCCAAATGAAGACTACGCCAGATATGCGAATGCATCGTCGCCATCCACATCGACTGGGCGCAATCATGCGAGTAAACGGTACACAGACAGCGTGTTTCACAACTATCGATCGTCAAACGGTGAAAGTTTCGAACGAGATCCATTTTTGGGGGCGGGTAATTCGAGTATGCGCAGACAAAATTCAGCCGAAAGCAGCATATCGAATCAATCGTCCACATTGGACGATGCGGTCACATTAAATAAATCGAAAAAAGCATCGGGAAAAAAATCCAGTTTCTCCATGAATGATTTTCTGCGTGAAAATGCAAGTCGCGCCGAAGAAAATGTCGTGAAGACCAGCACGGACATCATCAATCCATTTGCGGATGGTGATTTGGGTGCACGAGGCACGAGCTCTAATCAATTAAGACACAACGAAAGCAATCAAAATGCCTCGTATAGTGACGACCATGTCGAACGACGTCGCATTTCAAATGATCAACGTAATGCAGGTTTTGATGGCCGCCGAAATGGTATTTCATTTTCAACCGTTAGCAATGAAAGTAATTCAATATCGGCCACGACCGTGACACGCTTCGCGAAAAGTCTTAATTACGAAAATCATGAGATTATTGCAAAAAGTAAGACGTCCAGCTTGCAATTGCTGTCCAGTTCAGCCACAGATGATGATAAAAATAAGCAGCAAGATGAATATTTGTTGGTGCAAAAAACGATGTCGATGTCAATAAAAGAATCATCGAACCAAGCACCGACTGAAAGCAATGGGGAGGTATTCGTAACCGAAGCGTCATCGACTGATGAATCCAAATCGACAGCTAAGTACACAGGCGCTATTCCAAAAAGTATTAGTTTTGATGCATCGGCTGATAAAAACGGAAATGGACGAAAATTCGATTCGCCGAATACATCACCGTATCATCCGAACGGGCGCCTCAATGGAAACGGAAATGGCAATGGATTTTTCAGTAAAATCAAAAAAGGATTTCGACGTAATCCCAAATTGCCACGCCCAACATTTGAAGACTACACAACGCTGCCAATGGCAATGGAAAATGCATCGAATGGTAGAGCTGCTGGCAGTTCGTTATTGGTGAAAGATTCACAGAAACCTTCACTCGAAAACGGTTTTAATGATACAGAGGATATATTGGAAAAATATCGACGCAAAATCTCATCGTCCAGCGAAGCCACCAATTCGGATGAAATTGGCAACAGCTCAAATACAGATCGCAAAAGTCTCCTGAACACCGATGAACATCGCTTATCGGGAATGCTGCATGACGAAAGCATTTATCTTTATACGAAAACAAAACAAAAACTTCGTCTTGTTTTATCAACAACTGACTTGCATACAGCTGATTTCCGCCACACAAACGTACGTTCCCAAATGCGAAATCAATTCTGAACTTGAACTAAATTTAAACTTTTCAATTGAACTCTATTTGCAGTGCAACAAGACACCGCCAATACTCGTGTATCTTCACATTCAACTAGCTCAGGCACAGAATCTACAGAATTTGCAGCAAATTTCGTACGTTTCGGAAACGATTCGATCGGTAAACCAACTGGATGCGGCACAGCAGCAAACTTTGATAGCTGATCTCCAGTCGGATTTGGTGAATCGGCAAAGCTATTTACAGTATCTGATGCGATATCAACAGAACTTGTTGTCAGCTTTAGAGAATATTGATCGCTTTGAAGATCGCCTGCGCAATGATCGCGAAATGTGCAATCGCCATTTGATTATGGTTTGTGTGCGCATGTTCTTGAAAAAGCGCGAATCAATTATCGAACTGTTTGAAGAAGATTTTGCTGCGTTGACGGTGTTTGATGAAAAAATTGATTTTATGCTCGATTTCATGAGTCGATTGTTGGGCGATTTGAAATCGGACGGCATTCTGCAGGGAATGGCCGATTGGCAATTGCAAGAAGCTCGAACATGTATCGAACGCATATTGCTACAACGACTTTATCGCCGAGTCATGTTTCCGAATGACGATGCGGATATCTCACGAGATGAGTAAGTTGCCACTTGACTTCGAGAATTCCCGCCCCATTTTCTTCAAATTGAATCTACTCTATTAATTTTTTGTTCGGTATGTTACAGAGTTTTGCACGAGCACATTCGCAAGCTGTCAACAATAATCACACCATCGCACAGTGCACTTCGAATACCGGAAGCATTTTGGGTTGAGGCTCCGTGGCCGTTTGCTCAACAACAAATCTCTTACATTTCAGCATACAAAACACCACGCGAAAAAGTTCAATGCGTTGTTCGGTAAGCTCAGACCTTCGATCTTTCATTGACTTTTGCCTTTTTTGTAAAATGAAGAACGGAGTAATTGCAAATAACAATACATTTAGAGTGCACTCTCCAAACTGAAATGAAAATGAATTGAAAACTAATTTTATGCACGTAACGAATTCGATTTCAGGTGTATAACTTGTATAATGAACTTGCTACAAATGTCGTCGAACCACATCCCATCGGCCGATGATTTGATACCAGTTTTGATTTATGTTGTCATAAAAGTATGTATTTTCTGCATTGATAATCTCCGTCATTTCAAGGATTAGGAAGTTTAATTTTTCTTTTGTTCTGTTTTCTCTCGTTTTGCAGGCAAATCCACCGTATTTATTGTCAACGATTCAGTATGTGAACGCATTTATTGGTGAGGCGATCGAAGGTGAGGACCAGTACTGGTGGACGCAATTCTGTTCCGCCGTGACATTCATCAAAACAATGGACTATCGTGACTAGCACCAGCTGTGTGCTCTTTTAAATCAAAGCAATTTGTAAATTGATATTGTCAAAATGATTTCATTTTTTTTCCGTACTATCTCCATTCTGTGTTCCATTAAGAAATTCAACTAAAACACCAACATAAAAATAAAAAATATTTACATTACATTCATTTAAAAGTTATTTACATTTGAAATAATGGAGAGGGGAAAATGCCAAACCACCTGCGAATTGTAAAGTTGAAAAAATGCCATTGGGCATTTTACATTAACAAGGAAGAAAATGAAATAAATTGATTGGTGCTCATTTTCGGATCAATTGCACTTCACGATTGCCGAATAATAAAGAAAAATAAACAGAGAGAACATCAAAACCATTTTTATAATAAGATTTGAAGATAAAATGTATTCATCCTACTGAATAAAGGACTTATGTTTACCGAGATATTTTTGAAATAGCAGTTGAAATTGTAGAATTTAATAAAAGAAATGCAGCAAATAAATATATTTAGCAATTTATGATAGTGTTTTATTCACAGATCTTTTAAGATACTATTCAAGACGATATTCAATGAAATTTTGGCATCGGATTTTTTCAGCGATATTTCCTTGGATTAAACATTTAAAATTATTGTTCAATCTTGTTAAATTACAGTTAAACGCTTATTTTGTCTATTTTTACAAATAATAAACAATTTTGCTCAGTTAGGATCTTAGATTTTTCGTTGGATGAGACATTTTTTATGAACATCTCGCATGTGCAAATTTACGCTTCCCTTTTGCGTGAATTTCTTCGAACAAAACTCACAACTGAAAGGTTTTTCGCCAGTATGGCTTCTCATGTGAGCGACTAAAATTTTCTTCGTTTTCGAAATGTACCCACACGCATAACATTCATATCGTCGACATGTTCGCATTACTTCGTGTGATTCTTTTTCCATTTTTGTTATAAATTTTTTCCTACAGTTTGAGCACTCATTTTCATGTATTTTCATGTGCAAATCAAGCAGTTCTCCAGTAGCGTATCGTCTATTTTTACACAAATTACATTGGAATGGTTTCTGATGGATATTTTTTACATGTTCCTTTAAAGAATAATTATAATTGGTAGCATAATTTGTACATTGAGAGCATTTAAATCTTTTTTGATCTCCGTCAATTGAACGAATGACTTTTTTAAGTTCGGTTCTTCCACTTGTTTTCGTCTTATTTTGTCTCGAGTCCACTCTTGATGTGTCAATATATTCGACAACTTTTTTATGAACATCTCGCATGTGTAAAATTACGTTTCCTTTTTTGACGAATTTCTTCGAGCAAAACTCACAACTGAAAGGTTTTTCGCCAGTATGGCGGTATCTCATGTGCTCAACTAAAAATTTCTTCTTTTTCGAAATGTACCCACACGCATAACATTCATATCGTCGACATGTTCGCATTTCTTCGTGCTTTTCTTTTTCCATTTTTGTTATAAATTTTTTCCTACAGTTTGAGCATTCATTTTCATGTGTTTTCATGTGCAAATCGAGCAGTTCTACAGTAGCGTATCGTTTAGTACACACTTTACATTGGAATGGTTTCTGATGGATATTTTTTACATGGCTCAATAAAACGTATCTTTGATTGGTAGAAAAACTGGTACATTGTGTACATTTGTGTTTCTTTTCCTTTACCGTAGTAAAACAAACATTTTTTCTCGATTTGGACTTCTTGACAGTTTTTGAGAGGGTTTGACTGCCAACCTGCTTGGCTACTCTTGCACCGTTCTTACGTAACGGTTTTTGTTTTGAGCGATTTTCTGTTGTTGTTAGACTTCCTTTGAGTATTCCATTTGATAGTGTTAATTTTTGGGTGTTTCTTTCTAAGTTATTGTCTGTAGATGGCCCTTGACTTGATTGCTCTGTTTGTGCCTGCGTCACTTGTTCAATTGGAGATTCTGTGTGCTGCTCGTTGTTTGATGTGATTTGGAATTCAGTTTGTGCATCGAAATCCATTTCATTTGTTCCTATCGTTGACAAGTCAACGTCCAACATTGAACTCACTAAAAAAAAGAATATTTGCAATGAAAACATTCTCCAAATGTGTTTCAGTACCATTACAATCGAAACTGCCTGGCAACTCATGAAATCTTTCATCTCTCGCAGTTGTTCGGTTTAAGAATATCTGATTTCCTCTCTGCTTTGATTGGTTCATTTGGTGGATTTCATTCGTAGTATTGGAAGCATCTTGCAAACTTCGATTAGCAGCTCCACCTCTTGGACACAAAGTGGTCTGTCTCTTTGTTGTCCTTGGATTGCACTGTATGGAGATGTCTTTAACTGTTACTGAGTTTGAACACATTTCAGTTGAACTCGAAACATTTTGGATCACTGCTAAAAAACTTTCTTCATCGTTGAATTGATTCGAATGGTTGACCATCGAATGCATAATTGAATTTACTTTTCCTAATGATTCTTGTTCCGCCCGCAGAATTTTATTTGCATGGTCGACTGCTTGATCCGAACTCAAATCATTGTTCATTACTGGAATGTTTCATAAAAATGACGTTTCATGATTTCAAATGGTGAAATATCTTGGAGAAAGTTTCGATAAATGAGATAATAAATTCTACCTGAGGCGATTTCAATATCATTATAATGGAAACATCCTTCATGACCAATGCTCTCTGTATATTCGACAGCTCTTCGGCCTCTACTTGCAACCAGTTCAAATGTTTTGGATTTGGTTGGACTTCTGATTTCTTCAACTGCTCCTTGGATCCTTTCATTCGCTGGTGGAACCGTTTCTTCGATTGAGTGAGGATTATTCTGATTTACAACTAAAAAGCTCTCTGGATGGGTTTGCGTTGATCGATTCATTCTCGACAGCTCCGCTTGATTTTCGCTTGAACTTTGATTTTGACTATGATCTTGCGCACACACCTGCGTTGCTGTTTGCAAACAAAAAATCGACACTTGACTTCGGCCTCGATATTGACTCCTGTGGAATTTCTGGGAAGTGTGGGTACTTTGCATTTGATTTACCATTTCAATAGCTTCAATCGAATTCACATCGTTTTCTGTCTGCATTTCAGGTGGTGATGAAAGGCATATACCCGCCGATTTTCTACTTTGAAAAGAGATCTCACGCACACTTTCAGTTTGACTTGCCATATCATTGACTTCTGTCGTAGAATCAACAAATCGATTCACTGAAATCAGTGCAAAAATCATTTTTGATAAAAAAATTCTGAAGTAAATTTAAAAGAATCCAGTAATTCAGAATCTATACATAAAGCAAGAGACAAATTTGGTTCGAGTTGAATAAATAAATTTCACCTGAATTGGTGTTGGTTTGATCCTCTATTTCTGTTTCCTCAGATATTTTGCTGTACTCTTCCACTTCTTTGTGCGATCTGTATCTTTTGATGAGAAATGTTTTATCTGCTACATTTACATTGCGTACCCTTTTTGTTCTGTATGGGCAATCGGGTGCATCCTCCGTTCCAATTCCGTTGATAATGTTCCTACAGATGCGATTTTTCACTTTTTCATTCCAAAATACTTTAATTTGCTGCTGCAATGTTTCTTAGTTACCTCATTTCATTTGTTTGTGCACCAGTTTTTGCATGAATTCGATCAATTTCACATCTTAATGGGTCCGGCTCGTCAAATTCCGCGTCTTCTGTTCTAATCTCACTAGTTGATTCATCGCTGCTTATTGAAATGACTAAAAAATGATGTTTAAATTTGAAAATGGGCGACAATTTGCGACGCAAAAACTAAACACAGAAAAAGAATCAGTGAGTTAAATTTTAGAATTAAAATTACCTGAAACCCATAAATGGAAGCAAATAATGTGACATCTATTCAGCATATTTCCTGAATATTTTACTAATTGCATTAAAATTTCGAATTTTCGAATTAATAATCTTATCATTCATCATAGAGCCATAGCTGTCACATTAGGTAAATTGACTTAGTTTTGAGATAAGTTCAATATTGAAAAAACTTCACTGACATGAAACTTACTGATTCTTTTTGGTGTGTGTAAGAATAAGTTGAAAAAATTCACCTAAAGCGGTGTCATGTCCATCGACTCTTTCATCTGTTTGGCTTGTTTGTGCATCAGTGTCACATCTGGATGGCTCCCGCCTTTGAATTGCCGCATCCTCCGGCACACTTGATGCCAATGGAGATGACGTGTTCGTTTCATAATTGCTGTCAGATGTAATCGTTTGCATTTGGCCAGCCATTTCCATGGCTTCTGTCATAATTGATTGGAGGTCACCAGTTGACATTCCTATAAACCAATATTTCAGAATCAGTTTCAATACTTAAAAAAAAATGCACATTTTATGCATGTCAATCAATATTAATATATATGAATGATTTACCTGATGCAGTTTCAAGTTTTTTGTTGTTGAAAGCGTTTTTCTCCCTCAAAACATTGCTTTCACCATTTCTTTCACCGACATTTCCATCTGTTTTAACTCTTTTGGCTGGAAGCGAATGATTTCCTTTGTTGAGATCGTCGAAGCTCCTTCTTTTTCGTAATGAGCTACGCAATTCTGGTATTTTATTACCAGAAATATTTCCGGTTGTTTGTTGCCAACTTTTAAACAATGCACTAGTCATCGTCCTATCAAAACCAATTCGGTTTCCGAGTTCTTCGAACATTAGATTGACTTGGAATTGGTCGTAGGTCGTGGCAAACCTTTGATAAAATATAATATTCCAATCAATAATATGATCTTTCTAGTAATGAATTCAATCAATTCAATTCGAGTCCTCTTACAAGTAATTTGATACTCTGAAAATAATCTTACCACTTATTGATAGTTTGAAGGAAATTTTCACGAAATCTCTTATCAAACACTAAGCCCATGCTCTTGAAGTCGTCATTGATTTCTTTCAACGTGGCTTTTGTATCCGCCTCGAAACCCGAAAGCAACTTAGTTACCCGATCAGACCATTCTTGCTGAGCCCGTGCCATTTAAGAATTGGACACTGAATTGCCCTGGAAAGAAAGTTCAAAAAACTGTGCTTGGAACGGAAAACCAAGCAGATTATGCCAATTTGAACTATATTTATCGAGGATAAAATAAATCAGGAATCATTTGGTTTTTAATTTCATGTGACAGCATATTAAAAATCCAGTAAAAATCGTTTGATGGTTGCAATTGAAAATCGATTGAAGCGTGTAATCGCTCACGATTTGAATTGTGTATTAAAATTATTCGTAAATAATTTGAAAATTATTTTGTTATGATGCATCTGTGATGATTGAAAACTGCTTTGCGGAAGAGATAATGATTATTAATCATTATTTAGATATTAAATGATGATTTACGATACTATATTAATGATTTTTTCAATTGCACATTTTTTTGTAGAATCGATTTTAAGCGTGTAGAATTCCACAATTTCGTTTTTCTCTAGTGCGCCTTGAAAATTGCATATTTGATTCGAATATTTTCGATTGGATTGAAAAAAGATTACAATATTTGCAATTACTATTTGAAAAGGTGGTTGAATGTAGCGATTGTTCCACCAAATTTCGTTTGTTCAACTTTTCCGTCTTTAAGCAAAATCAATGGAATTATTTGTTACACTTAAAATACAAATAAATTGTGTTTTGTTAGTTTAACAGCAACTGGTTGCGCACATCGAATGAACTAAAACAAATGACCGGCACTTTGTGATGTGTCAATAGATATTCGGAGAGTGAGTACAGCAATGCGCTAATTTGCAAACAGCGAGTTTGGCGCCAAGTAAATTATCAAAACGGTTCGATTTTGTATTGCACACAAACGAATCATTCATCATAATACGAAAAACTATCTCTCGCACACACAAACACATATAGTAAAAATGAGATAGACATCAAGGCGAATGAGGAGAAGAGAAAACGAATGCGGAAAAAATGGCGAGCAATTGGTTTGTGTGCAAAGATCAAACTGAATTAACCGAAGTATTTCAATTGGAAAACATCCAACGGAGAAAAACACAAATCAAAATGTACGTTTCCCTAGAATATTTTGGTTTTCAATACTTGATCCGATTGTATTGCGTTCAATAAAATTTTATGCCAGATGCATCAGACTCTTTTCACATGAGTGTTAAACAGCAGTCAATATAATACTGCTTGTTACTTGAGCGTCATAGCAATTCACTGATATTGTTCTAGAAAGAAATAGCAAATAAGGAATTCTAATAGTGGAGCGTCGAAAGTAATATTGGCATATTGAATCTCTCTCACACTCATTTCATCTCCCGATTCTCTGTGTTTTTCACTGCTCCAGAATGAGCTGTTATGTGTCAAATTGGATTGGATGCACTCAGCTCTTTCTGAAGCAGACAAAAACGCATAACATGTAGACTGAAATGAGTGCGAGAAAAATACAAAATACCGCTATTTTTTTCGATGCTTCGTCATGAATGTCGATTTGGATATATTATTACACTGTTTCTTTCCAGCATATCATTAGTGATTTGCTCCGTGGGTTGAGTAGGTATTTTGTCATATCAAATGATAATACTGAAGTACACTTTAACCTTCAGGAGATTTTCTTAGACTTTCTGAATAACAATTTCTATAATTCTATTGATATTGAATGTAATTGTAATGCGAGACATCAGCTGCTATTTAAAGTAATGGGAGTTTTAAAATATGTATACACTGTGTTGTGGGACTATTAATAAAAAATAAAACACTTTGTTTTTGCAATTTGGGCATTTGGACAATCCATTTATTGATGTATGTTTCGAAACAATCGTATGTAATTTAAAACACGGCATACACCCGAAGGTTTCATAGGTTTGAAAAATAAAAACATGAATTTATTCGTTTTACAAATTTGTAATCGATTCGACATTTTTGTCTTCATTGCACATATTCGTTACGCATTCATTCTGTCGTGAATATTTTTATTTGCGGATAAATTCGTGATTCAATAAAATGGAAAAAATTTCCTTTCGTACATAATAAATTCTTGAGGGGCTAGCATCTATCCGGGCGATTGACTCATATCATCATTGAATTCCAAAGTCAATTTTTCATTCCAAAATCCAATCACCACACTCGAAATTAGTTACTCTATAATTTACTTCGAGTTTGAAAAAATCTATTTCTGCACGGAAAATAGGAATTGGTTATTGGCACAAGATATCTTTCTGCGAAGACTATTTATTATTGGTAATCCAAACGTCAGTTATATATTGACATTAAATATTTGTTTATCTTCAATGGAGAGAGGACAGAAAAACTTGATGGAGAAGAAAGATAATTGAAATAGAAGGAATTATTGGTTGAAGGATTAATTTTAATATTCAATATTCTTTTTGCTAGCTATCATTATTTTAATAAATATCTTTTATTTCAATAACTAGTTCGTTGTGTCAGGATCCCAACATTCAAAAATATATATTTGCGGCTCGTTTCATTATGTGTTTTTCTGTGCAAGTTGCCAAATTGTGAATCGGACGGGTTGATTCTATACCTCCAGCTGTCGGACAAGCAATCGGAAATGTCATTCGGGGTGTCGGTTCAGTTGCAGTTCACTTCTTTAAAGCTTTTCGATTACTTCATTAAGTTTTGCTCTAAATTATTTCTCACATGAGCTTCGCTCGAAATATCAATATAATTTTTAGTCTTTCTTAATTTAAAAATTCAAATGTATTTTTTCAAAATATTCTAACCGATGTGCTAAGTTACATTTGTGCAAATGGTAATATGTAATTATAACCTGAATTTAAATCGAAAGATATGCGTTTTGCTTAGATATTGAATAAAACAGGATGTGTGAATTAATCTTAATATGCAAATAAAATCGATAATTGCGATTACACTTAATTAAAATTCGATACAATTGATTTATGATTTCCTCATGGGAATTATTCCGAAAAAATTAAAATTCGGTGAAATGCCACAAATTCGCTTCAGTTGAACTATGGTACTTCAGCATTCGAAAACTAATACATAGCTAAAAAATAGATGGCTGCCATTCGTTTTGTGCTACTCAACTTAAGAAGACTTATTTTATCTTTGGTTAACTGATTCCAAATACACTTAAAATAGCTTTGAAGCCACGGAATGTTTGTCTGTGTTGTCAAGCATTCACAGCAACCCAAGCTAAAGCTAATTTTAAGTAGGACTCTTGTGCTCGCAAACTAAAATAGAAATCTCTCGCACTCAGGAACAGGGCTTAATTGTCGGTATTTTGTGAGCCACTTGCGATTGATCCATTCGAAGCGCTCAACGACAGTGAGCCCATGCGAGTCAAAACCGGTGCGCCTTTGTTGCTGCTGTTATTATTTGTGTCGTTCGTAATCATTTTTTTTTTCGGGAAAAATACCATATAATTGTAGCATCATAGCTCCTCTGACGGCGGCTGATACTCTCGAACGTACTCTTTTGGGAAGAATCCAACCTGCATCGCAATAATGATTAAAAACAATTTGTATCGTTTGAGTGATGAGATGATTAATTGTAATGCTTACTCGTTCCATTGTTTTTCCGCGCCACCATCCCTTGCTGTCGCCCTCTTTTCCAATTACAAGCACCTGACAACCTTGCCGCAATGGTAACTGATTCATTTCCCTTGGATTAAAGTCGTACAACGCTTTTGCGACAACTTCTCGGAATGGCCATGACAACGACTGATTCAATCTAGAATGATGATGGGAATGTCAATTCAAATTAATGGAACACTTTTCTGATTAATCAACATTGTTCGGGGCAATTTCATACTCACCCAGCAAAATTCTCGCCCAAATCATTTCGCTCGTAAAATGACACCAGCTCGATTATGCTTTTAAAAAGTCGTCGAGAGGACAAGTAGTATTTCGTTTCATTTCCATCGATTCTTTGGTTGATTTTCATGTGCTTTATCGTGTGCTCGTCGGTTCTGATCAACAAGAACGTATTTTTCATATTAAAAATGGTTAAGTTTTATATAGAAGAATTTCACAGAATCGTCATTTTGAAGTGTAGTTTGGTTTGCATGTGTGCATAATGATGCATATAAGAAAAACCAACTTCACTCCCAAAAAACTTCTGTCTTCTGGCGATGACGCTCACTTACTTCAAGCTCAGCGCATACATAGTTTCATTAGCACTAGCTGCACCTTGTGGACGAACGCGCAATAAATACGTGCCAACTTTGCGATTTTCAAGTCTAGCCGATGCTGTATCTCGCGACATCGGTCCGACAAACCAATAAAATTCAGATAATTGCCGATCGCAAACCGGTGGCGCTAATCCAATCGGCTCCTGTCTGCAATGCCCAGTCGAAGATATACAACCTTTGTGCACCGACACTTCACACACTTTGCATTTGTAACCTTGATGAATGAGACCCTTCAAAAACTTCGAACAATGCCGGCAACAAATGGGTGTTTCAAACGTTGTCAATTGAAATTTGTGATCCGTATTTCGACAACCGATTGGCTCCAGATTATCCCTATGCGAACGAACAACAACAAAATATTCAAATGAATTTTAAGTTTTCCCCGGCAAACTTTTCGCAAAATCCAATTACATGGCGTCCTGCAGAACTTTCATCCATTTATCTCGTTCGGATTCCGTTTTCATGTACAGCGTATAGGCAGTGATTTGTGTTTTACGTACTAACAGCAATGTAAATCGTGTGTCGCGGCTCAACGTACGACGCCCAGACGATGATTCAACTCGATAATCACTTAAATTAAACGCATCTAGATAGGAATACGAATTATCACCAAGTTTTGACACCTTCACCAATATCATGATTTTATCGAAAATGAAAGCGTAACGATGCTTCGTTTTTTGGTCTTCGTGTGATTTGATGTTGAGCTCACCATCCAGCAAAAACCGCCCGTACTGCCGTAAATCATTGCCATTCGGTAGATTCAAATCGTATATGCTATCCTGTGGCGCAAACAAGTTGCAAAGAAAAGTAATTGACAGGAGTTTGGTCGGGAAATAAAGTGTCGCATCTACAACAAAGATTTATTATCATCGTGATTAAAAACTCTGACTCACTCGAATTTTTTGAATGATATCCAAATGCTCGGAGTCCCGTTTCACTTCATTAATATATTGTGCAACGTCGACCATAGCCTCTTTTGCGCGCTCCAAACCACGATAGTCTTCATGTGTCTAGAAATGTGTTTGTTCACGTTAAAATCAAATTAAATAGTTCACATAAAATGGTTCCGTGAAATCACTGTCAATGCACGCTTACCGGCGATGAAAATTTCACCAGATTATCGAGCAGGAGGTGGTATTTCAATATGCGTTGCATTGGCACGGACAGGATATCGCGCAATTGATTCTTTCCACCGCTGTGCTCTTTCTGACTTTGTTCCATACACTGTTGAACCGCTGAATTTCGTTTGCACACCTCTGTCAACGTATCAACGGCAACCATCATGCTCGCACAATATTCACCATAGATTAAGAATGGCTCTCGAAAATCCAAAAACACTTGACTCAATTTGCTTTTCGAATGTGGTGCGATAGCATCTTTCAAGCGCTCCAAAAATTTCTCATGAATTTCCGCCAATTCCTAGAAAGTTATTCAAAAATTTGTTCGTGTGTTAAACGGAATTGCACAATTAATTTCCACTTTCCGCACACGGAAGCGCTAAAGTAATTCCAATGTACCCGAATTTTTGGATAAATAGTCCTAAGTTCATCACGCGTCAGCAGTTTTTCCATTGGTTGCATAAATTTGTACCTTAAAGCTTGCAACACATTGAAGTAATTGCTTTCTGTGTCGATCAATTCTCGTATGACGTAGTCTCGTTTCTCCAAGTTTGAGGTTGATGCTGTTAACTACAACATTATCGTTGTCGAACGTACGAAAAGTAATTCAATTAGTTAGATCGTTATTGTATACAATGTTGGTTAGATGATGCGGCGAAATAGAGAGTGGCATGCAACCAAGTGGCACAAAGTAATTTAAAAGATAAAAAAAAGTTTTGAACGGTTTTCCATGCAGAAAGAAATGAATGGAATGTTCGTTCGAAGTGAACGGAGAATCTAACTAACTGTAAAATCAAATAAAAAAAGTATGAGCTCTATGAATTGGTTTTTATCAACAGCTGCAAATTTATCGGTTCAAATAGATTTGAAAATGAATGTATTTAATTAAGTCTATTTGGGTCTTGGTTCTTCCATATCATTTTTTCCTTTGTTTGCGACAGAACATTCTTCAGAATTGATAGCATTTTGTTATTAGATGCAATGTGCCAAAAACCAGATGAAACGAAATCTCCTTGGCAACGAAACTCCAATGCGATGGAGCAAAGGTTAGAATGGCATGGAATTTAATAAAACAAAACCGAAACGCAAAATAAAATACCTGTGATCGAGAAACTCTCTGTATTGCACATAAATCGTGGTACACCTCTTCTTCTTTCGTATTCTGATCGTCCGCATGGCCGTTACACTGTGCGTTCTCCGCCATACTGAGATATCGATTTGACCAAACCACAAAAATGATTTTTTTTTTAACCATGCACACACAAATGTGCGAAATTTATGATTGCGGGTTTATGTGGTCGATTTGCATGCGGAATGTATGAGGGGAAAATACGATACACGATAGTACAATGGCAAGTGATTTACGAAATTGCACGATATAAACACACACATTTATGGCATCATTGTATGGCCATTTATCAACGGTCCCGATGTAGATATGGTGTTTGGAAAAGAAACAGAAAAAAAAACAATTATAATAATGAAAAATAAAATTAAGATTAAGTGTAAAAAATAAAAAGTGAACATAAATTCTACGAAATCTAATCAGAAAATCAAGTTATAATGCACATTTTAGCTGCTCGCCTTTTTACATTGACAACTAAGGTTTTTCTCTGTTGAGAACTCGATGGAACGTGGGCTGAAATCGTTTTGACGTACAATATTAATGAGTGAAAGTGACAGAGAAAATGAAATCAAAGGCAAAATTCAACTTTGAAGTGGAAAAAAGACTCATTTTCATCGAAATTGCTGAGCCACGAAATCAAATTAGATGGCATTGTATCTGCGACATAAATTCAATATTATAATGCTCGAGCAGTTACGACAGAGTATTTTACCGAATGGAATGATGGATGAGAAAGGGGAGTTGCAGACGGAGCACAATTCGTACCCCAGATGAATCATGGATGGATATTGTAATTGAATACACAAAAGACGGATTGCGTGTGAAATGTAGAAAAGTTTATGTCGGGTGTATGGTTGCCATTAAAACCAATGTAAATATCATCAACACTTCTTGGTTCCATTCAGACGACTATAAAGATCTATGCCCATTCGGTTCATGTGCGAGGGTGATTAGAAACAAAATGGAATGTGCTTTCATTTAATGGTTCTTCTACGAAAAAACTTGTTGTGCCGAATAAGCATAACAGAGCGTTGTTGCTTCATCCACCAACCAATCACACCATATACATGTTCATGAATCCTTCTCTCCATTTGTGTTCCAAGTTGTTTCTCTTATGGGGTGGACTTCATAAAACATTTTTTTAAATTCTTTTTTTTTCAATGTGTTTACAAAAGGGCGATAAACTTGATCGGATTAAGTGTGTAAAAGCTTAAAATTGAAGCCATTTTATTTGCAAATTTATGCAAGGGCATATTAAATTTGGATCGAAGCTTAACGCGATAAAGCTTGGAATTGAATTAACATTGTTGGTTGTCTGTAGCAGTTATTAGGATCAAAACGTTTGAAATCTAAAGAAGATGCTCCCCCGTTCAATGCGCATTTACCAGACATGATTGATAATATCCTACGAAATGTACTCAATGAAATTACGTTGAATTCGAACGGAAATTACGTTTCGTTAATAAGATTCTTGAATATTACATCCACATCAATTCCATGCCCTTCAAAGTCAAGGCTTTATATTGAGCGTCAAGGCTTTTTACGACGAAATCCCATTCAATATTTTCCCATGGTTCCCAAATTGATAAATTGATTTTTTTTTTCTTTTTGTTGAGCCATCACTTTCACTTTTAGCAGGCGAATCAAAGTCTTTGTTCGAAGTTGCGTCCGAAATACGAAGTGCGTGAGCATTATCGCGTGGATTATTGTCAATCTGACGGGAGAAAGTGCCCGCTCACATTTATCAGACGTCATTACCATTATCATTGAAAATAAGATCAATCGGTCTTATTTATTTACTTGATGTTGAAAGCTAGAAGAAGTATTTAGTTTTTGCCGAAATGTTTTTGGAATTTGTTTGCGTTACATTGCTTTTTCAATTCAGTGCTAATGGCTATGCTCACATTAATGTTATATTTTGCATTTTTCATAAGCTTATCACTAGATTTTTATCATATATCGCCCCACATTGGCAATGCATTGCTCACTCCAAAATTCATTTGTTGGGAAAAAAGGCCGAGAAAAAAAAATATCCATAATAAAACCATGTTTTTTGACAAACGATGATGTTTTCTATAAAAGCCAAAGGAAACAGACGAAGAAATTGATTAACAAAAGAATAACGTTTTGTTTGGCTCACAACAACACATCCTCTGACGCGTATTACAGCCTAAGCGATGGACAAACGAGGATTACGAAACCGGAATTGTGTCTTTCACTTTTCATCTCAATAATAGAGGCACAAGTGGACATTGAGATGTCTGTCCGATACAGACATTCTATATGACAAAGCGCTTTTTGAGCTTGCCAATCTTGTCCATTATATAAACGAAATGGGATTGTGCGAATCCGACGCACAAAAGCCAAGAACAAATTGATGATTGTGGCAAAAAGTGGCTATCAGAAGAAACAAATGGTCCGCGCTGAGTTTGTTGGCTATCAATAAAATAGCTGATTTTCTTTTTGAACCGAAACATTTTGGCACTTGATGCTATAAAGCTATAATTCTAACCAAACACTCCGAATCGACGAAAAATAAATTTGGGAAAAGCAAGAGAAGGAGAAGGAAAGAAAGTGAGAGACGATTTTATGAAGACAGAAATAGAAGCACGAGAGGTTTAGAAAGCATTCGGCTTGTTCAAGTGCACATTAAATATTTATTTTGCTGAAAAATAATATCATCTCACGAGATAGAAACATTTTGTAACTGCACCTTCGCAATCCGATTGAGAAACATTCAATGAGTGGCGTTTGCATTAAAGCATTATCCTTTTTATTATTTTTTGAATTGAGTCGAGCACTTCCACGAATCAATTTAATTTTCTCATATTTGTTTATCCATTTTCTTGAATTGTGTATTGAGCCATGAATTATTGCGAATTTATTCGGATATTTTGAGAGCTAAAAGAAAAGACTTATTATATTTGATTTCATCCCTTCCTTTCGTTCATGCGATGTATTTGAACGTTTTTCACCATTTTCGTAGGCACAAATGAACATTTTCTTGAAACTTATTGATGCGTTCGACATTCCAATCAGCTTTTATTCGTATCAAAAATGGAGTTTCCACCCATTTCTTTTCCCTCGATTTTCTTCTCAGTTTAATAAATAATAAATTTCGGCTTCACTGGCAGAGCGAGACAGAGAGAGACAGAGAGAGAGAGAAAGAGAGAGAGAGAGATTGTATCAAGAACGAATTCAAGTTCACGTTCGTGCACCTCAAAATACCTTTCGACGCGTCGATAAAAAAGGTGAGCATCCGATGAATTTCGAATTGAGCAGGAGAGATGGCTTTTTCAACGTAAATATTTTCTCGGGCATTCAACATTTTCGAAATGTTGGCGATTTTATGCGTTGTGTTCGTGATTTTGCATCAAAATTGGATATTACACGAATTCTTGAGTAATAATAGTCTATTCAACTTCGAAACGAAATAATTTGACTCGGAATTTTGATATAATTGAAACCGTGCGTTCAAAAAAAATGATAGAATATATATCGAAATAAATGGCGAGAACATAAAATGCTCATCGTCTCTCGCGTGTTTGCAACACGTCGAAGCCATAAGTTTAAAAGTCGCATGAATTTTTAATGAAATGCATTGTAATAGCGTGAAAAGGATGATACCGCTTGTAGACTATGAATGAATTGTTTGGATAAATAGATGTTAGCGTTGCGTTGAATGCGTATCTTCAATGTTTTGTTAAATATTGTTTGGTGAACGCTCAATAAGCATTGAACTTGTGTGAATAAGAACGAATCTCAAGAGTTCAGGAGAGGGAATCTTACCGAAAGAAAGAAAGAAACCGTTCAAAGTATACTCAAATTCGAGGATTCTTTCACGAAGACAAACTTTCCTCAAATCCTGAATGAATCAAATAAAAAGAACGAAGAAAATAAATAGCAATCTTCACTTGAGATCTGTTTGGAGCACAACTAAACGCGTATCGAATACGAAATAAATCAAAGTGAGAAGACAGTGGATCAATACAAAAAGAAGCGTTATCTCACTTTAAGTTGGATACACAATAAGCCAATCAAAAAGCCAAATAAAATGTGAGAAAAATAACAAAATAACACGCTACCAAAATACTACGAACATGAAAACTACGAGGGTGTAAAAAGGTATACGTGATAGACCAACACACAGGATGATAATAACAACAATAACAACAACGATAAAATGACAACTGTTAACTAGCACTGCAAAAGTGGTGATTGTTCTGATGGGTCACTTGACTCTACCTCGGGCTGTGTTGAGAAGGTCACATAGCACAAATCCTCATAGATTTTTTCCTCGATTAAATTCACATTAGTGAAATTCTCATCGCAATACAAATACCAATCACTACCGAGAGCTGGTTCGATTTTTGTGGCGGCAGTTGGTGTTTTTGTTGTTGATTCTATTGCTGTGATTGTTGGCATTGCTGCCGCTCGTGTCGTACCGTTTAAATGGTTTTCCAATTCATCTCGATTTTCTTCGGTGCTGCTATTCAAACTGCTACTTGGTGGCTCATCGTCAACCACCAAACTGCTGCCGCTACTATCACATTCATTGCTATCGACATTATTTGTACAAGCATCTTCGTTGCTAGCTAATCGATCATCATCATTTGACACCTTTTTTTCTGTTGTGTCTTCGTCTGATTTTGGTATGATTTTCGGTTGATTGTTATTGCTGTGTGCGAATTTGATGCCATAAAGTTCGGATCAACGGCATTTTAATGGGAACATGGTGCACAATAAGAAATAATTAATGCGCGAAAAACGAACAAGAAAGTAGAAAGAAGAAGAAGAAGAAGAATAGATGGAAAATCAGATATTCGTGTGTTGTTACATAATCTCATTGTGAAATGCATGAGTCAAAAACAAAGGACAAAATCCTCCTTCGGCGACGACAATTTTGATCAAAATAAATGCTCTTTCCTCCCGACCGACAATCGATTTAAAGTCTAACGAACCGCACCAAAAGGTGTCTCTCTCAAATTAGAAAACCATTTCATTGTCATATTGAATACATTGCAGTGGTTGACAAGGTTTGGCTGATTTGAATATTTAACAAATTCAATACTTACGTTGAATGTAAATCCTTATAAATATTTTCATTCGAATTGCTGCGTTCGGACGGTGAGATTTGAACGTTGAATCCTCTGCAGATGCACGCCACATTTAATATTTCAAAGCGAGATATGGAAAAGATAAAAACAAAAGAAAATAACATTAAAAATGAAGGTACATTTTATTTCATCCTTTGTTCCGTCTGCTTGTATGTGTGTTTTTGAGTGATGTGGTTTTTTTTCTATCTCCATTCTTGGTTCGCATTCAACAGATTATGTCTGCGAAGGATGATGGAAAATTCTATTGAATCAAGTATGGTCGGTGTTTGAAGCGACTTTTCAATAATCTAATTAACCAACTCATTCAACCACAGTATTTTTCACATGATTCCCAATATATCACGAACCGTAAATGGCAACTTAACGACACAAAGTTTTTGTGATTTTTCTTTTCAAATATTTGATGTAGACACACAATGTAATTGCAATATAAATATATACTTACGGTAGATGCGTATGGATTTGAGCAACTTTTCGTGATAGCTTCGATAATGTGATTAAAACACGATGAAAATTGGTTAGATTGTACAGCATTGTTGGCTCGAATAGATCCGATTCCTTTAAGCCATAGTAGTTTTTGCACGCATCCAGAAACAGTTTAAGATTTTGACAGCATAAAAACTGCACGAGAAAATGAGATTTAATTAACAGTAATTGACACAGGAAATTATGCGCCGCACGCCCGAAAATAGGGAGAATACAATACAAATAAATTAATTACACGTAAAACAACGGCAACAACAAACGCGCTGTACGATTTACGTGAAACAGATACATTTGATGACATACTGAACAGAATACACATCGTAATTTTGCGTAGGACTTGCTCGGCTTGTTCGAAATATGAGTTTTCTCATAAATGTGAATGAGTTGTTTCGTTTTGTAAATTGAGCATGAAACACAAAGCCAGTGAATACGAACAATAGTGATATTTCTGATTCCGTATTATGTTAAAAAAAAAAAGTAAAAATGAATTGACAAGAGAAAGGAGGAGAGAAAAATGAAGAGCAACTTTGAGGATGGAGGGAAAAAACGAGCACAACCGTCGAGTACATCCTGTCTAAATGCGTCTACAAGTTTATTTGTGCTAGATGCATAGACGCCATATGCACATATGTGTGTACAAATAGCAATTTCATTTGTTGCCATATTTGTGCCATGGAATTGAGTGTGTTCATCCGTAAGTGAGTTGAGGTCTTTGACAGCAAATAAACACATATTTCACATCGTCCAAGCGTAATGTTTACAAATTTTCACATAAATTGCACATTTTCTGTCATCAAAAATCCTATCCATTCTTCGTTCGCCCATGAATTTGCTTATTTTGAATTGTAATTTCCAAGCAGAATCTTGGCTCCGATTTTCTTTATCGGTGTGATTTTTCAGAGCATTGTAAAAATAGAATTTAAAAGAGAACATACTTGTGCCATTTGTGGTTTGCGATTGAAGTCCTTCATGTCAAGGGCACCGGGATCGATTGAATTTAATAAGTTGCACAGTATTACACCATCTCGTAGAGTCAAGGCTAGTACGCGAATCTCGGAATCGGGCCAATTTGCCTTGTGATCGGCTGGAAGTGCTTTGCATCGCGTCAGCCATGCAACACATTCACGCCACAAATCGTCCGACACATTGCTTGCCATGTTATTTTTTTGTACTTTTGCTAATTACGTGTTTTGTTTTCAATTAAATTTCTAAGCCCCTCAATCGATTAAGTGAAAGAGAGAAAAAGGAAAACAGAAATTGATTCGCCAAACACACCACACAAGTCACTGAGATTTCACATAAATATTGTGTGCACAGCACAGTCAGCGTACGATAGAGCAATCAACCAAACAATCGCTCTAATCAATTTTATAAACACAATAGATCCCTGTTTTCAATTATCTTTTTGCGTCAATGTCTTCTATTGCATGCACACAATCAAACCAACAATTCCAATCTAAACAATTAGGTTCGCAAACATGAAATTACAATCGCTGCTAATTAACACACGAACAAAATTGTGGAATGTGACAACGAAATTTAAAAAAAAAACACAATTCACAAAGAATTAGTCTCGATATTTTAGCGCTAGCCTCCTCACTTGTTTTTCTCTGAATAAACGAATAAATAAATAAAGTTCTATTTAATTTAGCTGACGACACTTTTTTTTGCTCTCACTAGTGCGTGCCGAACATTTCTACAATGATGAATGAACTCGCACTCGTCGATCGAATTTGATTGGTTTCCTGTGTGTTCGATTCACTTCACAATAATATTAACACTAAATACACATATATTATCAAAATGTACACACAGCTCACGTTGACGATTGAATGTGCTTATCTACAAACAAATAAAGAAAATATATTGAAATTTTAGAATTTGTATTTCCTTTTCGGTATCGGCCGTCGTTTCAGTTTGTTATGCACATTCATTTGATACGGCCATATTCATTGCGATATATTCTGATTTTCACTTTTGTATGCTCGAAACGACAGAGCGTAACACAAATCTGTGTTGGTATGTCGTATGTCTCGAACCTATCTGATGTTATGTGTAAAAAGCATTCGGATCTGAAGTGAATGTGAATAAACATAAAAGTCGTGCATGCCATTTGCTTTCCAGCCAATGGAATGCTACAATGAACTTGGAATTGTTGGAAGTAAATGCATGTGATTTGCTCATCAACCGCGTACCGGACCGATGAATCATTTATTTTGTGCAAATTTCGAATGGGCATTGATTATGACATCGATTTTTCACACACATTGAATTGATTAATTCAATGAATAGATCTTGATGTTCCCGTCAAATTCTGCGTGATCCCTTGGATTCATTTGTTGAGTAAACAAATCGCGGTAAATTGTTTTACCGTGGTTTACAAATCTACTCAAATACTTCCAGTATAAACAGTGACAGCGAATGCCATCTAGTGACAGTTTTCGATAGTGATCCATGAAGTTACATGTGTTGCCTTTCGATTTTTATTCAATTCCGTGAATTATCGAAAATTGTACTCTCGATTGATGCACTTTTTAAATAGCGGATTACTCAAAACCATCAAAGCAATCACTCAAGACAAAGTCATCGCTCTGAAATTGAAATGCAAATATTCTCAAATCAAAAAAACGTTTGGAAGACGTAAAGCAATTAAGCTAGATCCATTGCCAACCTGACAATAATAAAACTATCACTTTGACATTTAAAATATTTAGCTGCGAAAAATTTTCATTGTGAAAACTATCACGGTATGTGATTATCGTTTGATTCAGTGAACCATATTTGTGCCGGTCAATAGATTCTAAACGTGACAATTTCGAACGATTTTGTGCTCAACGATATCACAACCACAATTGGGGCCGCGTCATCTCATCAACAGACGCCGTGACCAACCCGATTTACCGACAAACTGGGCATTTTATCAATTTTTGTTGATGTCTGACGAATTTTTGTGATATATCAATTTTCAATTTTTGTTAAAGGGTCTCAATCTTCACACATTCTCATATTTCGACAAATATTGTCTTTGTTGTTGCTTGTCGCTAACGTGTTTATGCACAAACCAACAAAATGGATGATAAAACCCGTAGCAGTGGCACCGATACAAATGAAACCAACGATAGCCCGCAAAAAACCTCGAGACGTATGTTTTACTACGCAGCTCATTGATTGTTTCATTAGATTGATTGGTTTGTGTTAATTGTAGGAAGAAGAACGCCATCGGAAGAGCCGATGGATAGAAGCGATTTGAAATCCAAACGGCGATCACGTTCGCGATCGAAGAGTTCTCGGTCGGGATCGACATCACGTGAACGCGGCAGAAGACGTCGCAGTCGATCTCGAGGTCACTTCAGTCCCGACAGACGCATTGGACGGTAAGTCACACACATCCACATTGAATATTTAACACTGCGCATTTTCGCATTTTGTGTTCACACCGTGTAGAAATCGAAAAAACCTACAAATCAGCAAAAAAAAATTCCACGTGTTAGATACAGCTTGTAATTTGAATGCCGGAATGCAATTAATAGAATTTTCTACAAAATTATTTCCTTTACTTCTTCTTCTCGTTAAATTATGTTGTATTAGATTTAATCGTGGTGGTTATCAACGCGATTTCTATAACAATAGACGAAGACGTTCACCATCCCGATCGCCCGGCATTCGTAGCCGAAATCGAAATGCAAGGAGAAGTCGAAGCTCAAGCTTTGATCGATATAGGAATCGACGTGATTCGTCGAGAGATCGTTCATCAAGCCAGAGCCGCCGCGAGAATAGTCGGCCTCCAGCACCGCCAGCTCCAAACTTTACAGATTATGCACCTTCTCACTTTCAGCCCGAATATCCACAAGTTGCTCAACCACCTTATCCAAATCCACCGCAGCAATATGGAAATTATGAATATGTTCCATTGATGCAACCACCTCCCACATCTTTTCCACCCTATCCACCTCCCGCAACACAGGAATACATGTGGAACTCGCAGGTACCACCACCTCCGATCATATCATGCCCCCCGAATCCAACGGAACCAGCTGCAATACCAGCTAAACTCAGCAGCGAAACCGATGAGGAGACTCAAAAGAAAAATGGTAAAACCAAAATGCTCAATTTTTGAAGAATCGCATGTTGCAATGCCAATGTTTATATTTTCCAATAAATGTTTTTGCTTAAATAATTTTGCATTTTAGCAGCCATCGCGGCTGAGAAAAAGATCCAGCGCGATACAATTCGGAAACAGCGTGACGATTATATTCGGCGTGCGAGTGCATTGAAACGTGAATTGATCACATTAAAAGAGCAGCGCGAGGAGTTGGCATCTGGCAACGGACCACCAAGTCCAACCACCAATGATTTTATCAAACAAAATGATCGATTGCAGGTAAAAAGCTATCCAATTACATTTGTTAAGTTGCACTAAACCGTTCACCGGCAATCTTGTTTTTTTTTTTTCAATCGAAAGTCGAGCATTCATTTTCTTACACTGAAAAGGATGTTCGCGTTTTTCGATGCATTTTTTTTTCAATTTCCTTTATTACCATTTTTATATTTGCAAACATTGATTGTGTTTCATAAATTGCAACAAAACGTTTCAAATTATTAGCACAAATAAAAACCAAACAATTAGTCAAAACATGTTTCTCCACTTTTCACAGCGTATCTGGTCATTAATTCATTGTACTAGATTAATATAGGCATATATAAGAAACACACTTAAATCAAACTGCGAATAGCAAAACGAATTGCGAGTGCATTGCGTGTGACACTGATTCTGGCTATCAATTTTTGAAAGATGCTGATGCAACTCTATCTGAAGTCTATCTCTCTATCTCACACCGTGCATCAGTCCATTCATCTAATCCACTGAGCGTTTTACTTAGAATTAGCTGAATATTTTATAGTAAAAGTTGTAAATGTTGCTTTTGTTATTTGCTGGCCGTTTGTAACCCATTATGTTTGCAGACATTTTGACCAAAATCCTCACGGTGATCCTTGATGTTTTCTTCTCGGTTGCTATCAATTATTAAATGTCTTGTGGGTATTTCGATCGATTTGCTGGAAACAAAATGGGAATAGATCATAAGCATTTTTTCTGATATTGTAATTAGCCACATTGCAAGTGATCAGCGTTTGGAAACTTGTATTCAGCACAACATCATATGCAATTTCCGAAAACAAATTACCAATTGTTTTTGATCCCAAAACAATCACACATACACACAAATTCGGATTCGAATTGAGTGGTGAGTCTCAGAGACTGTCGCGCAAGATTGACAAAACAATTGGGCTTCTCGACTTCTTGGTGTGTATAATGAATCATCGCGCACAGTGCCATTGTGACGACACGAACAATACACCAATATTCCAATTTAAAAATGTATTGAAAAATCTCTCTGTGTGTGCAATACGCAAGAAATGCAAGTTTGATGAAATCCAATGAAGTATTCTATGTAAATTGGCAATAGCATTCAGTCATTTTATTGCTAAATAAACATGTATTATTTTTTCTTTTTCATTTGCGCCGTGTTCAACTGTGATGCTGTCCATCCGATCGATGTGTGTGTGTGTGTGTGTTTTTAACGAAAATAGAGTCAAATTGAGAATAAAATCGGCACCATTGAGAATGTGATAGAGATGCTAAATGGAATTTTAAGCGCCGACAAATCGGACAGCGAATCACCGAAGAAACCGAAACCAACCATAAAAGCCAATGATGCAGCCGATTCCGATGATAGCTCACCCGAACGCTTGAAAACAAAGGCTCTCGAAAGTTTAACGAGAAAACGCAAAGACAGCGATCGAAGCCGCAAAGACGAGTTAGTATTTTTTTTATTTTAATGTTTGGTTAATTCAATATTTTCTTTCGTTAATAATAAATATTTTTGATAGGCCTTGAATCGCAATTTTAAAATCCATATTATATTTTTGTATTTTCAATGGAATTCCATTTTTTTCTGTGCAGAAAATCGTCGAAATCAGCAAAGCCATCAGCAGCACCGGCCAGTGAACCGATGAACTTTACATTCTTCGATCCAGAGCAGCATTGGTGCAAACAGTGTTCAGCTTTTCCGAAAACCGCCAAGGAATACCTACTACATTTGCACAGTGAAGAGCATAAAAATAATGTGAAACCGCCAGAAATTCCGTGGCATGAACATTTGGTGAACGATGATATGCCAACATATCCGAATGCGCCAACAAAACGCACTCCAATACGAGGTCTCCAATTCTTTGTGCCGTCGACAGCTTGGTATTGCAAATTATGCCAATTATGGATTGGTGATCTGCATTGTGCTTCGTCCCATTTGAAATCACAGACGCATGCTAAGGAATACAGTAAGCACATTGCTAAAAATCCACTGTTCGAAGCTGAATGGCTTGAAGAGAGACAAAAGGCGCTCGATTTGCAACGCGGAAAAGATAATGAAACGAATCCGAATGTCATTGCACCGCCATCACCTCCCAAAATCAGTTTGCAGAAGCCGAATGCTGTACCGCCACCGCCTCCACCTACCTCCGCTCAAATGGCTCCATTTATAAATGCGCCGAAGAGTCTTTTCGACAGCATCCCATTACAAATCAACCAACGTGCAAAAGAAGTCAAAGAAACTGGCATGAATGACGACGGCGGCGAAAAGAAGAAAGGAAAAAAGAAAAAGAAGGAGAAAAAGAAGCGAAAGAAATCGAAAAGGAAGCATCGTCATTCGTCATCAAGTTCATCGTCCAGTTCCGATGAGTCGTCGGCAAGCGTAAGCCCGGAACGTAAGCCATCTGTTGAGCAAACCATTGACCAAACCACATCGATTCGAGTTGCAATGCGCAATGCCGTCAATGCTGCACCATTACCAAGATCACATTTAAAGCCGAAATCCGACGATGAAGATCCGGCCGATGCTGGCGGCTGGACTGTGGTACAGTCCGAACCGAAGGCGTTCCCGCCAAGACCACCGACAATCAGCGCGAATGGTGAAGCGCAAAATCGCCGTGACGATGCAATGATCTCGCAGTGGACACCATTGCCAGTCATCAGTGAAAAGGAAAAACAGTTGCTCGAGCAGCTCAAAGGCAAACTAAAAAGTCGTGAAGAAAAGAAAAAGGAGAAATCACCACCACCAATGGCCATTACAATGGCACAGACTATCCCACACAAAGAAGAAGCAGTCGATAGCAAACCTTCGAAGACGAGTGACAAGCGCCGAGAAGAAAATGACAAGGAATTTAAGGAAATCAAGGATCGAGATCGTCGTGACGCATATCGTAAGCGAAGATCTAGATCACTGTCTACACCGCGACGCGAAAGGTAAATCAACCACATCCTTTCAATTTGCAATGGATATCTATTTTACCCATAATATCAATTCTATGCTCTCGTAGGAGACGCAGTCGCAGCCCGATCCGCGATAGACGCAGAAGGAGTCGTTCGGCATCTTCAAGACGTGATCGGTAAGACCTCTTGGGAATATTCGAAGTTTGTTGTTCTCTTATAAAACTTAAGTTTATTTTGCAGGCGCTATAGCCGCAGTCCCAGGCGCGATCGTCGTAGAGATCGTTACTCGCGATCCCCACGTTCACGATCCCGAGATCGTCGACCGGACAAAAATGACTCAAAATCCGATAAAAATACCAAGAATGCTGAGAAGCCAGCACCTAAAAAACCAACAGTTAACACTGGCAAAAAGCTACCATTCATTGGCCGTATGCCTGTGTTCAAGAAGCAGGCAATCGGTTAGTTGATCATTTTCTAAAGCAATTTTCAAAAGATTTTCAATTCAAAAAATTAGAAATGAAATTTTTCAAATAAAAAAAATGTTTGAAACTCGAAATTCAATATTGCAGAAGACGATTCGAAAAAACAAGAGCCCATCAACGATATGAGCGAAGAAGAGAGATTGATTCGAAAGAAGAAGCAAGAAGAGCTGAAATTCCAAATCCATCAAAAGCAACAAATGTTGCAGTTGCAGCAGAAACAAGCTGAAGCGTATAATTTGGCGCATCCAGGTCAATTTGCGAACATCTACAGTACTCACGGCACCATTCATCATATTTTACCAGCGGTACAGCCCGAAGAGTATGATTTGATGCCTGATCCAATGCAATATGCCACTTTGATGACGGCGCCGCCTCCGCCGATGCCAGAAACCGAAATGCCTCAGTACGAGGAAAACAATGAGCCCGTGTTACCACCAGGTTTGCTTGCGGAGACATCATTTTCACACCCACTAAATAACTAAACATTCATTGTGTCTTTTGAAAATAGGTATTGATGAAGAGGAAGCGGTTAATATGGAGTTAGAAGCTGCTGTGCCACCTCCACCGCCGCCATCAGACAAAGATAATTTACCAAAAGATTTCCAAGATGCATTGAGCATAATTTTCGATAAAGGTGCCGCCGGCGAGGGTGACAAGACATTGAGTGTAGACAAAAATGAGAAGGCCAACGAAGCTATCCATGCTGTAGTGCATGATAATACGTCAAACTATGGCCAAATGGACCTAGTGTCAATGGATTCACAGCATTCACAAATCGAAATGGAACAAAACAACGGTGCGACAAATATGGAACTGGATGATCATTCGCAGTACATGCTTTACGAAGAGCATTACGTTCAAAACCACATTCAACCACCACACGTAGTGCCATCGGTAGAAGCACAACAAACCATAGATTTAGCCACACAAAATATTCCAACACCTCCCATCCAAATATTAGATGCAGCCGGCAATTTGACACAAATTCCGGGACCAGTATTAGAAGTTGGAAGTGATTTTGTGATGTTGGATCCGGACGGAAATCGCATCGATAGCAATGCCGTTACAGAAGACGTTGGACAAACCAACAACGAGCATGAAATTGAGCTACAAAACAAACGCCGGCAGGAACTCGATGATTTGGCCATGTTGGGCATTGACGCCGACGATTTGGCTGCACAATGCATTTAAGAGCAAACGGAAACAAGACAAAATCTTATCGAATTTTTATTCAGCTAAAATATTACGTTTGGAACGAAAAAATAAACATCTGATTTACACCAAGATGAGCATACAAATTCAAGTTGCATTTTTGCCTTTTTCGTGTGTAATTTCGTATGTAGTGGAACAACAACCAATTCATTATCATTTGAATTTCGAAATAAAATCTTATTTTAATTAACAAATAAACTTCTGAAGTTCACGAAACATTCCTCTGTTTTACGCAAACACTTTTCGATAGCATGTTCTGTCGCATGTTTTGGGTTGCTATTTAAGATTCTAGTCTAACTAATTTTAAATGCTGTCGGGTGCAAACTGGAACTTCCATTGCAATTTTTGACGTTTTTAAGCATATACGTTCTCAGACCACTTTAATTTTTGAGTAATATTTGTGTTGTTTACAGTGTGTTCAAAAATGCATCTCGGCCAAAAATGGAATTGAATCGCGAACATTTTCGTGCGATCATTTTTTACAATTTTCGACGAGGATTATCAAGACAATTGTGCATCGATGAGCTATATTCTTTGTACGGGGAGCAAAAACCATCCTTTAGCACCGTAAAAAACACTGGTTCAATGAAATTTAATCGTGGTCGACCGTACGGGTGTTCCAAGACGACCCAAACCCAACAAAATTTGTTCGGGGAAGAAGCAATTCGAAGCAAATGATTGCATGTTTCTTCGGAATTAATGTTCATGTGGCTACAATGCCGTTACAGGAGCGTAAGGCGGTCAATTCTGAATGGTATTCAATCATCTGTTTGCCAGATGTCTTCGGAGAAATTCGGAAAAAGAACAAAAACCGTCGAATCTTTCTTCATCATAACAATTTCTCAAACATCGGCTACATGACGAATATTTTGAAAAACAATAAAACCATTTTTGAGCATAAAAATTGATCTTTCATTGTTAGGCCAGAAACTTAAATAGCAACCCTCGTAATTTTTAATATTCTTGAACGTATGTTTTTGGAAAGAGTCCAGCCAAGGAGAGACAAATATTGTTAAAAAGCATTTTTTCTTGTTAAATCGAACAATTTTGCTTAATTTTGCAATGGACCGCGCCACCATTCCTGTTCATCATATTCCTTTCCGTATATGGGATGCTTTGCTCAATGGAAAATATTTTGAACAATCGAACGGTTCATATTCGTACAGTGCCATAGCATATACTTTTAGGATAAATGTCAATGACTGCACGCAGCACAAATGAAGCAGACGAAAATGTTAGAAGAAAACCAGGACGTCGCGAAATTAAGTGTCCAGGAAGACCAGGAAGTTTTTAATGTTAATAATTTTTTTGTACATCCACTGCTCGAATCTAGTGCGAATGCACAATGCAGCCAGCCAACAAAATGCAAGTGTCGATTCACCGGTTGCCACACAATCATGCTGCTTCCGTTTCAGAACATTCGTAAATATTTGCTGTTTAATAATTGCCGTTATTGTCTATGGATTGATTTTTTACCCGAATTAAATTCAAAATATATAAATGTAAAAGTAAAACGTATGTAAATTTTAAATGAAATTGATTTGCATTTTTGAACGCCTGAGTCATTACATTTTTCAACAGCAATTCATATGAATTGTATATAAAATGTCCATTATATCGTTTAAATTATCTAATAAATGCCACCTAGAATAATTTACAGCGTCAAATCACTCTATTTCGTCGGATACTAATTAAAATATAAAAACAAAAATATATTTAAATTTAGAAATACGTAAATATTTCGTTTGAATCCTCGAGATTAATGCAAAATGTTGAAACATTTTCTTTAATTTATTGATATTTTTTGGCAAAAGCTAGGTAATATTCGATTTTTCTAATCATTGCAGTAAATTGTTGCTTCTCTAAATGCTGGCTTTTGTTTATTTTATTATCACCAAAGCGTTTGGTGAATCTTTCAGCTTCTTGCGGGTTTTCAGTTGAATTTGAAACCTTTTGATCCAAAGCCGTATCTGTGAACGGCTTTGACTTTACCTCAGTCTTGACGGCCGACAAAAGTCGATGCAAATCCGATAGCGCCGATAGCACAAATGTATTTGTTTGTTTATCTTGAATGGGCCCTTCCAGCAAATTATCGACATCCCTTCTCAATTGCCGAACATCGTGTTCATCGATTGAATAGCCTGAATTGTGTGCATCTTGTCGAATTGATTCAATTGCCATCGCAGAATCGTCGAAATTGGCATTTGTTCGCAGATTCGCACAAATTGACACTAAATAATTAACTGCTTCCTCTTTGCTTGTTTCATATTCGCCGTAGAAAAATCGTACCATCGAAGCATAGCCAGCTAATACATTAGTCAAATTATTAACGACGCAAGAGGCTGGCGGTTTGCTTGAAATTCGTGCAAAATCTTTGATTGAATCGATTACTGTTGGATAAACAGCTTTCGACGGATCTGGTTCATTTGATTCATCGCCATCCATTTCTGTAATCAATTTTCTTTGGATCTTTTGCTCCCACCAGCCAATAAATTTCGGCAGAATCGATGTGACATCTTCACTTTGAACAATTTTACTGAATTCCTGACGCTCGGTTTCCGTCAATTTCGACCAAATGGCATCGGCATTATTTAAGTCAATCCCTTCTAAACGCTTCGATAAATCATCATCATTTTCCGGCAAATCTATGTCATCGTCTGAATCAAGCTCCTCATCAGAAAGGTCAGGCAGATCAAAATCAGAATCAATCAGCTGATCTTCTTCGATTCTCTTTAACATCTCGTATGTTTTCTTCACTTCATCATTTGGCTCTGAAGTGTTTTTCATTTTACTTTGCACAGTCATCTCTTCAAGCACACAATCCTTGTAAAACTCTTCGGAACACTTGAGATGACTAGGCGACTGATAACATGACACTGAGCAGTAGCCCACATTGCATCGCGGACAGCTGTATCTCTTGGATGAGATGGTGCAACTAGAAATAAAATGAAAGATAATCATTAGAACCGTGAATTGGCCAGTTAAACAGAGAATAAATCATCAATTGATTGCCTAAAATAACACAAAAATTGTTCAGAACTTACATTTGACAAAGATCTTCTGACGACATTGTAAATTGACTATATAAAAAATGTGATTGAGTTCAAAACATATAGAATCGTTCACTTTATTGTCTTCCTCATTCAGTGTTCACTCGAATATTCCGAATAAATGAAGTTTTGTGCAATATTTTGTTGTTTTTTGTTGAAGTTATGATATTTCGAAATGTTTTCTTCTTGATTGAAATGCACGCGTAAATAAATCGGCTGTCAAAAACCGCTCCGAACTAGTCGAAATGTCATCGGAAAGCGTGCAAGTGAATATACTTGTCCTTATCGCACGCATGTCTCTTTGTTCGTTTTGAACTGTCAGAAATTGCTTTGCAAGTAAACAATATACAAAACATTTGTAACGCGAGTACGCATATTCTAATTTTTTTCCGAATTCCGATGCACCAAATGCGAAGTAATCAGAAATTTTTTAACATTGTTGCAGTACTCCTACGTGTAATCCATTTCTTTGGACCGAAAACGCTTATTCAACTGCAAAACACTAAAAAAAATCTCATCAAAATCATTTGTTCAATTCGATAAATACAGTAGAGTGGAAAAAAATCAAATTTCATGAATCCGAGTACAAGTGGTGTGTCTAAAAAGAAGATGTCAGCAGTTGGAAAGCATCAGAAAGTGGTTTTACCATCGACATGTACGGGTGAAAGTTCGCTCGTGTTGGATTTTTCGCCATTTGAAACGATTCTACAATGGAAGACAATGCTTGAGTGTGATATTTTCGTTGGTGCAAGGTATTTTCTTTAGTTGGATCTCAATTTACGACTGCATGAAGAGAACAGATCGAGATTTGTTGTATTCTCTTTGTATTCCAGGCGAAGTAAGCACACAACTGTTGCGTACAAAGAAGCGATCTATGTGTTTGGTGGGGACAATGGCAAAAGCATGCTGAATGATTTGATACGATTTGATGTGAAGGATAAGTCATGGGGACGAGCTTTTGCGGCTGGAATGAAACCAGCTCCTCGCTATCATCACTCGGCCGTCGTTCATGGCAGCTCAATGTTCATTTTTGGCGGCTACACAGGAGACATTCATTCAAACTCAAATCTTACAAACAAAAACGATTTGTGGGAATACAAATTCCAATCCGCATCATGGTCTGAATGGAAATTTACTGGACGGTACGAGATAATAAAAACATATTTGGGCACGGAGATTTTAAACTTGCAGAGACTCAATTGTTGGAAAAGTTCAATTTTGAACTGTCATCTTTTCAATACTTTGAATTATGAATCTTGTATGTAAAATTATATGCTTCCAGAACGCCAGTACCGAGAAGTGCACACGGTGCTGCTGTTTATGATAACAAACTCTGGATCTATGCTGGATATGATGGAAATGCTCGTCTGAATGATATGTGGACCATTTCATTGACGGTGAGAATTGTCTACTTAAAAATGATTGCTCACGAGAAGTGAGAATCATTGATATTTCAAATCATATGAATTCCTATTTATATTCGCGGTTTTGATGCGATGCAGAAAAGTGACGTCCATCAATGGGAAGAGATTGAACAAAAAGGCGAACGACCACCAACTTGTTGCAATTTCCCTGTTGCTGTGGCTCGCGACTGCATGTACGTCTTTTCTGGCCAAAGTGGTCTTCAGATCACAAATGCTCTGTTCGAATTCAACTTCATGACAAAAACGTAAGTGATTAGAACTTTAGTTAGAAATATATTTTAATTTTTCATCATTTTGTTTTTTGTTTTGCTCCAATGAATTTTTTTCACAAATGACCAAAATATCGTACTACAAAAAGCTTGAACCATTTATTAATGGATTTTTCAGATGGCGCCGTATAACAAATGATCACATTTTGCGCAGTGCACCACCGCCACCTTCTCGCCGATATGGTCACACAATGGTTCACCATGATCGATTCTTGTACGTATTCGGTGGATCTGCTGATAATACATTGCCAAATGATTTGCATTGCTATGATTTGGATGCACAACTTTGGTCAGTTATTAAACCAGAAGAAGGATCAGACGTTCCACCAGGTCGTGTCTTTCACTCGGGTTAGTTTACCAACAAAACACTTTAATAAATCATGAAATTGATAAACTGACCTTTTCGTTTAGTTTCCGTGATTTCCAACGCCATGTACATTTTTGGTGGTACAATCGACAATAACGTCAGAAGTAGTGACATGTATAGATTCCAAGTAAATCATCAATCCGCCCGAATTTTGTAGAAACATTCATTGTCTTTTGACTATTTATATCCTTACAGTTCCCGACTTATCCTCGATGCACACTGCATGATGACTTCGGTAAATTCCTCACCGAGCGTCAGTTTTGCGATGTTCAATTCGTTGTTGGTATAGAAGAAGTGAAAATACCTGCGCACATTGCGATTGTTGCTGCCCGATCGCCAGTTTTAAAAGAAAAAATTTTGTAAGATTTTTATCCAAAGCATATTTTCTATTTGTTCAATCGTTTCGTGTGTTTTCAGTTTTCTCTAATTTCTATGATACTTTTGATTAATCCAAAAATCAACCTAACACGGACTTCTTTCGAATCGACCATTTGTGAATATATTTGTAGATCTGCTCGCGAGAGCATGAACGAGCAATTGCAGAGGCAATTTGGAACGGCTGATGTCCCATTTTCAGACCGTCCAATGCTTGAAGTCAAAATAACCGACGCATTGCCAGAAGCATTTGAAAAGGTCTTGAACTATATCTACACGGATCGGATTGACTGTAAGTTGACAAATTCAAATGGTAGGATTTTAGATATTAAATCGCACTTTTGCTCTCACAGTTTCCGATCGAACGGATAATAAAGAAATCGTGCGTCTTATGATGGATATTTTCCAGCTGGCAGTACAGTATTTGATAACTCGCTTGGAGAATGTGTCAATCCATTATCTTGAGCTGAAGATCTCAAAAAGCAACGTTTTGGATGCTCTCTACTATGCCGACAAAATGAAGTAGGCCGACTCAGAGCCAACTAAGATTCAAAATAAATATCTTAAAAAAGCCAAACCAAACATTTATACCCCAAAACGCTTTTTGCAGCTTGAAACTGATCAAAGACCACTGCATGGGCTTCATTGTGAAGGATGACAATTACAATAAAATTGTAATGTCAAATGATTTCGAATCATCATTGGATAAACCTCTTATGGTAGAAATTGTACGGAAGCGCGTCGATCCTGGTCGCATAAATGATATTCGCATTAGCAAATTAATGGGTGAGTTTGGAATGATATCAGAATTGTTTTGATATTATGAAATATGTTTATTTTTGTTTTTCTTAATATTTGTTGAAAATCATTAAGATATGTCCGTTATGAATTGATCTTGTATTTTCAAGGGACAACATTGGAGAATGATATGGCCACATTTTTGAGGGGCAGCGGCAAAGATTTTTGTGACATTAACCTTATTTTAGATGATCGCGTCATTCCGGCACACAAATCCATCCTCGCTGCTCGCTGTTCATACTTTCAAGCCATGTTCAGATCATTCATGCCTGCAGATAACACAGTGAATGTAAGCAAATCGAGAATGTTCATATAATATAATAAGCTCGAATAACTGAAACATAAATTCCGCAACGTCAAAGCAATTTCAATATATAATTCACGTTCATATTACCCCATTTATTCAGATCCAAATTGGAGATATTTCACCATCACAAGAAGCATTTAGTTCATTGTTGCGGTATATTTATTACGGTGAAGTCAGAATGCCACCAGAAGATTCGCTGTATCTATTCCAAGCGTCTTGTTTTTATGGCCTAACGAACAATCGCCTGCAAGCATACTGTAAGCACAATCTCGAGCACAACATTCACGTGCAAAATGTGTTGCAAATTCTCGAAGCGTCCGATAAAATGAGTGTGCCAGATATAAAAAAATACGCGCTCAGCATGATTGTGCGGGACTTTGCACAAGTGGCACGATTGCCGAAAATGCGAAACTTGAACAGAAACTTACTGATCGAGATCATCGAAGCAATGGGTGATGTTGTGTCCGAACTCAATCCACACAACGATCTCACATCTTCCGGCGTCCATAGCGATATTTGAAATTTACTATTTAGCAAATATGCTGTCAATATATTTTACGAATGGCTTTCGAAGAGACGAAACGATGACGGAGATAGTGAATGATAGAACTAAATAGTTCATTGATTGAACAATGCGTTGGTGTCTATTTTGTGATCACAACAAGTTCTTGAACCAGAGATTATTTAAATATCAAATATTTTATCCATATATTTATTTACAATTTATCGAATTGCTTGTTAGCAATTATCGGTAATTTATTAAAGCATTTTTGTATGTTATTTTATTTAATCGAATTTATTTTCTAAATATTTTGAATAAATCTACTTATTTCTACATAAGTAATGTAAAAAGTTGTCGTTTTCGATCGATTCTTATCGCTTTCGGATCAATAGATTTTTCCAGAGATTTCTGAACTTTTTCAGCACTAGACCATGATGACTGAGAATTAACAGGCCATTTGCGGCTGCTTTGAACTTTTCCCATTCCAAATTGTTCACTCCTTTCGTATTCTGTTCCTGTTGATTCTGTCGCAGTTCCTCTTCGATCGATAGAAATTCGCGAATCTCTTTGATTGTTTTTAATTCCCCAACATGTATATGTTTTATGACTTTCGGAGAAACTTTTTGACTTGCAACATTCGTTCGACTGATCTTTTCACCCAAATCGAAACTTTTGTTGGCCAAAGGCAACGGTTTCATCGACACCACGGGTTTCTCCTTCACTTTGACTCTCTCATAGGTTTGACGCTCTTCGAGTAGATCCTGTGTTTTGAACATTTTCAATTTCGTTTTTTCTCTGTGACTTAAATTGCCGCCATCAAACTTCGAAATCGGTTGGCTAACTAGCAATTTTGGTTGGAACTTTGGCTCAATAACCAACCCTTGATTGTCATCATTGCCATCGAACAAAATCAACTCATCGTTAATATTGATTTGTCTTTCATTTGTCGAAATATTGATGTATTCCCTATATTCGTCACCTAGCCATTTGTTCAGTCGCTTTGGCAGTGACTTAGTCTGGCCATAGTTTTTCGCATAAAATGGATAGAATCCGTTGTAAAATTCAACAGCACTTTGGCACATTTCAATGCAAATCGACCATATCTCCGCCAACACAGCGATGAACATTGACAGTGTTTCGATAAACGCTGAACGGTGCAGAAGTTCCAAAGACAATCGATGTGATTCTCTGGCACACATCACAATCCGAACCAATAGCTTAGCGAATGATTGGAATTTGGTCAAAAAATACTCAAAATTCTCTTTATCTGGTAAATAATATTTTCCGTCCAGTTTTTTTGCAGTTTCCGCAACGCCAATTGCTTTTTGAATGTCTTTGATGTCTTGGTAAATATTGAGCTCTTTGAGACGGCACAGAGCAATGTTCATTTTGCGAAAATACATAAAATGTGGCTGCACACGAAATGAATGGGCTCGTCGAGCAATCAAACGGGATGCCATTGCCGCCGCTATTTCTAATTTTGGCCGGATCGTGTGAATATTTTCGCAATGGTCAAAATTGCCGAGCAGATTATCAAAATCTTGAATGAATTGAATGAATATTATTGTGAGCAAAAACGTGTTTTGCTACTCAATGCAATGATCTCGGTTATCTTAATTGCACTTACCAATGTCAAATTTCAATTTCTGCATTGTCGAGCGCATCGGCGGTTTCGGCAAATTCCGCTCTATCCAAGCTTCACTCATTTTTACCTGGCGATTTTTAATGAACTCCAACGAAAATCAAAGTTTTTACAGTCCTGCGGAAACTCTATGAAAACAAAAAACTGTCAAAACAACATGTGTCTTTTGAACTGTCAAATATATTCTCTTTATTCTGATATTAATATTAGGGTGTGTTCAATAATAATTCACTTACAACAAATTTTTTTAATGAATAATGAAACGTTACATCATGACAATGGATTAGTTCAACAAATATGAAAACAACAAACGAATACAAGACGAATTAACGTCGAAAGACAAAAAACAGGAGCGTAAATAAAAAAAATATCTGTGAATTGGATTTGCATTGGTGGATTAAATCGGAATCAAGCTAAATGCGTGCGAAAGCTGAAATAGTGACTGGCACTGGAGTGGTTTTGATGACCATTGTTCGTGGAATGAAGTTGTTTTTCTGTAAAATCAAAATAAAATCACAATTCTATTCAAGACAATGCATTCAAAACTAAGTAAGCAATTCTGATAACAATCCCAGGACTTGCTTAAAAAAATGTTTTCTTTGAAAAGAACATTCGTTTTCTTTTTATTTGTGTACGCACCTTAACGAATCTCTTGAAATTCTTTGTGGTATTGGCGGTGGTATTGCCCGAATCTGAAAAAATACTGTCTGTTTCATCGGCCATGGATCGTCCTAGGGATCGTCGTGATGGTTTCACTTCAATTTTTCGCACTTCAAATGCACTTGCAATCGATTTAATCCATTGTTTTTTCTTTTCTTCCGCTGGTAGTTCCCATTCCTCAAGTTTTTCTTCTTTGACTTGAACTGAACTAGACGGACGTTGCATTGATTCACCAACTAAGTTCAGTTCATTTTTTATTTTGCGTATGATCCAATCGGTGTCACATTTTGGCACCGTTGAAATTTCAACCTGTGTTGATGTTCGGTTAAATGATCGATTGAATGATTGTTGAAATGGTTTCTTGAAATCGTTTTGTGACTGAGATGGTCCATCCACTCTATCATTTTCATTTTGCTTATTTTGAGTCAGCTTTTGTTTGGCTTGACTCAGCCGAATTGTTGCACGTTTTCTTGTGAAATTGAATAGATTTCCTTCATCATCATCTGAATCAATTTCATTGTGCTCTGGCGCACGCTGATCGGTGTTTTTCGATGCAACTTTTGTTCTCTTCGATTTTCGATTGAATTTAAAAACATTGTCAACTTTGTCGTCATCCGAATCATCACCAAGCATATCGATGGCACGTTTGCGTGTTTTACTCGGTGTCAATACTGGCTCGACCGATTGCGACGGACCTGAAGTATTGGTGTTTTGGCGTTTTTGATGCCGATTTTGGGTGCTAATGAAACCAGAAAAGTTGAATTCACTTTGAGACTGTGACGACAATGGTGCGATGAAATGGGCAGAACAACTCTCACCTTGGCTTTTTTCGGATATTTTCTGCTTCTTCTGCTCCTGTTCATTAGCATTACCCGCATTGTCATCATCATTCTCACCAAGCTTGCGGTTTTGCGGCTGCTTTTTCGGTGTTGTTTTTTTTTGCGGCAAATCTGTTGAGACATTGAGCGGTGCTTTCGAGAGTCTTGTTGACTTTCGTGTTCCGGAAGTCGATGGCTTGGCCAAATCAACTGCTTCTGCGCTGCGAAGATTGTTGTTTGGCTCAGTGCCCGACAGATCAATCGATTCGGGAATTACAACCGAATTCGTGGGGGAATTTTCTGTATTTTTCGTTTGCGGTGTTTCTTCATCAATCAGAATTTCTTTAAGCACCTCGTTTGTATCGACCTCGGTTGGTACAAAATCGGTCACCATCTTTCGATCGGGATTGCAAAAGCGATCAATGGCTCGATGAATGATTGCAAGACCAAACTCAACATCGTTGATCAGACGACGATTATTCGTTTGAATGTAATCCACAATTTTCTCAACATCAAATGAGCATTGTGTGTTGGCCGATGGTGTGTATTGAACTGGAATATGGTCGGCTTTCAGCAATTGTGATTTGCGTACTTTATCTGTTTCCATATTGATGCATTTGCCGGCGGCCAACCTTATAACCGGCTCAAAGCTTTCCATGTGCTTTTTCACCATAAAAACAAACGTTTTATTTTGGAACAAACGCTGTCGATCAAGGTGCACTTCCATCATTCCAGGCTCTTTAATTATGTACGGTTCGCTGATAACTGGGACAAAGCCATTCACATCGGGCAGCTGCGGACGATGCTCTTGTGCCGCTTTGATGTATTCATCGAAGTAATTTGGTGATACAATCGGAATGCCATAGGCTAATGACTGTAGCACTTTGAAAGTAATTGTAACATTTGTCATTACCAAATGAGTGCATTCAGTGGACCAAGTACTTTGTAGTGTGCCATCGATGAGTTTCAATTGCTTTTTCAACTGAGCAATTCCATCCGGTAACATTGTTGATGTACAGATTTGCAATTCGATATTTTCCAGTCGAAATATATTTTCCAATCTACCGAAGCGAATGATGTTACCAGCATGCAATTCAACCGGCGTCTTTGACGTAATTCCTTTGTTTGTGTCGATGTCACCGTTGATATATACACCGTATTTCGAACCAGAGTCCTCGACTCGCACGCCAGATGACGAACGATGTATAACGGCATGCTCACGACTAACCGATGTATCATCAGGCAAACACAAATCACATTGCGCCGCACGGCCAACCGTATACTTTTTTGTGCTTGTCAACAGATAAAACCGACGACCTGAAACATGGAAAACGAAAAAAATTTGGAATTATCTTTATCTGATGTAATTTTTTTCATATTTCTGTGAATTTAGGTATTAAAATTGAATGTTTTTATATTTAAGCGACAAGTGGATTGATCGGACATAATTGTAAGATGGAATTCAACTTGTGTGAACAAAATATTCCATTGTTTTCGAATCAAATAAAAAAATCGATTCGAAACCGCTTATTTCGGATTCATTTCTACTCAATTCGTTTGACGTTTTTTATGGCCTCAACAAAACTCAAATTCTTAAAGATAATGGAAGCTGGTTAAATCTATTTGACATTTCGATATGAAAAAATAATGCAAGATCCTGCACGAAATATTTTGAGACGCATTTACTTCCAAAATGAAGCAATTCCCAACTGTATTTATCAGCTTACCGGTTTTGATGTGAGACAAAACCCACATTTTCAAAGGAATTCTTCAATCGCACTTGAATTTCGTATCTATCGGAAATAATTTTTTTCCGATCTCAACACAAAAGCAAACCTGTCTCAACTCGCATCAAACAAACAATGACTGCATTCATTTGTCAAAAGCAGGGTCCTGCTTTAAAATAAGGGTGCGTTCATATGATGTATGCGTCAATGACATTTCATCCAAAATATTGATAAAAATCATAAACACAACGTAAGACACGGAGTAAAACAAAAACTTTTTTTAAAATGAATATTTTGCCACACAAAAGGTATGTGATTTTATCATTTTCTATCGAATTCATAAGAAAGTTCTTTAAAATTTAATGTATTGATTTTATAATTAGTTGGCATGTGCGGACAAAAGAGAATATCGCTCGGGTGCGGAAAGATCAGGCAAAAGCGGCTGAAGAAGAGGCCGAAAAACAACGGAGAGTCGCGGTTGCCGTATGTATTTTAATTGCTTCAAGTTGACATTTGGATTGCACTAATGAATTTATATTTCCTATTTTATTTTAACAATTCTGTTGTTTCTATCAATGATTTTAACTTTTTCAGGATTACGAAGCACGGATTAACTTGCTACGAAAGCGAACACATCAAGCATCCGAAGCACAAACTAGTGAGACAAATGCAAACAATGAGAGTGCATGTGAAGCATCCACCGCATCAGAGCATATCGATTTATTTGCGGATCATGAGGATAAGCAGAAGAAAGTCAAGCCCATGGACGAGGAAAAAAAGGTGGAGCAAGAAAAATATGAGAAGCAAATCGGATACTTGACCTACCTCGGACAGGATACACATGAGGCGCTTGGCACTCAAAGTTGGTATAATGCAGCACCAAAACGAGATTCGAAGAGGTCGTATGATGAAGTTGGTGAGAAAGTCGAGGTTGGTCTTAAGGTAAAACACCTTCATGATCCGATGTTGCATTTTCTAAAGAAACCGATTACGATAGAATCAAGTAAATCGAGTGCTAAAAGTAGTTTAACAACAATTCAAGCAATTAATTTGCCCGAGAAACTGGCAACTCCAGAAAGTTCACATAAAAGATCCGCATCGCCAGAAAAGAAACACAAGAAGAGCAAAAGTCATAAAAAAGAAAAGAAGAAAAAGCACAGGAAGGAGAAGCGTAAGCGGAAACATTCATCGGGCGGAAGCAGTAGCGATAGTGAAACGGAAAAACTTAAAAGATATAAGCTACAAAAATTACGTGAAGAGCGATTGCAGCGAGAACAAGCTGAGCAAAATAGGACAAAAGACTTTCTTCGAGCGAAGTATCCAGCGCTATTGCCACCCAAGGAGCTCAAAAAACCGGATGAAACACAAAAAGATGACCAGCCACGCATGCCACCGATGAAACAAAAGTATAACTCACAATTTAATCCGTTCTTGGCTAAACAGAATTACAGCAATTAAACTCAATAATATTCTATACACAAAACATGGTTTTATTTCAAAAATGTAAAAATTAATTATTGCACACATTTACAACTTTTTTATATCCGTGCTCTGAATAAACAGTGAGCCAAAGTTTTCGAAGCTAATATGAAAGCAAGACAAATCGATATAATTTATAACAACGGATGGAATTGTCATTCTTTTTCAATTTACCTCATTTCGCGATTGTGTTAAATGTTTTTAAATTTTCGAACGAAAAATAAAATATGATTTAAATTAAGGTTAAGAACAGAATATGACAGCTCAAGCAATTGTTTATCGTCAAAATGTGTTTGAATTGCAATACAAAAACACCAACAAATATTTAGTGAAACATTATTTTTTATTGAATTGAATGATGCTTGAATTGAAAACGACACGCTAAACTAGCCGCATGTATCTGTACGAAATTTATGCCATTTTTCGGTGATAACTTTTCGTTGTGGCCAAATGTATTGTTCGCCAATGAAACACCAGAATCTGAAATGAATGATTCAGAAATTGTGAGCAACATGTTTCTATTTGACATGCATTGAACTTACATTCCGAATAAAGCTCCGCCCAAATGTGCCGCATGATCGAAAAATTTCCAGCCCATAACACAGCCCAAAACATCAATTGCCATTATTACTTTGATAGCATTTTCAGCCGAAAATTGGAAAATTGGTAAAAACATGATCTGTAGCTGTGTGTCGGGATATCGCGTGCAGACGTAACCCAAAATTCCCAGAATTGCGCCAGACTAACATGAATAATGCATGCATTCGATTGAATTATTTTCTGAGAAACTGCTGTAAAGTAGAAATGTATCCATAAACTTACCGCACCCAGGGATGCACCACTAACACCACTGTACACTTTATGCAAATAACTAGCAAAACTTGCGAAGCAACCAGCACTTAAATAGAGCGCCAAAGTTTGTTCCTTTCCCAGTGCCATGCAGATACCGTTGCTAAAGCTATTCAATACATACATATTTGCAAAGATGTGGAAGAAAGAGTAGTGACTGAACGTTGATAGCAGCATCGAACGACATGGAGCGTCTTGAATTGCCGTATAACAATAGAAAATTATTATCAAATGACATTTGAGTTAATTACCAATTTGTTTTGAGTAAACACTTTTGGCAGATACTCACGACCGACTGGATTTGCACAGAAATTCCTCAGGAGCATCGTTTGTAAGCGCGGAATTCGCCATAATCCAAATATCAAGAGATTTAATCCGCAGACTGGAATAAAAAATTGATCACCTGGTGAAAGACGCGCCCATGCCTGCTTCAATTCTCCGTTAAAAATACGTTCCCATGCGCCTCTCAAATCTGAAATCTGGAAATTACATTAGCAAACGACGGTCGTTATTCGGACTCCTTTTCCAATTGGAAATCAGAATTAGCTTACATGCTTTTGTCGACTTTGAAAGAAATTTGATGTTGAACTCATCATTTGTTTGACCTGTCCGCGGACATATTCGTATTCCCATATCGTCGCACCAACTAAGGAAGCTGAAGATACCTAAACGTTTGAATAGTGAGTTAATGTTTGAGTAGCTTGCAATATTAAAAGACTTATTGGGGAATATTTGGAGCGCAAACTAGTTTGGCCAATTGGAAAAGTTCAAAATTGTTAAAATTATACGGTAAAATGTTTACCCCAACAGTGAAGATAAGCGGTCGGACAAGGTGTGATATCTTCATTGGTTGACTGTATGTTTGTGCAAGCTCTTGCTCTATTTTATCCCCAACTCGATTCGATTGAAATCGAAATGTTGTTTTGAATTGTGCGCGCGGCGGTGTTTGTACATTTTTCCGGGAAATTTTGCTTAATTGCTGTAGATTCGAGAAGCTTCGAACATTTTGGCTGTTGTGAAATAAACATGCATAACTTGAGAAAAAAACATTAACATTAAAGACCATTCGGTTGAAAATTCTTACAGGGGTACCAAAAATCGTGTACCATCCACAATTTTGTGAAGGAACATTTTGTCAGAAAACTCTTTTATTCAAAATAAAATAAGTTATAAAAATGGTCAGAATTTTTTTTAAAAGCACTTTGTCTGCATCTTTCAAAAGATATGAAACAACTGTTGTCATTTTGACAGTTTATTGTCAAAGCTAATTCACTCAGTGTTGCTCAATAAAGTTGTGCTCTGAATACAGTGCGCGAAAGAGACGAATATGTGTCAAACTCGATATAAAATATATAGAAGTGTGAAAGGATGCATTCACAGTGATTTTTGCTTGACATAATCAAATTAAACAAAGCAACAATAAACAAATCAATTCATAGACGTGAATCAGACAAAAATGGAGTTTCCGTGTGAAATTGTTCCATTTCTGTGCTGTGTATGAAATTCTTGATACGTTGTGAACAGGTTAAATTTATGAAATTTTTAAGTGAAAGCAGAAAATAATGAAATGACCGGAATTTTCTTTGTTTCCACAAATCAACACGTAGCGAAAAGAGCAGGGGACCATTGACAACACACTAAAATGGAAGGAGAGAAATTTTCATGGTTTGCACGAAATTATTTGAGAAAACGGCCACGACTTTCTCCCACATCATTTCCTGATGAGCAAATGGCATCCACATCAGCATGTATGCCATCAACGTCATCCGCCACCACCACATCGAATCGGAGAACTCAACGGGAACAGCGAATTTTGATTGAACCAAGCGATGAGGAGCTTTTAAATTGGCAAGAGCAGCAGATATCGATGTGTATCGTTGACAACACAGTGAATCGAGTGGTTGAATCGTATCTCACATTTTTCGAAGAGGAAAATGCAAATAATACAGCTTCAAGAACAAATGAACGTGACAGGAACGCACAAGTCGCATCATATCTTGCACATAGAGTTCAGGAAAATTTTGAAGATTCGGCCATATTATGGGCGATCGATCAGCATGGCTTGCAACAGCATAGCCAGCAATTGTTCAATGACAATCGTGTTGATACCATGTCTACATCATCATCATCCATTTCACTATCATCACCACCTCATTTACCGTCCGAACACGATTTGTGTACGAACAATTTTACCGGACAACTTGAAAGTCAAGAGCAAACGCAGCAATCACAGGAAAACGATGAACATGTGGCGAGTAGTGATTTATTATTCACTACCAATGAGGTGAGAGATAGCCAAGAATCTCATAATTTCGGGGATCAGTTCAATAATCCGCCGGGTGGAACAGCCACCTTGGCCGAAAATCAAGCAATTAACGATGAACACTTTGATTTTATGGAAGCAGCCGTTTCAGTGGCGATACAGGAAAAGGGACTCGTCTCCTACTCCATGCAGAAGTCACCAAACAGATAGTACAAATCAATGGATGACGATGGCAAACGCACTCAACACATAAAGTATTCGCATATTCATATAGATTTAGGAGATTCAATAAGTTTATGGAATTTTCTCAGAACAGAGCGTTTTTAAACCATTTAGATTTTAGATTCGATTTGTGTGATTTTCCTTCAATAGCAAATAAAATCCATTTAAGTTCCATGGAAATCATTGTTTTTTCATCTCATCATTCAAGCCTAAATCTGGACAGATTCCAATTGGGTTTTGAGCATGTATGTGGCCTTTGTTTACGTTTCGCTCTTTCATTTATTTACATCTGCAACCATTGTATAGATGTCAAAATCTAGTACGTTGCACAGAAAGCGAGTCGAGCGCTTCAGTGAATCTGAAATCGAATGTCATTCGTCATTGTCACTTTGTTAAAACAATCTTTTCGCTCATCTATAAAATTGCTCTTTCATTCGAAACGAATTCAATCTAAACTTTTCTTATTGAGTTTTGTAGAGTTTTTTTTATATAAGTGTCGCGACGAAATTGCAACTTTTCGAAATATAAGAGTCCATCCACTCTCTCGTGCACTTGATCAATTGTCAGACCTCAAAATGGTAAGCATTTTTTATGCATTGTTTGTATATATATAAATTCGTGGAGTTTTTTGTGTGTGTTCACTGCACCCAATGGCTTCTGCGACTGATACGCAGATCAAAAAAGATCTTTGCAAAGCAATATTCGCAATTTATTATACAAATTGGAATTTTGTTCGGTAATGATAGAGATTTGGCTCATTTTAATGATTTCAGTTCCAGTTCAATGGTTTCAATATGATGTTTCCGGAGGCACGACCATTTAACAACTCGTATAGATGTTACTCGGTCTCGATGCTGCCAGGAAACGAACGCCAAGACGTTGAAAATGGAGGGAAAAGTAAGTAATTTGCTTGATTCGTTTTCATTGCGCAGATTTCACTGCCAATATAATCGATTGCATTGTGCTTTGCAGTCATCATGCCACCATCAGCTCTGGATCAGCTGACTCGACTGAATGTTGTTTATCCCATGTTATTCAAATTGACAAACAGCAAAAAAAGCCGCATTACACATGCTGGAGTGTTGGAATTTGTAGCTGATGAAGGCAGAATCTATATTCCATACTGGGTAAGCTTTCGTCACTCGTGCGTTGATTTTACATTTTCTTCAATTCATAGATTAGCAATCGAATGACTGAACCTTTCACAATTTTGTAAGAAAATATCAACGAGTTGAACTTAACGGAAATAAAGTGGAAGTGTTTATCAATTGCTCAAACTTTTAATAATAATCCATTTCAATGGCTCATTTCAGATGATGCACAATCTACTTCTAGAAGAAGGCGATATTGTTCAAATCGAGAGCGTTTCACTTCCAGTTGCGACATTTTCAAAATTCAAGCCACAAAATCCCGACTTCTTGGAAATTACCAATCAAAAGGCTGTTCTAGAAAATGCACTTCGTAATTTTGCATGTTTGACGACAGGTGATTTGGTCGCGATAAAATACAATTCGAAAATCTACGAACTTTGTGTATTGGAAACGAAGCCCGGCAACGCTGTCAGCATAATCGAATGTGATATGAATGTAAGTGAACATTTTTGGATTTTACAGCTCCACTTTTCGCCAAAGAACTTGACCAATTGTACAATCGATCCTAAAAACAATTACAGGTCGAATTTGATACACCGGTTGGTTATCAAGAGCCGAAGCGTGTAATAAAAAAATCAGAGGAAGACGAAGAAGCAGAGGCAAATCATCTACAAAATCACTACGACACAGATACATTTGTGGCATTTTCTGGAGAAGGCACACGTTTGGACGGAAAGAAGAAGAAATGTGATAAACCAGAAGCTCCAGTTGCTGCTCGGGTAATTTAACAAAATCATCGTCTTAGTTAGAATATGACTTGATTATAAATTGTCTGCATTGTATCATAGCCGTATGTACGTGGAATTCCCGACTACAATCATTCATATGGTTTGATTCGATTCGATCGATCTGTGAAACCAATCAGCGACCGAACCGAACAGAAATCCAATGGCAATGATGATGAGGGCTTCAAGGCGTTTCAAGGTGCTGGCCACTCACTGCGAAAGGGCAGAAAATGATCTTAGCTCCAAATGCATCCGCAAAGCCATTTTGAGTTTCACAAGACAAACACACACCTCAACGTGTTGTTTATCCAAACGGAATTATTGTTTATTAATATTATTCACAACAAAATTGTAACAAACATGAATTGTATTTCAAGATGAAGAAAAACAAAACAATGGAATACACAAATCTAGATAAATCTTTTACTTTATTGAGATCACAATTTTTATAAAAAGGTCGCCGGATTTCAATCTTGGCTGTTAAATGTACAAAAACAAATCTATCACCGAAATTTTAAAGCGAGATTTGAAATAATATTGGACATAAACGCCCTTACATCTCAGTTATATAAATATGATTATAATTTACAACTTAGAGCTACAAACTACGTTCAAAAATTGGCTGAAGTGGCTTCTGAATGGTCGAAATGTGATTTTTTGCTTTTCATCGATGACATCGTAGCGCATGAGATGGTGCGAATCAACGAAAATATGCAATGAATCATCTCGAAATGAACACCAATGGCTGTATTGTATTTTAGTGGGCATAAGATCAAAGCTTCTTATGTCGCACAGATACAGAAATTTCAGCTGTGGAAGTGTTATGATGAACAATTCAACATCATTAGCACTACAAATGATCGAATGGTCCAAATACAAATTCTCAACTTTATTCCATTGTTTCGCCAGCTCATTGACAAGTACTTTTCGATCGAAGAGACAATTGATGTTGCGCAACTCGAGCGTTGTTACATTTGCCAATTTCGGAAGCGTAATGAAATCAATGCAGTTTACATTCGACAAACTAATCACTTCGACTGTTTTGATTTTGGTCAACAATTTGACCATCCCATGAATCGATTTATTGTATCCTTGGCAGCTGATTGCAATAGATCGTAATTTTTTCATATTAGTCATGAATGAAGCAAAATTATCGCCTGTGTGTAATTCGATTGACAACTCCTCTATTCGTGTGGCGGCAAATTTTAATCCGGCCTTCCAATCTTTCTGTGGCCGCTGCAGATTTGGCAAATAGCTGAAACATTTGACTGTACTTTTTTCCAAAAATTGCTCAAGCACTTGTTCGCCAATGAGCTGTGTCGAAATCAGTTCCAATTTCTCTATTGAATGATAATCTTTGGATAAAAACTTCAAATCGACCCTTTGATCGTTGCTAATGATCACCAACTCCTTCAAATTTGAAGCATATTTGAAAATTGCATTGTAATGGTTGACGTTTTGTTTTGATTCTGACGTACAGAAGAATAGTTCAACTGTTTCCAATTTGGATACTAGGGCTTTCAACACGGCCGCCGTTGGCTTGTCAAAATGAACGCACATCAAACGCAACTTTTTCAATTTGCTGCTGCAACATTCGTCGATCAATTTCAGAATCGATACGTTCAAATCCCATACAATTGATCCATCAACTGAAATGCTCTTCATGAGCGGTCCAAAACACTTCATTATACGGGATGTTTCATGCATTTTTAACACGAGGTTGTCAAAATTAATTTGATGTGCATGCCTTCGTGTAAACGCTTTTATGGCGAACATTCGAAATCGCCTGGATACACATTTCATCGAACACAGTTCTTCAAGTGGCAATCGAATCATTAATTTCATCAATGAACTGTCGCTTAGGTCATTCAAACCGGTGATTTCGATATCTTTTGCTTCCATGGCTAAACCAAAGAGCAAATACAAAATACAAATGTAGGAAAAATTGGATACAATTTATGGAAAATATTCCGTTCGAAGTAGTACGACTCAGCCGCTGATTTCAAATACACACCTTTGATCTATCAGTTTCTGAGTAAAGTGTCACAACTTTATGTTTTAGTTTTGTTCTGTTTTTTTTTTGTTGGTTTGTTGAAAACAAATTAAATGGATTTGAATATTTTGTCTGAAATGAAATGCGCTCATATGTGGACGATTGTCCGTTATGTGCGTTTTATTAATTTTTGTTTAGCAATGTGACCGCACCAATACGAATGGCGTTGGAGAGTTTCTTTGACAGTTTGCAATCAACCCAACCTCATTCAATTTTCTTCAAGTTCATAGAAAATAGATTACAGTTTTTGTTGGTAATTAATTTTGGAAATGGCAACGAAATTGCTGCGACTAAGGTCGCAGCTCATACAAAACTATACCACAAACAGTTCACTAGCGAAGACAAATTTTAATGCCATTCGAAGTAGAATTAATAATTTCGAAGTACCTGAACGCTTCAAAGGCACTGTTGTTGAAAAGTGGTTGCTGTATTGGAAAGGATTGATTGCGGATTACCAAGAGGTCTTTGTGAATGTTGTTAAGCAATCGAAAGAGAAGCCGATAAAAGCATCAATTTACTTGGGTTCAATAGGAGCAGGAGTTTATTGTTTCAAGCACAATCCCAGTGAGCAAGATTTCATGGAGCAGATTCGATTGCACAACACGAAAATGGTGATGGTCGCTCCAGCCAGCCAAAATCCCACCTCTTCACAATATCTCACATTCGTGGAGCGATGTTTTAACGAGGGCATAGTTAGAAGGTTGAATATTGGCGTTATTTCACTGCTTTGGTTGGATAATTATGATCGTGCACTCTGCCTATACAAAGCAACCTGTCCGTACACAAAACCCGAATTGTTGACATGGCACAAACGGATCATCGACATCGGTTTCTTGGATAAATGGTGGAGAATCGATGAGAAAATGATAGACTTCGATGTTAATGAAGCCGATTTGTAGAACAAATACCATAGTTTCGATTAAAAAATGGGTTCATTAGACCATAAGTTACCTGTAACACACAAAAAAACCTGTAATTTTATTTAGAGTAAAAGGATTCAATGAAAGTTTGAAGATTTCGAAGCACAAGTGTTGTGCATATCTAGTAACGCTTTTGGATCTCATCTTTATTCAGAATTTAAAATTTTGATTTTAAACAGGGAAAAAAGTTTCAGATTCATTGCTTAACCAAACTTTCCAAATGTATGTGACATTTGTGTTGACAACGTATAACTCTGTCACTTTGACATTCTCAGAAACATGCTTATTTGCCAGTTCACATACAATCTGTGCGACTCCGTGTAGCGAATGGCCGGTACCAAATAAAACAAAACGCTGAATTTGCAAATATTTGAAAATGGAGAATAATAAAAACTCACCGAAGAAATCTTTCAAAAAGAATATCAATAAATCTGGAAAAGGGACTGGAAAATCTGCTACAAAGATAACAAACGATAAGAAATTTCAAATCAATAATGAGGTATTACAAAATTTATTTCTAGGTGCAATAGATTTTCTTAACATCAGCTGTTTTTCAGATCATTCAATTCCAAGGCAAATTCAAGCAAGCAAAAATCAGTACAATTCGCAGACTCGTCGAAAAACTGAAGCATCCGGAAAAGAATCCAAAACAGAATCGAGCAGGAAAAACGGAGCGTTATCAAAATGTCTTGACTGAACTCAAAGTAAGCAGATTATTTCGAATTTTTTATATTTTTTTTCACTATTCCATTCAAAGTAAAATTGATTCGTTTAATAATCTTGTCTATTAATTGTTCAAATTAAGCATATGTCACCGAAACGATTGGGATTATTGGCTCTAATACATTATGAAACAGGCAAGAGCTTTTTAGCCGATCCGAATTCAACCGTCGAACAGCTTGCTGTTGGATACTTCACCGAACACAAAAGTTTGAAATCAATTTTGGGAACAATTCATAACAAATTGCATTTGAACGATTCTTCGGACTGGAGAAAACACGCAGCGAAACTATTTATAAAGAAGGTGCAAACGGAAAACGCCAAGAATGGCAAATTGTCAGAAACTGGAACAGGAGTAAAGAAAGAAACGATTGTCAAGAAAAAGAGGACAAAACAGAAGGTAGATGTAAATGCTAGTACTGCTACAGCTAAGACGCAGAAGAAGAAAAAAGGATCGATTGTAAAAAAAGAGACAAAGAAGGCAGAAGAATCGAATATTGAAGCACAGTTTAATGATGCGAACACTATCGGTGAGGCGCCAACAACAGTTGATGACTTTTTCATTACAGCCGATGGCTCCAACTATCTATCGACAGCAATTGCCAATAAAAGCCAAGAAAAAGACTCAGACGATGAGTCAGGCAATCACAATAAGACAAAATCATTTGTCAAGAAACCCAGAGAAAAATCGTCATTCCAGAAAAATAATAACAAACTTTTTGAAGGGGCAAAACGTAAGCGGACAGATGATGCTGAAGAGCAAGTTCATTTGGTAAAAGTGGCAAAAGTCGATCCAGATTTACATCCATCTTGGCAAGCGAAACAAAAGCAAAAACCCACAATAACTGCATTCAAAGGAACGAAAATTACATTTGATTGAAACCCATTTATTTAAATAAAAGCAACAGCTGATTTAAAGAATTCATTTTGCATCATGAAGAAATTTGTTTCAATATATTGTGTCTGTTTTCAGCATGTGCGCTTGTTGAAGTAAACATAAGCTCGAACTGTCATTTGTCTGCAAATTGAACTGTCAACGGTGTGCTGTCATACTGTGATGGTCTCATGAAATAAGTGCAAAGAACACTAAATAAATCGTGTACAATGTCTTCGATTCAGAGTATTTTGAATCGTTCGAAAGACATTCGGTTTTTATGTAATCGCCTGAAAAATTTGAACTTAACAAAAAGTGTGGCGCACAAAAATCTGCTCTGGTTAGTGTTTGAAAGAGAGTTTGCTTCGAATATTTGCAACGAAATGAAAATTGAGGTTATGTTTTCAAATAAATGTTCACTTTATTTCAGTCCACAAAATGGTAATCAGCTAAATATTTTGGCGGCTGGCATTCACAGTACAATTCCACGGTACGACCTGATGGAATTCTTCGATGACAAAAAGAATTGGGGTCAAAATGAAATACGGTGCGGCAGAAGCTGGCGCTTAGATGAGCTCCGTATCAAATCCAATTCCGATTTGCATAAACTTTGGTATGTTTTATTGAAAGAGAAAAATATGCTGCTGACGATGGAACATGAATGTGAAGAGAAATACGAACTATTCCCAAATCCCGAACGCATCGATAAAGTCAAAGAATCGATGAGCAACATCGAAACCGTGGTTCGCGAACGCAACAAAGCCTATCATCTCTTGGAAACGGGCAGAGACGGTGAACGACCGGCACGATTGGAAACCGGTCAACTTGGCATCAGATATTTTTACAGGTAAACAAATCCATAATAACCAATTTCCTATTACTTTTCATTAGTGAATTTAACCATCGAAAGTTAACGAGCTAAACAGCGACAATGAAAAATGCAAGATATGCTAACGAAGATTATTTACTTCGACAGAACAAGAGAATACTTTATTCCACAAAAATACAACAAGTATAAGAAGTTATACTTCTTCAATGAATACTGTGTTGATCGGGATGTTAAAACGTTCCTCAAATTCTACCGGGAGAGACTGTATAAAATGAAATGCAGAGCAAAAGCGTGAGTAAACGAGACATTTTTTGTTTAAACATGTACTACTAATAGTGCGAACATTTTATTAAATTGTATTCTTCCATTTGTCTCCAGTCGTGATAAGAATCACGTAACGAAGCTGCTGTCGCGGTTCCCCAACTTGGACCGAAAACTAGTCCAACGCGAATATCCTGATGTTAAGGTCTCGGAAATTGACCATAAAGATAAGGCACGCGGTCATTTTGCTCCAAAAATTGATTAAAACTTTTTCTTCGAATGAAATAATTCGGTGTAAATCTAGAATTTTTAATAAAAAATAAGAAAATAAGCAGAAAATTTCACATAATCAGCCTTTTAATAGTTTTGTTTAGGTGCCTTCTACTTTAATGGAAAATATTTGGTTAAGGTAAATAAATTTTGGCCTGTATAAAAAAGAATATTCGATTTTAAAATACATAATTTATTACAAATGATTTATAGAATTGCAATTCTTAATTGAATTTTAAGAACATGTTTTTTTAATGTCAGAATAAGCCATATTTTGCAATCAACAGAATATTTGATAAAATTTTGTGCATCATCACTTTGTATTTGAATTTTGTGGCAGGCCAAGCCATTGGCAGTTTTAATCAACTGTTTGCAGTATCTCTTTCTTTTAACATTCGATAGATAATCGATTGCGTTGATTCGACAAATTCTCTATGTGTGAGCAATCTTACGTATTTTTAATCGATTGAAATTCATGCTCTCTAAAAATAATGGTCTTGATTGCCAAAATCACTTGGAATTCTCAAACTTTATTTCGGAATGTTCATTTTTTTTTAAATAATTCACATTTCGCTTATCAAGCACAAAATAAATGTTTATTTCCGATGTGAAATATCGAGAATAATCTTTCAGAAGTAAATGTTGATAATTCGTCCAATTTGATAAGAATAATCGGCCATTTGAAAAATGTTGTAAATTTCAATTTAAGCGCCGTATGTGAATTACGGCCGATTTTGTCTCTATTATCATCAACTTACTGACTAACACATGAACATACAATGCGATTGACAGTGAACGCACGTATAAGGTCAGGTTATGCGATTCACATCAGTCGTGAATTGCAGCGCTATACGAACGGACGGTATTTGTGCGCTTCAGTTAGACAGAACCGTCATATTGTGAAACAGCAAAAATCAGCTGAACACTTCTCATTATTATTTCATCATTATTTTCGTTTATTTCCCAATTCTTAGGTTCGATTGATTTTTTTTTGTATTGTGCTTATTGAAATCAATTAATTCGTTCAATTTTTATATTGTTTGAATAATTTTATTTAAATTTCTGTTGAACCTTTATTTTGCGGTTGTGTCAAAGTGTTTTGTTGGCTTTGCAAAGAGCTTGTGTTTTATATGCAATCTGACTAAAAAATAAATTCAATGATATTCTCATACGAGACAAGTGCCTGATTTTGCCATCGAAAATAAAAAGCGACAAGATATGTAAATGCCAAGTCACACTCAACAAAGAAGAGATAATAAAAGAGACATTAGAAAAAGCAAGCGAGAAAAGAACATATCCGATTTCAGTAATGTAAGCGACGGTCACATAAATAATTTATTTTTATTATCTTTCATGTATCCCTTTGTTGAACCCGCACATATTTTTTTTTGCGCTTACGATTCCAACATTCTTATGCTCAGAAAACGCAAATGATTTGTCCATTTCTTTGGCATTGAATTTTTGACATTGTCACCGAATTGAACAAATTAAATGCGAGAATATTTGTATGCGGAATTATGAGTACAATGAAAAGCAGTGAACAACATCAACATTAATTCGAGCAGCGGTTTGACTGACTGAATTCCTAAAATTGTAGATTGTTTTACTCACAATTGATTTAACCTTATGATAGACGAGTTGACCCAATCTGTAAACATTACCGAAGAATTAGGCAAAGTGCAAATTAATCGCAAATTTTAATGACTTTTGGATTTGCTGGGTGAACCACAACAACGAGTTGACATGAACATGCAACGTACTCTGTAAACGCCGTAAACACAACGAAATCGAGAACAATTGTTGCATTTTCGTTGGGCTTTTTCTTTCGGCACCACAAAGTTCAGCTTTTGAACGCAAATTGTGGTACGCTTCTTCATTGATGGAACTCAATGCTAATTCAACAAAACCAGTTTTCAGAAACTTAGGCATTAGCTAATTTCCTGTTGGTTTTATCATAATTCCATTTCGATGTTATATTTTTAGCATTTTTTTTGTTGTGCTTTTATGCAAAAAATGTCAAATGCTCGATTAACACCAATACAATACATACACAATGATTCGTCAAAAGTATGACTCAACGCAACACATTGCATGAGATTTTATCGTTGCAACAGTCCAGTTGCAGTTACAGCTGGCCAATAAAATATTTATTGTTATTAATGGAATTCGACGATATCATGATTTCTGCACTACTCACCCTCAATTGAATGAAATTTCAATGAAAATGTAACAGTCAATCGCAAAAAATTCCCTATTTCCTCACTGAACAAAAAATGCCAACTTATTTTGTTATTGTTTGTTCTAAGAAAAGTCATGTCTCTAGTTGTGTTTTTTTTTTGTTTTGTTTTTTATTCCCTATTTTAGTTGGAAAAATTATAATCGTGCAATTGTAGATAATCGCACAAAATATTTCGTCAATTATTTGTTGAGAACAACCGAATTGTCGCGTTTGATTTGATATGCCACGTGCCCTCATGCTGTCCACAAAATAAATTCTAACAAATTAAACGTCAAAATGGACTTTGGAGCTAGTTAATAGGAATCACAAGAAACAACGTTAATTTGCAACTGATTGAAGGCGTAAATAAAAATTACCGGCATTCGGAAAGTCCCATTGTATTAGCGATAACATGTTAAACTGCAGTAGATTCTTTTTAAGAAGGGTATTCACCAAAAGTGAGTCAACATTGTATGCATGTAGATAGTGAAAACCAGGCGTTGAATGTTGAATTATCACGATAGGACTGAACCACATTCTTTGAAACATTTTGGCCGCGAACAATTCGATTGTGAAGTTATAGTTGGTGATAGTTCATCAATTATAAATCAACGATTGGATTAGCTGCTGAACTGGCGACTGTTTTATAGTAGCCACATTATGAACCACCGTACAACTACTCAACTGCGAAAATGAACCTTATTGTGCATATAAATATAGCATTGGGCTATAATTAGAGAGAAATCACCTTTCTTCAATCAATAGAACTCCGGTTTGAGTGAGATAACCGTGTAATCAAGATAAGAATACAATTTTGATGACGTGGTTTTACTGTTTATTTGTTGTTTATTGACAGATGTTGAATATTATCAGTCCGTATATCGTAAACTCAAGCACCGATAATAATGCCGTTATAAATTCTAAGCAACAAAAGGGTCCCAATTTGATAAAGAACAAATTAATTTCATAAAGAAAATATTAAATTACACCAGGAAAGTGCTTTCAATCGAAATCAAATCCATTCAACGTCAACTGGATTATACTGTATGTTTTAAATACGATTTGCTCAGCATTTCAAATTGATGCGAATTGATTCCAGTTGAATACACAAACGAATCAATCTGTTTAAACAAACGTCACTATCAGATCATGATGAAGTGTAGCAATTTTCTTTTTAGTTGATTCAGATTGAATTTCTGATGCTCTGGAATCATGTTGCCATATCGCAAGATAAAAAACGAAATGAAATTGGATTTCGATGCTCAAAATAGTCAAGTTCGCTAACCCGAATTAACTCCGTATTACCAATTGACAACACCGGGACTTTATGACATTTTTAATCAACAATGTAACTCCGGGAGAATTTCGGACTGCGAAGTGCTAATCAATGAATAACAAGTATTTGTAATCACCTGGAACAGCAATAGGTATAAAAGATAGATTTTAATAGCGAATAATAGGCCAATTGTTCATAATAATGTATTAAATATGAATAATTTTTTGTGAATTTCAATAATGGACGTTAAATAATACGTTCACGAACTGTTCGTGTACGAACAGCCTCTTTTTGCCTCTCTTTGATACGATCTAAATAAAAATCATCGAATTTTCACTTATTGATAGCCTATTAATGATTATAGGTGGTGAAAGAATTTTGATAGTCAGTCGCTCGATATGACGAAAAGTTTGTTGGTTTTGTAACCAAAAAATCAACACGATATTAGATTCAGCGAAATTAATATCTGTCAAATAATTGAATGACTTCAGTTAAGATCCGCCCTTATCAATCTCGTGACCCAATTCATTAGGAACACATCAACTTAACACTGATAATAATCGACAGATACCTCACGTGAAATCTACAGTTTGTCATGAATATTTGAATTGTTTTTGAAAAATATCACCCAAATATAATAAACAATTATCATTTTAAACCAATTTCACCCATCTTTGCGATCATTTTGGCCCTTATTGTTGATCAATCAGTGTTAATTATATCCAAAATGGCTTGCAATACAAAAACGCGGGCTTTTTCGCATTAAAGTCTATGAGAGTGAGAGAGAAATCTATGGAACAGCGGACAAATACACACAGAACATGAATTTCTCTTTCATTCCCATGAACTTAGATGCAAAAAAACACAATTTTGAATTCCAGACCGCTATTAAACAGCCGCTTGTGCGTGAAAACGCTTCAGGATCGAGCTAATAATAGAATGATTTGATTATATCTCTTCTTATTCGATGTGATTACACGTGAACTTCATTATTCAGTAATATTTAAATGTAAAAAAAATCTGGTGAAGGTTAAGCTTCTCACAAAAAAGGGTTGTTTGCAATAAAACGTTATCGCGAAATCAGTACTCATGTGCTTGTTCAATAATAGCAAGTCTAACCAATGCTGATTTTCTGTTAAAAAAAAAATATGCGCATTTCAAATGGATAATTTGTGTATTTTCCCCAGAATGGCTATAAATAGTGCATTCGAACCCGATAATAACGATGGAGTGCCAACAGCTGCCGTGCCACCTTCAAAGACGGTACATCGACGTGCGACAAATGAAAATACCTCTTTAAATGCAAATATAAATTTGGACACATATTTTTCGGAAGAAAAAATCACGATTCCCGATCGAGTGAGTATACATTGAACTCTCTTATCAAACTCTTCAAAGCGAATTACTCAATCAAAACATAAAAATTGTTGTTGTCGTTTGTAGGATGGATTCAGTTTTCGAAAACTATGGGCCTTCACAGGGCCTGGCTTTTTAATGAGCATTGCATATTTGGATCCCGGAAATATTGAATCCGATTTGCAATCAGGTGTTGTTGCCAAATATCAATTGCTATGGGTCTTGTTGACGGCGACGATTTTAGGTTTAGTTATGCAACGATTGGCCGCACGGTAATGAAACCCCGTTTTTCTATTTTTACTTTATGCATTGAGAAGTATCGATTCGCTTTATTCAGGTTGGGAGTTGTGACTGGTCTGCATTTAGCTGAAATGTGTTACCGACAATATAAAACCTTTCCACGTCTGCTTTTGTGGATCATGACGGAAATCGCCATTATCGGTTCCGATATGCAGGAAGTCATTGGAACAGCCATCGCATTATTTTTGTTATCCAATAAGCTGTGAGTTTATTTCGACATCTTTGGAATGATCAACTAAATTATTCCATTCTTCAATCTTTTACCATTTTCTGGATTTTGAATCGAAATAATTTTGAATTGCAGAATTCCGTTGTGGGTTGGAACGCTTATAACGATTATAGATACGTTTTCATTTCTGATGCTTGACAAATATGGACTTCGAAAGCTTGAATTGCTATTCGGCTTCCTGATAAGTGTGATGGCCGTCACTTTTGGCTTTGAGGTGAGCAGATAATTCAAATATCACCCAATTTCAATTCAAATCACTGAACTAATTTTTTTTTGAATGATTTTTTTATTCGTTACAGTTCTTCAAGTCACATCCAAGTAAAATTGATGTTTTAGAAGGAATGTTTATACCATGGTGTACAGATTGTGGATCAGACCAATTGCAGCAAGCTGTTGGAATTGTTGGTGCCGTTATTATGCCTCATAATTTGTACCTACACTCAGCGCTAGTCAAGGTAAACATTCAAATTTGACATTTTTAGCCCTCAACAAAATATCGAAAAATAGATTTGTTTACTTATATTTCGAAAAGTCACGTGACATAGATCGCCAGAATTCGGCCAAAGTGCGCGATGCAAACATGTACTTCTTCGTTGAGGCTTGCATCGCATTATTTGTTTCATTCGTTATCAACGTTTTTGTGGTGTCTGTCTTCGCAAATGGACTGTACGGGAAAACGAATTTGGATGTTGTACGTTTACTCTCGGTTATTTGTATTGAAAGCCGAATTTTAATCGCTTCAAATGTTACAGGTTAATTTGTGTCCATCCAATGAAAGTTTGTACAAAGAAGCCGCCACAATTTTCGATATAATTCACAATCCGAATGGGTCGGTTAGTGCTGACTTGTACAAAGGAGGTATCTTTTTGGGTTGTGCCTTTGGTATTTTTGCAATGTACGTGTGGGCGGTGGGAATTTTGGCTGCCGGCCAGAGTTCAACGATGACAGGCACATATGCCGGGCAATTTGCCATGGAAGGATTCCTCAACTTGCAATGGGCACGCTGGAGACGAGTCCTTGTTACTCGATTGATTGCAATCTTACCAACATTCTGCGTAGCCTATTATAGCAATATCGAAGATTTGACCGGAATGAATGATATCCTGAATGCTGTTATGTCACTTCAGCTACCGTTCGCTGTAATTCCGACAATTACGTTCACATCTAGTGCCGCGATCATGGGCGAATTCGTCAACGGCATTGGCAATAAAATCATTTCGATTTTCTTGTTCATCGTTGTAGTTTCAATCAACGTTTGGTTCGTCGTTGATCGGGTGGTTAGAGCCAAACTCGCTTGGGGATGGCTAACTCTAATTGGTAAGCTATCGACGATGATCACAATTTTTGATGAAATCAATTGAAATCTGTCAATATCTTATTCAATAGAACTTCTTTCCAAGCCTCACTTAAAAAATGATCTCTTTTTTGCGTTTTCAGTCATTTACAGTGTTTTGTATGTATTGTTCAATATTTATTTGGTCATACATATGTTCGTTTGCATGGGAAATCAACGATTCATGAACTCAGCGGTAAGACAATTCATTCTTTGATCTTTATTTCTTCTATTTTAGCTCATTTTTGGGTCGTTTTTCTCTATGTCAGAATTGGACGTCCAAATAGCGTCTCTCTTCGAATTTATTAAATTGGTTATTATTTCTTCCATTCACAGTTCGTACAAAAGTATATTATGCCATCGGAGAATACATTTCAAAATGAAATCACACATAATTCCTATTCTAGGTAAGCCAAAATAACTATAAAATTTTAAATAAATAATGTGCACCTAACTTTATAAAGCAACATTTTTACTCTTTGTTTTTTTTTTCTTCTTTTGGATTTTTAAAAATTTTGAAAATATTTTAAATGCATTGTTTAACATTCAGCACTTTTCAAGAAATTTAGGACTGATTTGAAGACATAGTCCGACTTAATACATGCACGCTTTTTTTGTTTCACAATATTGTAACATAAACTAATCCCATTGATGACTGATCAATTTGTTTGATGTAAGCACAGTATTTAATTCGTTTTGTAATGTGTATGAAACTCGCAATATTCTGGAAAAATTTAAGGAATGGCAAGAGCAAAATTAAATTTTGCTTGAAACAATAACTTTAACCGAATATTTTGAGTCAAATCACCTTTCTTTTTTCATAGCACCATTTATGCTTTTAAAGCGCTTATTAAAATGACTTTTTTATTATATTCAATTGGCTCTTTATTACTTGTTACTCTTCTTATCTAACGCATGCTACATAATAATCTTTAATGTTTTTTTTTTTCAATCGGAGTGTCAGTGCCGAGGAACAAACAAATATACGACTTTTGTTTGCTTGAGTTTTATTCGGAATTTTTCTCGATCTGGTGGAATTTGTCAACAATATTTGAGAATTCGTAATCGCGAATGGAGAACTTTTAATAAAGAATGAACAATGATGAATAAGGCATGTGAAATAATAGATGGTATGCAATGTAAATACCATTTTGTATATATTGAATATGAATTAGTTGTATTGTTGGAATTTTTGGCAATATTTGTGTGTATTCGCTTGGTGTATCTGCTCAAATTTATCTCTAGAGCATTCTAAATGACGGGTTATGAATGTTTTGTGAGATTCCCTGAAGTGGTATTATGAGTCTTGCAAATACATGGAAAAATGGTTTTTCACTACTTTTTGGCCTATCCTTTCGAAATATTCTGCACAAGTAACAACCTTTTGACTGAATATTCATTGGAACGTGGAAGTGGTATTTGATTTTCTGTTCATGGTGTGGGCTTGTTTTTATTTTGGCCTTAAGCATTTGTGAAGTTTTGATTGATGATTGAAAACCTTTTTTTGTTGTTGCATTTTCCACATTTGATATCAAAAACTAATCAATGGATCCAGCTTTAGTTCAACGTACAGTATGCACAATTTATTAAAACACAGTTAGCACACTCGGATCATGGCATTTGTGTGAGTATTAAAATGAGTGACTCTTTCTAATAACTGTGACCATTTAATATATTACTAATTCGATTTGTATGCGTGCGCTAGTGTTTAAACAATCACACGAACCTTAGAAATACCCAATATCACTAATTGTCCTTCTAAAAATGTTGCAGAAAGAAGGGAGAAATACAATCCTGTCAGTTGTAAACCGAGTCAATACCACTTTCCAAACGATTTTGAGCATTTGCAAAACAAGAAATTGCGGATAAGACTTTTTTTAGTTGCTTAAGTTTTTCGATAAGAATACAGGTGAATCAGATTCTCGGTTTACCCGAAACTCACTTCGGCTATGCATTGCAAATAAGCAATCAATTAGTACAATCAATAAACAATCGCGGCTGGTCGACGATTGTCAATGTTATTACCATCATGTTCTTCTTTTTAACTGTTCGAAATGACATCAGATCGCTTTGAAAGAATTCAAGTCAAAAGAATAAAAAAAAAAATACAATTTTCTCCTCAATTTATTCTACTTATTAGTATTTATTAAGACTTAGCTGTAATTATATGCGCCAATTAGCTAACGTACATGTATCCTATTTTATTCACTATACTATTAGCTTTAAATTTTAGGCCAACTGTTTGCATGATACGTTATTATTTACCATGCTTCAAATCAAATAATCCATAGCATGAGTAGAATGTTTGTATTTTCGAAATGAATTTCAAATAAAAATTATTATTTGTGTTTACATTCTTATGTTATTGTATTTTATTCTTCGTAACCAATGAACATAAAAAAATATTCAGAATTAAAAATAATAAATGTATCCAAACATAAACGTCGTTGAACGTAACTTTGATTGGAAATACTTAATTAAGTTTAATGCGCCGATCGCAGAAACTTTATGTTTAGCTGAAGAAATGGTCTTGTTTTTCTTTGTTTTTGTAGATTGACGGACTCATAGCCGCTACTGAATTCGTTGGATGACAACGAATCCTCGGATGACATGGATATCATAAATACCTAAAAAGCTGACTTAATCGGAACAAAACCAGAAATGGAATTGATTTAAGATAGTCTTCAATATCAGACGCAATCGAATTGTAGATATATAAATGTGATTTCGTCATGAGTATCCATCACGATTAGGTTATCCATTGGTGATTTTGAATACAAAATTGAAGCATATTTTTTAATAAACCAAAGTTTGAGAAGAAACACAAGACTTTTTCTTATGTAACCAACTATTAACATTCTTACCTTGAACATTATTCAGATAGTTTCTGTGGCGTAAGTTCTGTATGTGGAAATGTTATGTTCATTCCAACTTCAAATTCTCAACTGGTGCAAAATCCTACCTTCGATACTCGACAGCAGACTCTAAGAACAGCGGCAATGGGTCCTAAAATTGGCCAAGACTATTGTGCACTCGTATTTCTTTCAAATAGATTTTATTGCAAGTTTATTCATGTTGAACATTTTGTAATCATAATCGATGTAGCATAAATTTGATTTAAATTGCATACTTTGCCTATATTGTTGTTTTCTTCATGCCACCATTTATACAATATTACGTTTGAATATCAATTTCTTATTACAATTTCATTAGTTTAGATTCAGAAATATAGTTGATTTGAATAAAACCTTTTGTTTTCTCGCTACATATCGTTTTGTTCGAACTTTATTCTCACATTTTGTCTTATGATTGAAATTGTAAGTTCACATTGTTTGTCTTCAACTTCGAGAAAAAAAAAATATCATATTTAGTTCGGTTCATAAGTTAAATAAAATCCAGACAGAATCGCGAAATGACATTTCAAGAAATGCACAAGTGATCTAATATTGTATATATTTAAAAATGTTAAGGATACACGGTTGAAATAGATTGCGGCAGCAATGATTCGTTAAAAATGCAGACAAAGACTCGATATAATATATGCTCCTGATATCTCTACCTCTTCATTTAATTAGTCGGTGTGTGTTTATGATTTTGAAGCAATTTTGTTGTCCACATTATTGGCCGCGCAACACTCAAGTCATGCACACACACATTCGATTGTAAACTTGTTCTTTAGCAGCTTTATTTACACAATATATATAAATTTGGTATCAATAGAAAACAATATTTTCTATGCGAGAAATAATCGTCTTTGTTGAAAAGAAGAAGAGAAGGACGCTACAAACGAGTGATGTGTGTTTTGACCCGGGTTTTTTCACAATTTATTTTTCTCATTTTGGACAATATTATCATTTTCTCTCTAATTTCATCAAAAACTACTAAAAACTTAAACAAATTATATTAAAAGCTTAGCTTTAAATTACTCCACACGTTCAGAGTGTTTGTGTTTTTGATGTGCTCCTCTCAAACGATCATCACTTGGCTCATTATTTGCCTGAATTGAATATTTGCTAGATTTCAATTTATTTGAATTATATTCCATTTTTGTTGTTGTAATTCATGCGCCTTTTAGAAAGAATTCAACAACAAAATAGTTGGAAAAATATTTTAATAAATATATTGGCTAAATAAATGACCATATTTTCCTATTTTTAGCCGCACATTTTGTTCATTTTATTTCACACATTCGCTGAACATTCAATTTAAATTAAAGATGAAATTGAAATCATGACAAACAACAATCCAATATATAAACGGAAAAAGAAACTAATTGCGGTGATATTCGAAAAAAACTATCTAGAAAGAAGCAACGTTTAACTGAGAAAGAAACGATCGAAATCAATTAAATGAGGCAAAATGACAATAAAATTTGGAATTGAAATTAAAATTAAAAGTAATATTACCTGTTGAAATGTTCAACATTTGAAACGTCGTCTGTGTCGAATTCACTGTTCCCAATCATATGCTGCTCAATGATAAATAGTTGTGCTTCTTCGTTGGCCGCGCTATATCTATGTCTATTTCTACGTGAATTTCGGTTAGTACGAGTGCCATTCGATTCATGATGATGATTATCGATTCTGACGGCCTGAAATCCAGGTCGACTGTTAGCTAGCAACAGAGCTGCATCATGATGATCGAATGAGTTTTCATTGAGGATCAGTGAATCGACAACATCAGTGCGACTATTTTCAGTTAGATTTTGATGATTTGAATGGTGCAGCTGTGATTCATGATTATTGTTATGCGCTCGTCTGTCTACTTCGCATGGGTGTTCCGTTTCATCTCTTTCCATCGACTCGATAGACGGTGGCCTTAAAATCAAATTTGATTGTAGTGGAATTTCACTTGAATTAGAATTATCAGATGTAAAGCCGTGATTTATTACCGATTCTGGTGTATTTGGTACAATCTCGCAATTGTCATCATCTTGAATAAGCACGGCTTCGCCAACACTGTTCGCACCATCGAGTACCGAACAGATTGGATTGCTATTCGTGAGACCAGCGGCAACAGCGACAGCGGCTGTATGGATGGGTGATGGTGATAGTTGACTAGCTTGCAATGCTCGTGGTGTTAGTGTTGTCGGTACATTTGATGGGTAAATGGTTGAAATTGCATTGGTCGTTTTCGGTGCAATCGCTGGATTGGTCACCGTTATCGGTAGCTCGAGGGAGGTTGGCACATTTGTTGAAGATACAGACACACCAATCACAGCCAAGCTGGCATCGATATTCGAACAATCGACATTCGGCGATGGGGCATCTGTTTTCGATGGTTGTTCCAGGGTTGACATGATTGGCGGTGAAATGGCATTTGTCTCACTGGTCGGCGCTTGATTAATCGTTTGAAAGGCAAGCGGATCGACCGTTTCAATGCCATTGCCTGCTTGAATTTGTAATACATCGCCAATGTAGTGTTCTTGTGGAAAGACTCCCGTATCTTCTAAGGCAGCTGCCAAAATATCATGATTATTTGGATCCTCTTCAATCATATCCTCCGGTATGATGATTTGTTCTTGCTGATTGGCTTGAATAGCGGCCAATATATCTTGTGCTGATCCCTGAAATATCAATCTTTGACCATCGGCCGTGACCAATTGTTGCATTTCACCGCCCGATGTTAATTGCAGTAGAGTCTGTTGATCCAGTAATATTTGCTGCCCATCGACATTTAGTAAATATTTTAAATTCGATGGCTCTTCGACATTTTGCACGATTTGCTCTTGCTGATATTCAAATTGTTGGGACATTTGTGGTACGATCGATTCCTCGATGAGCTCCTCCTGAATGCCAGCATTTAACAAACTGCCGGGGATCAATTGATTTTTCTCATCTAAATAGAGTGGCTGATTGTCGATCGGTATGTAGACATTGTTCTCAGTCACTCGACAAAGGAAGAATGCACCGGCTGGTCCATCGAAATTCTCTGCTGGCACGGCTAACAATTGATCTTCGGAATTTACATCGGCCAATTGACTACTTTCTTCAGGCTGTACATGTGCATGCGTTGCAATCACACTCTCTTGCTGCTTGCGTATCATCATCTCTTGTTGCTTTTTACTCGGCCTACTTGCAGCCTTGACGTTGACATTCGCTTTTTGCACAATCGGTTGCGTGTGTTGTACAATATTCGTGGTGATGTTTTGTTTCATATGGCCGGGTTTCAATTGATGTTGGATGAATTGGTGATGATTTTGAATTTGTTGATTGGGCCTGTGCAGCACGGTCGGTTGTTTGTGAATCAAATGCGGATTGATCGATTGCTGTGATGGAACGTGAATTGCATGCATCGGTGGTGATTTGATTTGTGGCGGATATGATGAGGTCGATGCGCTTGATCGTACGACTTGTGGCCTTCCGGATATGGCCGTCGTAGTGGTTTGACTCACCGTTGTGCTTGCAGTTGTATTGAGTAAAGCAGCCCTACTTGTGATCACGAATTGTGAATTTGAATTGGTTCTTTGTGTGTGAAGCAATGCTGGATTCACCGATTGCACCATGTCCGGCGTTTGAATATGTGATGGCAAATGCACGACTGGCCTATCCGAAGGCATGCGATACGTGACAATTGGAGTTCCTTGAAGATCGTAACCAATTGTGACGGCCACCTTTTTGCTTTTCGATTTCTGAGACTTCTTTTGCTGTTGTTGCGGCTGCTGCTGCTGTGTTAGTGTTGATGTTGAGCTCACCGCACTCACTTCATTTGGCACAGTCTTTCGAACTGAGACACTTGGGCTGGGTTTCGTTTTTATCAATAATCCGTCTCCAGCATCTCTTTGCTGTTTACTCGATTCGGCTACGTTTACTCGTTTATTCACATTCCAGTTTGATGTTTCCACAATATTCGATATTTTTACCGGTTTTGGTTGATGAATGGCCAATCCTTTAACACTGCTCAATGCTTCTGGGTGATTGATTGACTTCCGCTTTTTCTTTGGTGTCGGCGCTGCTGTTGGCGATGCTGTCGGCGCTGCTGTCAGCGCCGGAGTCGGTGTTGGTGTCGGTGTCAGTGTCGGCGTTGGCGTCGGTGTTGGTGTCGGTGTCGGCGTCGGCGTCGGTGTTGGTGTCAATTTCGGTGTCGGTTTCGGTGTCGATGTCGGTGCCGGTGTTGTTGTCAATGTCGGTGTCGGTGTAGGTCTCAATGTCGGTGTCGGTGTCGGTGTCAGTGTCGGTGTCGGCATCGATGTCGATATCGGTGTCAGTGTCGGCATCGGTGTCGGTGACGTTGCTTCCGGAATGATGATGTCTTTCCGTTCTTCTACGACAACCTCCTCGACTTCGTCGATTGATTTCGGGTTCTTCGAGCTGGTTGGCTGTTCCTCCTCCTCAAAGGCCACAACTATTCTCGATTGCTCTTTTGCCGGTGAGCTCCTTTTCATCGGTACATCATCTGCACAGGAAGCATCTATCTCGGTTGATGTGACAACGGATTCAGTAATTTTTGCCGGTGAATTGGTCAAAGTGATTAGTGTATTTGCGACTTCAGATTCGAGCTGACTCTCTTTTGATTTGACGGTGGAGTTGATCTCTTCGGTGACCAACGATTCGTTTATCACCGATTCGTTTATCACCGATTCGCTTATTACCGATTCGTCTATCACCGATTCGTTTATCACCGATTCTTTTGGCACGGATTCGTTTGGAACCGATTCACTCGGAATCGATTCGTTTTCGAATTTAGCCGTCACTGTTTCAGCTGTTTTCGGGCTTTCTATGGTCGAATCGGCCAATGACTTTTCAATCGAATCAAAACTCTGATTTGCCTCTTTAGTCGGCGATTTTTCATCATTCGAAAATGAATCGCCTTCGGACAAACGACTTCGATTCCTTGATTTGAAAATGCGTTTGCCGCGCTCTTTTGGCGGCAAGGTTTTGCTGTCTTTTACATCGTCATCCCGTTGCTGCTTTTCCGACGTGGTTGAAATCTCTTCGGGCGAATTGTTCTTGACATCGTCCGTACTGGCAGTTGAAATGATTATTTCTTTGTCGTCCGGCTCCAATTTCAAGCGTTTCGCTTTTTCATTTTCTTCTTGCTTACGAATCTCCTCCAATTTGTCGATAGTTTGTAGTTCAAACACTTTACCGGGCGGAAGGCAACGTCGTTTGCGTCGATTCAAAGTCTGCGGAATCTCTTCTTCTTCTTCTTTGAAATCGAAGCAATCCACCTCAGCTTTGACCGGGTCCAGGTCGGATTTGTTCGGCGATGTGTCTTCGAAGTCTATTTTCTCCTCCGATTTTGTGTCATTGTCCACATCATTTTGATCGCTTGACACGGTTTTCAATTTGACATCCTCGCCAATTTCAGATAGATTCTTTTCGGTTCCATTGCCTTTAATGGCATTGTCTTCATTCTCATGTGATTGCAATTGGCCCTTTTCGTCGCTGCTGCTGCTGCTGTACGATTTTGTTTTGCGCCTTGAGTTCGATCTGTATGTTTTAGTCACCGGTATTATTTGAGTTTTCGATGAACTACGCTTCCTGGCTTTCGTTTCCAGTTTTCTAACTGCTTGAGTCTCTTCTGGTTCCGAAGCCGATTTTTCAACTTGTTCAGCATGATTATCTTCGATATGCTCTTCAATTGAAGAGCTTCTGGCGTTTTCGCTGCTATCCATTTCCTCGTCAGTTTTGTGCTTATTGAGAAGGCGCCGTTTCTTTCCGATAATTCCGACACTCTCGATATCCTTCTGCAATTGACTTGTTTCTTCAATTAGTTCCACACTCTGTTTCAGTAGAACCAAATCATCTTCAGTTTTCGTTGCCTCTTCTTCTTCCACCTCAAGAACAGCTTCTTCAATCACGATGATATCCGTGGTACTTTCGACAATTTCATTGGCACTGTCATCATCATTGCTCTCGGATTTAACGATTTCATCAACCGAATCGTTGGCTTTATCTTCACTTGAGCTGCAAATGTTTGATTCTTTTGGTAAATCCTCGCTAATTGCAAACATTTCCTCATCCGATTCGATGACAACAGTTTCTGGCTGTTTATCACTCTCTTCCATATCGTCCTTTTTCGTATCATTTTTTAAAACAGGCGGCTCATCTTTTATCTGCTCTCCTTCGGTGTCGGTTTCATTGGTGCTCGTTACTTGTTTTACATAAAATTCATCGAAAATATTGCCACGACGATCCTTTTTCGGAATGTTACGGATTGCTTGCTTCGGTTGCTTTTCATCGCCACTTTGACTCGGAGACGATATAGCACTTTTGATGTCATCCAATTCGCTGGTAACGTCTTTGCTCGTGGACACCATACTGTCATCGTCCTCCTCGGACCAGTCAGCCAGTAGCTTCGATTTGATTTCAATTATCTCCGGTGTTTTCTCTCGCTCTACTTTTTCAACCTCTTCTTCAACTGGCCTCTTCCTTGATCTCGCCGTTTTGCGTGCACCTGTTGCTTTTGGAGCTGGAGACGATATGTTTTTCATTTCAATTTCAATGGGCTCAATTGATGCTACGGTTTTCTTTGTTTGGCGTTTTTTCGGTGTGGATTTTGTGCTCTTTTTCGGTGGCGACACTTTCTTACGTTCGCTTTCACTGTCACTCGTTTGCACTCGATGATCATCGGAAGTGCTTTCAAAGTCGTTGTCCAATGCAATGGGTTCAACGTAACTCTGTTTCGGCTTCCTTCCTCTCGGTTTCGGTGGAGATTTCTGGACTGATATCGTGGCTGGCGTCTTTTTTATTTTAGCTATTCGAAAAGGAAAACGGTCAAATTACAATTTGTGTTGAATATTCAGCAAATGGACAAACAATATCGATGGGAACAATCAATTACCTGCCGACTGTGGTTCAACTTTGCTTTCCGTTGCATGCGTTTTATTATGCAGAACGATGACATTAAGGCGTGTGGTTGCGAAATTACACAGATGGCATTGGAATTCATTCGAATTCGGTGTTGCATTGGATGGCGAACGATTCATCGCCAATGATGATGAAGTGTATGATTTTGGCGTTGATGATATTGGAGTAACATGTGCGGATTTTGGGGACAAATTCTGCAATTTTCAAATAAACAATATTTACCATAATTTTTTCAAAGAACACGTTTTTTTAGCAGCCATTTGTGAAGGATATTCTTTGTTATACCTTCGATCGACTGTATGTCAAATCTTCTTCACTGGTTGTGATTTTCCTTCGTCCTCTTCCAACTCCTTTTTTTCCTTTCGGCGTTTGATCGCCGAATATATTGGCGATGTTTGGTTTTTGTTCTGGTTGAAATTCTTCACATTCAATTATATCCGGATCTCCGCCGGTCTTTTCCTCCGCAATACGAACATCTTCGGGGAACTTTTCCATATTTCGTTTTTTCGCACGATGCAAATCTGTAAAGAAAAACCAAAACACTAAAATGACGGATCACAAATCAAATCAAAATCATTTTTACCCAATCCTTTTTTGATGAATTCATGCTTGCGGATGCAATTGTATTGATAAATATCATTGATGGTTTTCACATATTCATACGCATTTTCTTGGAAGAATTTCACAACGGCAACAGGCATCTTTTTGAATGATTTGAGGAGATCGGGTGGTAATTTTGATTCGCCGTGCACTTCACCTGGCCACCAAATATTATGAAATTTCACCCAAACGATGTCGCCATCGACGTACTTGATTTCTGTTTGATCGCACATTTTTTGCTTCAATGCCCACTTTCACTCGAATTTCACGAATGTTATTGTTGGATTTTTCCCAGCTTAGTCGTTGAATTTGCAAATATATTCCACTTCGACGCGTCCTATTCTGATCGTTCTCTTGGATGCAGTTCCTGTGTTGAAGTTCCAAATAAACATGAAGCATTGATTTGACGAGAAGAAAAGGTCATTGATATCGATTAACATTAAATATGATTTGTACTTTTCATTCTCTCTATTCATTTCAAACAACAAGGAAAATTGAATAATATTCAGACACTGATTATAGTGGAGAAACACATGTATGATACATATAGATATGGCATTGTATGTTCAACCACCAAACTGTCAAAATTGCACGGAATCGATTTCGGTATGACCGAGGAGCGAGCAAAAAAAATTATTATACAACAAGGTTCGGTGTGATTCGTTGGATGGATAGGTGTGAAAAAAATACCCGAATTTTCTGTATCTTTGTCAGATTTGTGGTTATTCTTTGTGGAATTTTTTAACACATTTCGCTACAAAAATTCAAGTGAAATTTTTCTACGTTGTAACTATTATGTCGTTCATCATTCTTTTGCTCTTCTTTATTTTTTCTTTTTTTTTTTTGTTAATTCTCGTTTGAATGTCAAATTGTTGTTCGAAATCGGCCATAGATGTTCAAAATCGGCCATAAATCCGATAGGCAAATGTGTATATATTGTGTTGCACACATAAGTGGTGTGTACTTGACTCGTCGCTTCGCCATCATACACATATCAACAATTACAATGCACACACGTCAAGAAACGTCCCGTCTGTGAATGTATCGCAGTTGATTCGTTGTATTTTGTCGTGTGTGTTGCTGTCGCAGCAGCGAATTGTGACCAATAGAAACTAGTTTCATTTCTGTCACAAATCTTATCATTTCAAACTTGTTGTTTGCATTTTCTCGATCCAGTTTCACTTGCTATCGATGTCATTGGAATTTTTGAACCATCGACAAAGGGATTTTCTTTTGGCGTTATTATTCCATTCGGCCATATATATATATATTGGTCGCGGCATACATTGATATTCATCGTTGATTTGCCGAATACACGAATCGAACAAAATACACGGGTAGCGGCTGTACTAGCTTCCAACTTATTGACATATTACACGCATACATCAACAAAAGACCGTATTTCAAATATGCTCTCGCTCTCCCGCATACTCACCAAATTTAACAACTACAGAGAGAATTGTGAATGAGTGAATATCACATAAACGCATATCGCGCTGCCAAACAGACAAATTGATTGTCGATTATTGCACAAAGACCAAACGAAATCTCACCAGCTCAGTGAGTGAAACAACATGAACATACGATAAATGAGCCAGAAGAAATTTAATTTGACAAAAATTTACATGGACACTAAGCAAACTTTCAATGATGGCGTAAAAATAGCCAAAGAACGACGAGAGAAAGAGAGAGGGGAAAAAGAGAAAGAGCGAGAGAGCGAAAGAACAGCGAAAATCTATTCAGCGAAAAGCGCTGAAGCAAACTCATTGTGGATGAAGGGAATTGGAAGGTAACCGGAGAAATGCTATGGCGATGAAATCGCTCAATCGTTGTCGTTACCTGGTCTCGCATTTCTGTCTATGTATGAGCTTATTGAGAAAATACGCGACGCCTTCTGCAATGACAATTTCAATTGCTCAAAATATCCACTAGATTTCCAAATAATTTCGACCCGCGGCAAATTGTTTTTGCGGTCGAAATGACAATTTATCAAACAGCCACCAAATTATGGAACCGAACCGAACAAATATTTATTTAGTCAAACTTGTTCAACTCACCATTTCTCGAATGGAACAAGGAATTAACTTCAAAAAAACAACTGCTTAAATATGCAATTCGATTTATTGCACAATTTCAGACACAATTTTTACAATTTTTTCCACTTTCAAATTCTTTTCTGATCAGATTTTTTTTATTAAATCTCAAATTTGATTCACGTTAAAAACATTACACAAAACCGATGTTTGTATGCGGATCATATTAGATGAGTGAATGAGACTCGCACAGAAACTTCAATATGGTCGACTCAATTTTTGTTTTTCGTCGACATCATTCATACACACAGAACCAACTTTTCGGCGAATGAAGCGCAGGGCATGTAAAGCGCAGTATTGCCGAAAGAGATGGAGATTGGTTGTGAGAGAGTATAGCTCACTTCAGAAGACATCTTTTTGCTCAAATGGTCGTGTGTGAGTGTGCGCGTGGCTGTATGTGTGCGAGCCGTTCGTTCGTTCAATGACGTTTGGAAAAACTCTAGCTTGCTTTTTGACACTTGAATCCGACGGTTCGTGTTATTTGTGACCTGTTTTTGGTGTTTGATGCTGAATATTGAAAGAATCTCAAACTATTTTATTGATTTTCGGGGGGAAATATCGTTTTATTCATTCTTTTTCTCTAGTTTTGGTTCTTTTTTGGGAATATGAATTATCTCCGGTTTTTGTTCATGAATTTTTTCTTCGGATTTGCGCTTTTTGGCTTCTTTCAACATGATTTTGTGTTGATCGTCAATCTCTTTGATCCATCTGGGTGGTATTGACCACTCTTGCTCACACGCTGCTTGCTTCGTTGGGTCATTTTTCTCCGAATACTCTGGCAATTCAATGCCTAAACGTTTTAATACTTTTTCCATTACTGTATCGACAAAGGTTGAGATCACCAAATCAGCTTTTTTGTCGTATTTTGTTGGCTGCAAATTGCAAATCACCAATTTACCACCGAATTTCTTATTTTTCATTGGCAACATTCCGGCGGGATTGATTTGTAGTGTGGATCCAAGAGTTATGTTCAGGTCAGCCAAACTTAATTTGGATGGAAATACAATAGCACTTGCATTTATTCCGAACATTAAAAAGAAACATTTGAGATTTTCGTACCACGAATGTGTGAGGGCCATATCCAAATCTTTGTCTGGCAAATCATGTTCCCAATCCAAAATATTGTCCACTAAATATCCGCCACGACAAGCACGCGCTCCTTTCCCACCCTTGCAAATGCCTCCTGTTCGCTTTTGGCCAACGGTTGGTGCTGGTGAATTTCTTATATATTGCCTGTTCATACAGAAATCATGTGATGTTACAAATATTGCGAAAAATTCTGATTGAATATTCTAATTCACCTTCGGCACTTATCGCAATTCTCAATGAACATATTTCCGTGTAATTCGGCTAAATGCTTTCGCTGCACCCCAGAACGTAAATGTAATCCATCGATATTTTGACTTACAATGTATTTAACATGACCCGAGTCGATCAATGCTTTCAAAGCCATGTGACACTTTGTAGGAATCGCGTCCAAAAAAGATATATTCACTTGTGGCGCTTTTCCTTCTTTTTCTAATGTCCAAACACCTTTGGGTCCCCTGCAAACCAAATATGTCATAATTTTCACACTAATTTCCGAGAAACTTGTCGAAAAATTGAGATTAAATGATTGGACAAATAAAAAAATGTCCGTCTGTAAATAATGTGACTAACAGTCAACTGATACAAAATATGTGACTATTTTTTATTTTGCATGGTAAATAGCCAGTTTATCTGAGTTTGAGTTTGAGTCAGTCGATTCGGGACATTTTTTACTGAAACTTGACTAAAGATATATTTGATTGAAGGTTTATTTAGCCAGTCAAACACAATCAAAATGTCCCAAAATAGTCAATTGGCTACTTAGTCGAAATATCTCACGGGCTTGATTCGGAAAAAGAAAAGAACTCCGAAAATGACCACACAATATCAATCAATAATATGATTGAAACCCACCGAAAATCTGGAATGCCTGCTGATGTACTTATTCCTGCTCCCGTATGAACAACAACATGTTTTGCTGCCAATATCATTTGAGCCAATGTAGCACATTTTTCATCCACACTTTTCTCATCATCGAACACCTTTTTGGGTAGATATCGGGTCAATTTAGTAATGTTATGTCAAGAATAACAATAATTCCAACCAAAATTACCTCTGGAATGCCTAAAACACCTTTATTGCTGTATACGGACAGTCCATTTGCATAATCGCACGACATTCTTGCAATCTGAACACAATTTAGATCTCTTTAAATTAGTAAATTAAACAAAAATCAATTGAAAACCAAAAACAAAGATTTAATTTCTATAGACTGTATTTCGCTGGCTGCATCGAGTTTGTAAACAAAACCTTTGTCAGAGCATCGATGCGAATTCATCTGTCAATGTCTTAAAAGTAGTAGATTGAGCGCGTTTTGTTGACAGACCAGCTATAAACAATAGTTCGTTTAGCATTCAGTTGATTCAAATATTGTAAAAATAATGAGAGTTGCTTATGTTATTAGCGACGATTTACTTGCAGAATGTAATAAAATTCCAGTCTTGAAACAGCGCGTAAGAAACTCTATAGAATTCTAGATTTGTCTCATTTCTAATTTTTTTTATTTTAAACCGGCAGGCATCGATGGTACACGAATTGATCCGTTCCTACAATTTACACAGGCGAATGGATTGTATTAAGCCACATTTAGCAACTGAAGAGCATTTATCATTATTTCATTCGCGTTATTATTTAGATTATCTTAAAAATGAATGTGCAGATATAAGTCTGACCAAACCTGACTCAGATGATGATGATGCCGATGAGTCCGACACATTTGATGTTGATGATGAACAACTAAGCTTTGGCCTGGGATATGATTGCCCGAAGATACAAAATCTCTGGAAATTTGTACGCATTATCGCTGGCGCCTCTGTGACAGCTGCTGATCTGTTGCTTAGTGGCCGTAAAACTGTGATAAATTGGTGTGGCGGTTGGCATCATGCGCAGAGGTAAAGTTAGTTTGAGAAAACCGCAAATTCAAAGAAATTGAATTCAAATGGCTGTTGTTGTTGTTTTGGGGATTATTTATTTGAAGGGATGAGGCCGAAGGTTTTTGCTATGTGAATGATATTGCAATAGCTATCCAACGGCTGCGGATGCGATTTCAGCGGATACTTTATATTGACTTAGATATCCACCATGGGAATGGAGTCGAGAATGCATTCGCATATACGAGACGCGTGTTTACTATCTCATTTCATCAGTATCAAGCGGGATTTTTTCCGGGAAGTGGCCATGTGAATGATATTGGTCGTGCCAGTGGAAAAGGATATTGCGTGAATTTTCCATACAAATTACACATCCGCGGTGAAATGTTCGTCAAATACTTCAACAAGTAGGTTCAAATGAATACAACGATCAATCATCAATTTCGAACTCCGAAAATATCTTGAAACATTTCATAATTTCCGGAAAAGAACTCTGTCGGCAATTCTCGAAAGATACCATCCCGATGCATGCGTTGTGCAATGTGGTGCCGATTCGATCGTCGGCGACCCACTTGGCGGAACCAATTTAGTGCCTGAAGATATGTCTCTTTGCGTTGAACGCATTTTATCATGGAATCTACCGACTTTGTTCCTCGGTGGTGGTAAGCTATTTATTGATTGTACAATTGGTTGATTTTCGTCGAATTTTGAAAAAAATGAATCTTAAAAAATGTAAAATATTTGTGGTTTTAAATCTCTTTATTAAATCTCTTATATCTCACGCACACATTAAGGTGGCTACAATTTTCCGAATGCAGCACGTTACTGGACACAATTAACATCAATCATCTGTAAGTCAAACGAATCACTTGACAACGATGTACCTGATAATAAATACTTTTTGCGCTACGGGCCTGGCTATGAATTATCGATTTCACGAAAGCAATTTGACGACACAAATACGGAAAATGAAATGGAAATCACTTATCGAACGATTTTAGGTGAGATTCAATGGAAAATCTGTTGATATTCGTTCTAAAGTTCACAATTGATATTTTGATTTCAGAAAATTTGACAAAATGCAACGTGTTTAATTGCTAACTTTGATGAATGTTGGGAATGGATGATAATCAAAAATCAGCTCTACTATATTAATCATGGATTCGGCTATTAAACACCAGTTTGAATAAAGTTTGATTCGATTTAATGCGAAATTCTACAATTCTTCTTTGCTTCCTTTTTGGTATTCTTCGTTTTGTTTTTTCTTGTTTTCTTCTTTTTCATCGAAAACCTCATACAAACAGGACGAATCTTCATCCATCAAAATGTTGTCTTCGCAAAGATATTTTATTATTGGAACGCCTTTATCTTGTTCATTGTAGTACCAATATTCGACATCGCCTTCATATTGTTCAACCAGTGATTCACACTGCGTTTTCAATCGGGCTACTTCGATCGGCGGCTCATCCCACAGTTCGTATGGCATTCCTAAATCGACTTTGACACCTTTGTTCACGAGACCATGCAGTGTTTGGAATGTCTGAGACATTCCCTTCGCAAAACGTGTACTCCCTTTTCGCTCTTTGTGCAAATTGTACTGCAAAACTCGATCACAAATATTCTCCAGCGATTCGATGAGACGCAATTCACTACGTTTATATTCCTTTCGTTTTTTTTTCTTTTCATCCACTGAATACCTGATAAAAAAAGACCGATTTCAAAATATGAATGAAATTATTTGCAATAATTGCAAATTATTTGATTCAAAGTTTGATTATTGGTATATTATGGCTGCAAAAGCAATGCCAGCTTAAAAATGCTATAAATTGTAAAGAAAAATGCGAACTAAAGATAAATTGCTAACTAATTTACTGAGAAAATCGCAAGATCATACCCAGTTTCAATGACATCATGAGATCTTCCGGTTTCCTTGAGGCGTTCTTCCAATTCATTGGCTAGAATTTTACAGGCTTCACAGCGATTGGCAAAGATAACACCATGTTTTTCTTCTTCGATAGAACAATTGACACCAATGAATAGGCAAAATGTCAGCAAAACAACGCTAATTCGAGGTAAAAACATTTTGGCCACTTTCAATGAGCTAGTTCTTCGTCAGCAATATTGTTAATCTGTTTATTGGCTTATCGCTTGCTTTCAGTGATAATATGCAATAGCTTCACATAAATCGTTCTCTATAAATGAGAAATGTCATTAAATCTGATGTGTCCTTTGTTTACCGGCTATTACAGCAATCTCTGCTGCATGTCATTTCAAGTTCGCCCCTGCGGCGAATTCATTTATTGTTTAAATCTCCGCAATTGTTTTGATTTCATATTGCTCTTGCATTAAACTTGTACAATCGATGGAAACGCAATAGCTTATTGCTTGAAAGAGCCAATTTATTGTCGCAAAAAGTAATTTTATTTCATCATTATTTCTCACTGATGGATCTTTGCCCGCTAACACGTCCCATAGAGGCTCATCTTTGAGGGTTTAATACAAAAATTAAAAAAACTTTCTTTCAGGAAAAAGAAATTATTCATCGTCAAAGTAGATGTGTCCTATGATTTCCTGGATTTTAACATACTTTATTTAAATTGTAGTTAGACGTGCATCCAAAAATGTCATTAAAATTCGCTTCTCGAGCGAATTCATATGGATTGGCGCGTAATTATTTTTTTATATTGTTCTTCTAAAGGTCAAAAAGAAATCGAAACTGTTGTTTGAAATCCAAAAAAATTTAATTCAAATATGTAAAAAGCATTTATTCCGTTAGTTTCTCGGTCTAAACTTATAAATTGAATTGCAACACCAAAAATTTATCGATTGATATTTATAACCAAATTATTTCCACTAAAAACTGTTTTCTTCCTAGAGTCTCGGGCTTTTCGATAGTCGTGGATTTTCAGTAGCATCTTCGAGTTGAGCTCTTCGTCGTTTCTGGTGATTGGAGACCATGATCGGTGTATGAAGCAATTCAGCACGGCCACTCAACCATTTCGTGAATAGCTCAGTGGTTTGACATCCAATCGCGTACAGTTGTGATTCGATGAATTCAAATTTCTGTGTATTTTTCAATCCTCTGGTTGCATCTTTGCTCAAATCGATGAGTGACCGGCATCGAGCACGGCACGTTTCGTACAGCATTGTGCCCAATGTGTTGCTATTATCAAATGGAACCACATACTGACCGAATGTGAAGAAGAACTTATTCATCCGCCCCAAATCCACGGCCAGAGCATCCGCCTCGCAAATTTCCTTGAGACGACTTTTGTAAATGTCTGGCACTTGGAAATTCAGTGTTCGCGATCTCGATCTGGTTTGATGAATTGCATACCAAAGTGGGAGCTCTATCTTTTCACCGCGTCCAACATTCGGCTTATCAAATGTTGCATCCAATGTGCCCATTCCATGCAACAGCGTCTCTGCGATGCATGGAATTTTTTCCTGTGTCACCAAAATATCCGGAATTGAATAATAATTGGTCTGATAATTTGTTAAATGCATCGTTCAGTTTGCGCTTTCACCACTCGAATGTAAACAATAAGGCGGTGACTTTGACATTTATCGATGCGACCGTTGTTGTTGTTGTTGCTATTTCATGCGATACCTGTATCGCTACACATTTTCTGCGGGTAATAAAAAACTAGTGAACCTAATTTCATCATTCAAACAAATTAATTATTGCTATTTTAACATGATTTTAAATTGTTTTGTTTCATTTTCATTCGCTTAAATGGAATTAAAAAAGATTTCATTATCCATTGAACGAATCCATTTCAAAAATTTGAAATGTTAACCATAATGAAGACGGCACTCTGTAGGCATCGAACCGAATTATTTTCGATATAACTTTCACTCTGTACGTTGAGTGTCATTTGACGTTAGAACACGCTCAATTGTGCACTCGTGTGTCTGTGGGCACTTCAGGTATCATATATTTTCCGTTCATCTATATACGAGTCAATGATTTGTATACTTCAAATGCAAAATCAAAACTGATATTGCGAAATTATTCAAGCGTTACCGTGCTCAAATTTGCGCAAGATTTTTGTAATTTCTGTGACCAAAACCAAGTGCTGTGTGTGTGGCGATTTCGATTGGTAATCAATTAAACACGTTTCCCACTTCCTAGTTCAAAAAAAGAAAATAGTTAATTATGTTACGAAATACCTTCGTTTGGGCCGCACACACATTAGCCAAACCACAAAATCTACGTAAATATGGTGAGAGTGCATTAAGAAGGGTATTCAATGCATCGACACCAATTATGGAAGCGCCAACACATAGGAATTTGAGTCGCGTTCAGTTTTTCTCAACAAATATACCGAATTTGCAAAAAGAAGATGAGTAAGTGCTGACAAAAAAATTGCATTTACCCCTGAATGATGCGGCCCTGCTCATTGCTTTATACAATAACCTTGGTTTATTTTATGATTTCGATAGAATTGAAGTGTTTTTCGTGAGAGCTGACGGAACCAAAATTAGGGGTACAGGAAAAGCTGGCGATTCTCTTCTGGATGTTGTTGTCAACAATAGCATCGACTTGGAAGGATTTGGCGCCTGCGAAGGTACACTTACTTGCTCAACGTGCCATTTAATATTCAAACAAGAAGACTTCGATCGGTTACCAGGTATTCAACACTTCCAATCTTTCAGGCATCAAAATGATGCAAAGTTCGCATTGCAACTCAATTGAAATATTTTATTCAACGTGAAACATTGCCTTTGTAGAAAAACCAGGAGATGAGGAACTCGATATGTTGGACTTAGCCTACGAATTGACGGACACATCGCGATTGGGCTGCCAAATAATTTTGTCAAAAGACCTAAATGGCCTCGAAGTCCGCGTTCCTTCAACGATAAACGATGCCAGAAGCTAACAACAATCATTCGCTATAAGTCAAAAATGGTGCACAAATTCTAGCATAACTTGAAATCGGTGGCAATAACTATCACGAACAAATTCAAATCTATTTCTAAGATATACTTTAGTAAAAGTGCTTTATTTTTTTACGGAACGTGTAATTAGCCAATTCATTTCAAAGAGAATATAAATCGAGAAATCTTAGCATATTATTACTGACACATTCAATGGAATACACACATACAGATGAATAGGTATGTTTTAGGTTCAAGTGTTATAATTTACCTATAGCAAAAATAAAGTAGAGAAATGTCGACAATTTGAATAGAACCAAAAATTACGTGTACGATTTTCAGCAGATTCAATTGATAATATAATGCGTAAACATTCAATTTTGCCGGGTCTGGAGTGATCCTGTGTGAGTTTAATTTCATCTACTTAAATCAGTTGAACAGGATTACATTTCTTACGAATGCTGGAAAAATTACAAAACAGATGTACAGATTGAGACTGGCGGTGTTATTTTCTGACGCTCTGTTTATTGGCATTGTAATTTCTGTATCCCATGTCGTTTATTACTCCAAAATATATGGCCTTGAGTATCTATTATATTACGCATTATCACCATTTGATGTACATATTGTTTCAGGTTCCAGAATATTAAACAGGGAATAAGTTGAATTGACATGTGCTTTCTTTTTTGTATGGGGCATTAGATTGATTTCGGATATAAGAACTTAGAAATGATTGCGCGATTGCGAGGCATTGGTTGCAGTACACTTATCCAAAACTTGAGTATGTTAATTTGCATTACAAATCAATCAAATGCGTGGAATTAATGTCATTTTTGAAGCGAATAACCGCAGAATCCGAAGAACATATCATTGAAAAACATACTTGACATACCTTATAACAATACGCAATTTGAAGTAATTTGATTCTGTTGTTGGCCAACAATATTGCGATGAAACGCAGATCAAAAACAAGTTTACTTTTTTTTGTCAAAGCGTTGATTGGTCTCCGTTGCTGAAGTATGCAATTTAAATCGGGAAAATACGAACGATATCAGCTCATAAAGCCAATTTTTGTTCATCTCAAAAATAGAAGCTATTTTTTTATTTATTTATTACAAGACCTAAATTATTCACTCCGCGGCGGACCCACAAATCGTTCGAATATTAGATTCAAAATTCTCTCCGTATATTTTGGTAAGCATTCGAAATGGACATACAAATTTGCGAGCTCTATGTTTCACGAGTTACGTTACAAAAAAAAAAACAGAAATTGTATTTCAGCTTCATACAACTTTCGGCCGATTCGTGCCACACGATACAGATTTTAGTCGAGAATTAAGGCAATTTGGATTGATTTCTTACTTTTAACATAAATGCACGCTAGGTAATAATTAAAATTCAAATTTCGGTCATTAGTTTGCAGCTGCAAAAGATAATATTTTGATGATATGTCGGTTTGAGAAAAAAAGTGGTTTATGAATATTTCCATGAGCAGGAGGTGCGATGTGCATGACCATTTTTATTCTCTGCCCGACATAAATTGAACTGATTGATTCAATAATATGCGAACGTCACATGGCTCAAAAATTATCCGTTTTAGAATTGAATTACAAAAAACATATAAACGAAACGTGTCAAAAGACGTATTTTTCATTGCTGAAGCGGAATAGATACTTGAATGAAGGCGTATCGCATTCCGCATTGGTCCCTATCTCCAAATCATTATAATTAATTTGAAATATATTTTAATGTGATTCAAATCCAAAGCAACGAGGCATGTAAATAAGACAAGGTAAATACTGAAAAGAAGACGTAGAAAAAGAGGTCAATGTATTCCATGTAAATTGATGGTCAAACATTTTTTTTGAAAGATTTGAAAAAAAAACATCGAAACAAATTCACATCTCGGTACCATTTTTTCACATTTCTAACACATCTTCCAAAAACTGCATTTTTTCCAACACGAACGAATCTGATCACATGTAGCAACCGAAGTACTGATGTAATTGTACAAAAATTCAAATTGTGTGAGTCAACGAACAAAAAAAGTAGCCGAGAGAATGAGCTGAAAAGTGAATTTTTGTATGTGACCAAAATTCAAGTAGTTTTTTTTCGGTTTGTTCGACAAATTTTACATTATTTTGCTCGGTGAAAGTGATTGAATCCATCTATTTCTTTTTTTTAGTGTCTGCGTCATTTCACGTGTTTCGATCTCCATTGGTTCTATTCAGCCGACGACAACAGCTTTTCAGACGGATACTGGTATACATGTCATTACCATTTCAACATATTGCTACGAATGGGACAAAGCAAGAGCTAATAATATTTTTCTTTCAGTGGTCGAAGTGAACAGCATGGAAGTCTTCGTATTTTTCAGATGAAAGACACTTAAATGGCACACAAAGAGAGTCAAATTTCTTCAAACAGCATGATGTGTGAGTCTTTTAAGCGCATGCCAGCGATAAATTAGTTCAAATACAACCTTATTGACGTCAAGAGCATGAATAAAATTTCATGAAGGCATGAAATATGGCTATTCGATGGCTTTATCGAATTTTGGTAGCATGTGGCTTACCAGCAACGTGACAGCATGTTTATCGTTGGGCGTTCAAAATCGACACTGTAAATATTTATTAGTTTTTGCACATTTTGAATGCGCTAACTGCGCGTGGAATCGGATCACAATTGTGTTGAATCATTCGTACGTGCACGCGCAAAAAGTAATCAATAAAAGTCACGTATTCTGCCACTAGCAAAACTATTGTTTGATTTCGAACATCAGATTATTATGCAATTGATGATCGCTCTTCGTCACTCAATGGTGGAGTTTCTTCGATGACAAAATTTAGTCACTTCATACACAGAGAGACACAAAACATCCAATGAAAATATTGTTTTCACTTTTGTGCTGTCGTCACGAGTCGCGCACATTCCTCCACTAATATAAAGCGCAACTGTAGCCGCGCAGCCACCAAATGACCTATTTTGTGAAAGCTATAACCAAACACACAGCCACAACTAAAGACTACGCGTCCGTAGCGAGCAACGAACCTACTTAATGCATTGTTATTTTTGCCATTCCGGATCTAGTCGAATGAATGCAAGAAAAAAAACCCAAGAGATTGTGTTGACGTCTTTGCTGGATTAGGTAATCGTTGAGTCAGATCGCACACATAATGGCATTTCGCGTTCACGGAAACAATTCTGAAGCGGCTATCACCGCAGAACTAATGCAACCGGATTGCTATAGAGAAATGAACTAGAGGGAAAAATAGGTCAAACAGATTTTAAAAAATGAAAGTTCTTCAGAAGGCCATAAATAAAACGCCAACGAACCAAATTGACAATGGACTCGGCAAAGAATTCTAAAGAAGTTGTAAACGAAGAGCTCGTTAAAATGAACTTGTTGGTCGGATGTCAAATTTCAAAATAGATTTTCTTTCTATTCGTCGATTCTTTCCATCGCAACCACTTTACTATAATAGCAATTATAATCCCATTTGCAATCTGACCAGAATTAACGATCGCAATAATTTGATCTCTATGCACCGGAGTATTGAACCAATTTGAATCTGTATTAATGCTCTTGAAAATAGTCAATGCCGAGATGTTGATTGATGAATGAATCCAACCATTTGAATGGTGAACCGACATTAACCCTTGCAAATCTGGATATTGAGTTTATCCATCACGAATTCGCTACATCGAACAAGTAGTAAAAATTATTGAGTATATGTTCTCAGTGAATGTTCGATCTAATTACCGACGCAAATGAAACCGACCGACACATTTTCTCTCTATCTCTCTCTCTCTCTCTTGGCCGTTTCAATTTGACGTTCCACTTGCGCGCGCTGTAAATTTTGTGAGCGGATTCGTCGATAATGCTTGCCGACTTGAAACGGTGATTTTTATTGATAGAAAATCAGTAAAAGCTTAATGATTCTTGGAGGAATTGAACACAGTGTTTTCTGTGTGTGCACGCTTTTTATTTCATCTCTTTCCGCAGTGCGTGGTCAATGTCGATCGCATTCAAAATAGTGAAAGAGAGTAAAACATTATCGCCATTGATCCGATTGAAACGCGTGTTTGAAATGTGATTTCAACGAACGACGTAATTTCTTTTGATATTTATATTAAATAAATGAAATGGTCAAAGTGAAAATAACACGAAAAACGATCATTCGAGTGAAAAGAATAAGATGATTAAATGCGTTTTCGATGTGTTATTCACTGCGATTTACTCGATATCTTAATCGATTCATATCAATGTTATGTTCATTGCCATTTAATGTGTGCGTTTAGAGGAAACGCGGATCGAACCAATAAAGCAGAAAACAGAATTTATCTGCTTCAATAAAAGACAGTTTAATGGACAGAACATATTCATTTCAATTCGTTTCCAGTTTTTGTTTTGCACGTTTCACTTTTTAATATCCGACCGGTGGCTTGGTTTCATTATATCGTCCAACAAATTATCAAATGCCCCAAAGGAAATCAAAAGGAAAGATATCAAGTGAAGTCGCCACAAGCCCAACGAATTCACAATTATAAGATCCGCTTGAATTCCTGCCATTCGAATTCCAGTCGAACCACTTGAGCATGAATTTATGTGAGAGGATCGATGAATGACAAGATAATCAATTGAACTGTGAATGAAAAGATAATAACTTGGTTGCTATTTAACTGTTAATATTCGGATATTTTCATTTCTTGCGTCTTCAGCACGGTCATTGACAATGGGTGCCATTCGAGAATTGATAATCAAAATGGATAAATCGTAATGAAAAGATGGAAAATAATTATGTTTTATTGACAATAATAATGAAACAATAAAATCAGTAACAAAAATATAGACAATAAAGAAAAAAAAGGGGGATTATGGAAAGAAATACGAAAATCACCGATAAAAATATGAAGATCAGCAATAAAAACGATTAATACTAACAATGAAAATATTCAAATAACGATAAAACTTTATGAAATAGCAATAGAAACAGCAATATCAATGCATGGCCATTGCCGAAATGCTCCAACAAGAATGGAATTCTGCAGAAAAAGTCAGGGAAAGCTAACTTTTGTCATTTAAAAATTGGCAAAATGTATTGCTTCAAGATTAAGCCTATTTGGGAAAGTAGCTGGATGCTCGCATCCTTATAAGTTATAAAAATTCACCGTTAGTCATCGATCGCAGTTTGCGATTGTGATGATTCATTGTGAAGTAGCGCAAAAAGAAGTGATCTAATCACACTTTCGAAAGTACAACGCATGTCACTTTTTACTTCACTTTCAATGGTCGTGTCTAATTAAAATTTGCATCGCATAACTCGATAAAATTTGGTGACTAATGCAATTACTTGAATAATGGAATTTATTACGTATTCAAAAGGCATACATAAAATTCAATTTATTTAACCAAACAAAACGCAATTCTTGGCTAGTGGGCTGTATATTATGCTTGCGTGTAATAAATGACTGCGGCATGACTGTGACAAATGTAGCGAATGTGTTGGTCTTGTTAATCGTTGTAATTAATAAGAATGATTTATTATTTGGCAAATAAACAAAATCTGGGCAAAAGCGAAAGTTTTCATTCTGCTGGTAGTTGAACAAAGAGAATTGTAGCGCACCCATTCAATACAAACTACTGGAAATTTCGCCAAAGATTCCGTATCGGATGCTGGTTAATAGAAAATAATAAGTGCAGTTGAAAAGAAATTACCGTTTTATGAAATAATTAGCACATTTCCATTAAACTGTGGCTGTTTAACAACGAACACAAAAAATGATGGCAATAAACATAATCGCCCGGAGGCTGGTCAGTGTTGTTTTCGCTGATGAATTTTGATGGGTCGTCTCAGCGAATTTTCGTGTTATTCGTCTTCAATCGTTTGGCTAACGATGCATACAAACACATTAAGCGCTAATTATAAATTCGGCCTCCTTCAAACTCCACATTTGTGTGTTCAGCATTTCACTGGATTATGACAGAAGTAAATTAATTTTCAGTTTCACATGTTTATGTCGCATTTTACATGGTTAAAACAAACAACACCGTGGCAATTGAACATCACTTTTTCAGCATATGCAGGTAGTGAAACAATTAATGTGTGCGACAGGCTCTCATTTTCTAATGCCTTTGCATTGCTGCTTATGTAATGATATTGCATAAAAACATTTTTCTCGTATTCTTTTCTAATTGTGATTTTTCTTTGGCAAAGACAGTTTCGAACTTCCAAATTGAAATGAACTGCCAAATGTGTAGGAGCAAGTGATTTGATGAAATTTGTACGCCTTTCCCAAATACACAGCAATAAATTATGAATGAAAGTTCTTGAATGGATTGTTTTCTTTCTCCGTTTTGCTCGTTCTCGATTGTTCGTCAATAAACACAGCTTTTGTCTATTATCTGGGCTGTCGCTGGTTTTTTTTTATTGCTCATTCTTTTCGATTTTCACCGTGTCGAGTCTTGGACATAAAAAAAGGAAACAAGACGAAATCAAAGTCATGAAAGCGTACATTTTACAGCGGGCAGAATACATGTTGCGCTTTTTTCAGTGTTAAACAGCTAAGTGATCACTCAAAACCGATCGAAAGAAATCCGAAAATAATTGGCTCATATTATAATGACTTAATTTTTGATATGCGTAAAAATGCAAAGATGGTTTTCGATAGAAGTCGTTACGATTTGCTTCATGAATATGTGAAATGAAAGTGACGTTTAGCACACAACGCCCGAGTTGTTCGAATGGTTTTGCATCTGAATGAAATGCATATAATTTGATTGAAATATCAAATTATTGGCGAATTGCATAGAAAGCAATTCGCCAACGCAAAAAAAAAACACATAACAATCTTTCTTACGAAAGTACTTGTCATTTTTTGTCGTCAAATCAGAAATCTCGATTGAATGCAGCCATTTTTCAGACTCGCTCATAAACAGTTTTGTGCTTGCCAAGTGAGTCAATTTCACGCCATTCTGTCGCACACAAAACAATTTCGATGAAAGTGAATTTGCATGTTTGTCATTACAGATCTGAAACAATGGCAATAACAATCATATTACTTTTTCGTACATGCTCAATTTATTTTTCCTCTCTTGACAGACCTTTTTTTCTACTAACCAGATTATGATCGTATGCACAAAAATAGCAACTCTTAATGAAATCCAAACTAACAATTTCATGTGCACGGTATTAAGAAAATATATACGTTATATTGCAATGCAAGAGAAAGTGATTTTTGTCTGGCGTCATTTTTTGTGGATCCCATTTAAAGCGTTAACGATGTATGTCATAGATCACCTATGAAATTTATGTGTGTATTCCGCAATCTACTTATTTTGTGCGAGATTTTTTAACGATATTGTCATTTGCAAAAAAAATGCGGATTTTGCCAAACCACACGCGGACCATTTGTATGAGTAACAACAACTTTCAATTAACGGATCTTTCTCAGTGCGAACTCATTCGTTTTTCTCGCAATTTTGCGTAATCGAACGAATGAATCGGCTGCGTATACACATTCAGCATTGGTACTTCATTCAAGGTCACTTGAGAAAATTAGCGATGCATTTGGGACGAATTTCTCATTTATGAATGATATTAACAAGATTTTCGGCCGGTTCTGACCATCAAAAATATATTCAACCTGGCGAAAACATTGTTTGAACCAAAATATAATGAAATAATGATAAAATAAATTTTACCGACAACAAGCAGATATTCCCAGTGAAAGAAAAGAGCATGAAAAATTCAACGCATAATTTATGGAAATTGATTTTATTTTCGTGTTCTTCGGTAGGCCAGTTTTTGTTGTTTGCTTCAAAGCGAGATAGCCAACGAAGATGGTCCAGCATAAAGATGTTGGTTTGCATTGCAAATTCTTGATTTTTGCGTGCAGTGCTGCTGCCACGAAGAGCAATCAATTAATAGGTAATTTATCACCCGCCTGAAAATATTATGCCGTTGTCAACTGTGCAAATTGTCGCCGTGAATTAAGGTTATTGGATTTTCTTTTGTTGCATTGCTTCGCACAGTTTTCACATTATTTGTCTCTTCTCATCTTTCGATTTGTCTTCCTCTCTCTCTCTCTCTCTCTCTCTCTCTCTCTCTCTCTCTCTCTCTCTCTCTCTCTCTCTATCTTTGATTTTCCTCCTCATCGCAAAAAAAACTACAAGTACCGGCTTGACAAAACCCGGGCGATAAATTTCATTTGGTTCGCCAATAAATCGCGCACAAATCATAAAAAGCATAAAAAAAATCATCGCGTGAAATATAGAAAAGATACAGCGGAAAGACATCATCGAACGACAAACACGGATACAGATAAATTGAGAATAAAAATCATGGAGTAAAAAAGCATGCGATTGGCGTGGAGAATGATGCATTTTGTCGATTCATTGAGAAGTGTGCGCAATATGCTTATGAGTGAAAATGACATCAACGAAATTTTAGCATGTTTTGTATTGACGAACATGTTTGAGTTTGTCCGCAAAATGAATGCAAGGAAAATCCACGATTACTGCAATCACAAGTGACAGGGTGAAAACGGGCTTTATCCCGGAACTGATTTGTAGTCGAATTCATCGGAACCAATTCACTCAAACACCCTATAGCTCTCTGCACGATTATGATGAGTTGCGTTTTGTTGCGTTGTGTGTTGAAGCATGTTGAAAGCAATGAAATGCAAACATCAACACTCACACATGCAGTCATCGTGTACGTTGGAATGTTCGCTGTAAACATACGATCTACCTGTGGCTCAGTGGATGTATTACGTTCATGTTGCGGTTGCGTTTCCCTCTTTGACAAACACTCGCGCGCGCGCATATCTCTCTCTATCTCTCTCGCTCGGTTTGTGTATGTAAAACGAAATGTAGAGAAAGGGGTCACAACTTTCTCGTGATATAAAATCTTGATACAACTGAAAAAACACCGCATTTTCTTATGAACCTTTGCACAGTCCATGTGATTCAGCTTCGGCGATTTCTTTGGATTACAACTGCTGCGATCACACAGTGTCTTAATTTTTGAGTGTTTCTCTCTTTTGAAATTCGTTTGGTTTTCTTGGAAGTATTTTGTGCCAGCGTGCATGTTTTTTTTTTGCCGTTCGTTGAATAGATTAAAGTGCTTTGAATTCAATTAGAAGCTGCGTGGCGATCATTTTGCATGTTAAAAACAAAAACCGATTATTATTTTCGAACCGCAACGAATTGAAACGTTAAAGTGAGTGTGTGTTGTCCATTTTATATAAAGTGACACATTATAAACATCCGATGAAAAAAACATTGAATGGTTTTACTTTAGCCCATGGATGGATCTTATTAAGCTATATTTTCCGTTGAGAGACCGCAACCGACAAACAATTACAGTGCATCTTTTATCTATTCTATATCTTTCTTTCGTTTTTTTTCTCTTGCATTTTTAGTGTGCCATTTTATAAATTCGTGAATTTTATCGATGAAAATTCCAGTGCAACGGATTTCAATTAGCACAAACTAAACACAGTTTGTGAAACATTTATTTTTTCCGGTATGTATCATCGAATCATTACTAATTATCATGAAACAACTAAATTACTAAATAAGATAACAAATTCATATCAAATTGAGACAAATTATTGAATGAGAGAAAAAAAATCAGTTTCAACTGATGGATGTGAATTGCAACGTTTTTGTCGACGATTGGGTGCTTTTGATGAATTATGTTGAATGGTGCTAATTTCGCATCAAACACCGAATTGCATTCAAGTGGAAATTCGTTCAATCATTGCTGCAACTGTTCCATTCAGATAATATTAAGTGGATCATTAAATTTCGCCAAATAATGTGTTGCGAATGAAAAAAAAAAATAAAAAATTACATAAAAAATGGGGGAATAACGTAACTAGCCCAATAGTTTGAGCGAATCAGACACATATTGATAAGAATGAGTGCGCACAATAAAACATATCGAACTATATACAGGTACCTCTAATTAGGTTGACTCGGAGAGCATCGCGCACCAGCCCGATGCTGCTGCTGCGGTGAGAAATCGATTAGTCGAATAGAAAACAGAATAAATAGTGTTTTACGAGCATATTATTGTAAGCGCACGAGCTCGAGCCACGAGTCACAGTATCAGCAACCAAGTTAGTTTAATCATTCGCTGCGTACGCTTGTTATTACCAGTTATACAGGCACCTAGAACCAACGCCAATATAGCGGATAACACAATTTTCGATTCACTCATTTCCAAATGTGTGTTCAATGCCGTTGCAAATAAAAAGCAAATATAACGTGGACGTTGTACAGCTCGCGATTCTTTTAACCGGCATCTAACAGCACGCAGCAACGTATGTGTGATTAGTTGAAATGCAATCATATTCTATTGCATCGATCGAATTTTCTCTCGCTTGTTGTTTGTGTCTCTCATTCGCCAAACACCTAGTCGCAAAATGAAAACAGAAACGGAAAAACAGCAATCCATGCAAAATCGGTCGCAAGTCAGTCGTGATCTATTTCATTTGATGTTTATTTAAGTAAATAGTGAATATTTTGTATATAGGTTTCGAGAGGAAACGCATGGTAGAGCATCCAAATGCATACCAAATGCCGGCAATCCAGGAAATTGATCGATTACATTCACTTTTGGGAATGAACCCGCTGCTTTTTATCGTTTCCTCCACCACATTATTGGCTCGCACACTCAAAGAGAGAGAGATAGAGAGAGAGAGAGAGAGAGAGAGAGAGAGAGAGAGAGAAAGAAAGAAAAAGATGAGTTGCAAATGTTTATTGCAAACAGTGTTTGCATGTAGCGCGAAGATTGAAAGTGATTTTGAACGCTAAATGGAATTTCATGTCTTGGATCGATGGCAGCCAATGTGTGTCACGAGGAATAGTGTTAAATATGTACAACAATTGCACGGAAAATTTTACTATGGAATATTAAAGAAAAACACACGAAAGCGAACGAAGAAATAAGGAAATTGAACAATGACTTTATGACAAAACACTTGCCGTTCGGGCTGAATTGATTTGCACATTTGATGTTCTCAATCGCGTCACAAAAAAACCTTTCAGATTTCTATATCAGTGTGCGCGCAGTACACAAAGGTGATTTTTGTGGTTAATTTGTATATTTTCCACATTAATCGAAATTATTATTTGCATATAATTTGCGTGTGCGCCGTTATTATTGTGCAATGTGCCCGATCGCGCACTTGCTTGCATTCACTATTCTGCAAAAGAAGCGATCTCGCTCGTGTATTCATTTCGATCCGGCATTAAGTATATTTTTCATAAAATTTAGGTGAATTTTTAGCACAGTTGTAAGTGTTTCATTTTATTTTCAAATCATTTATGCAGATTTATCTCTGCAGATCCGCTCAGTTGCCTAGTTGTCGATTTAGTAAGTAACACATTTTGCGCGCGCGTTTTTTCCTCTTCCATTCGACGTGCGATTGGTGTTATTATTTCTTTTCTTTTTGAGACAAAGTAGAGCAAATTTGCAACTTGCATCTTCTTAAGCGCGTGCGCAATCTGAGCTAACAATACAGCTCGATACCAAGTTTAACACAATCTGTCAGCAGTAGAACGTTTCTAGTTTGATTATTGTATGTGCTGAAACACTTGACGATTTTCTATAGAAACCATTTAAAAACTCTCTCGCGCCAAACATAGCCAACCAACTTTCATAGAAAGCGGGAATTATTTACGAATTTCCATGGAATTTCGGCGAACAACAGCTTCAACCCAATCGAGTGCGGTGCGCGCCGCATCTAGTACAGTTCCGATAACATTGTGTGTTAATTTCCCGCTGTCAGAAGAAATTTTTCAGAGCAATAAAATTGTGCAATTGGCTGACTAACCGAATCAGAACAGAATATTCATTTTCTACTTACACCAATTGCACTCCGCACAGCCAAGAAAATCTTCGTACACTCAATTTTGCTGTCACTTTGAATTAAAGAGAGTGAAGCTAAGTGTCGAATTTTTGTTGAGTTTTGATCGCTGAACGATTGTGGCGGAGAAAAATTCGATGAGAATAATCGCATAGATTTCCCGCGAATAGATTACTTTTGTTAGGTTTTTACAGAATTTATTGGATTTAGATCGAATTGAGCACGATGCACGACGTGAAAATAATTTTTCTTCAAAAAAAAATTACAAAATATTTAACAAATGCATGTAAAATTTATTCGCACTCTTGTTATTCCGGCTAGTACAACCGGAGCCGTTATAACCCACTGGCTGCATTTCTACGTCTTTTTTCGACACTTCTCTATCTCTTTCACTCGCCCTGCGCATTACATCTCGCCACATGCATAGAATTTCAGTGAGTGCTTTTTGTTCATTGTATTCTTTCACTCTTCAACACTTCGATTATATAGACCGTGAGAGACTGTTGAATTCGTGTATGCAGCGTGAACAGAAGAATACTTGCGTGTGTGCATTTAACAAAGCAACAGCGAAGGAACGGAAAAGAAGAAGCATAAATCCGACAAAATTAAAACAGCAATCGCTAAACATAGTCATAATTAAAATGAATTGTATGTTCCACCAAAATGTGAACAAACGCAACATTTTCTGATGGTGCGACTATCGAAAGAGATAGAGATTCGTCACTTTTTTCGCCAGGTTTTATCGTTTCTTCATTTATCAACCCAACACTTTTGTCACCGATTGTACTGCAAAAATATGCGGTTTTTATTTCGATAATGTGTTTGATTTCCATTCGATTGTAAGTCGTTCGGATTTATTCTTTGTGAAATTTGCGAATTATTCCACAATATTTACATGACAAATTCCAATAAAAAACTAATTTCGTTTCGTGGGTGGAATTTTTGTCTTTCATCAAATACATTGTGCAAATATTGTTGAGCAGATTAACCAAATTAAATGGATTGGCAAGTCATTCAAACGTGCACAAGAATGGCCATCTCAACACAGCTACTATTTCATTTCATCAGTTTTTGTCTATTATTCAAATTTCGCAATAGAAATAAAACGAGCCACGCATTCAACATTTTACGAATGTACTTGTTTAATTTGCAAACGAGAAGCGAGCGCGTAGCGAAAACAGCGAAAGCATATCCGGAATGATGATGGAGCGAAAGATGAGAATCAGCAGCAGCTTAAGAAAATGAATTAAAAAAAAACAGCAGCAACAACGAAATTGCAATCCAAAGAAATGTATACCGCTTTCTTTGTGTGTACACGATCAATTGCAAACGGAACGAAAAATCCGATTTCAGTGTACGCTCTTTTTCGTGTGCTTTTCTTGACGGAAAATTTTCCTCTTGTTGGTTTGTCTTCGTCACTGTTTTTACACAATCGTATCATGTTTATTTTAAGCATTCGCGCGATAGGTAACGATCCATGAATGAATTTCTATTTTTTTTTTTGTCGTCGTTTTCGTCGTCTTCGTCGTCTTTCAAAGCAAAACGAGTATCATACAAATTTGATTGCGAACGTCACACAATCGTGGAAAAAGCGCATTGGAAAAGTCCGCATACATCATTGCGCTAGGCCTGTGTGCATAGTCATGGTATAGCCGACGCACTCAATAATGGTTACTGATGCTATTTGCATTGAATGAATTTCTTTGGGTGAATTTATGTATTTGGTTGACGAAATATCATAATGACGTTTAAATTACAATGCTTTTAATTCGAGAGAGGAAGAAATCATGTTTAAATTTGAAGTGTTTCAAATTGATTTTCATAAATTTTCCGTGCCGATTGCGTAAGAATTTCAATTGTGTCGCAATTCATTGGGTGGAACTGTGTCAATTTGCTCTCCTTTTCTTCTCAGTCTGCAAATGATATTTTGAAAAAGGTTTCTGACGCGCATCTCCACTGGCTATTTCAGTGATGTCTCATGTCGCCAAATTGTGCGAACAAATTTATTATTCTTACTTTCTCTCGGCGGCTTGGGTGCGATCTCTTCATTTATTTGAATAATTTCATCCTACACTAAAATAAGTTTTCCATGTACGAAAAAAACTTTCTTCATCTTCGAGACGTTCGGCGGCCATTGGATGCGGTCTCTACAACAATTGCACCAATTTACACACTTTGCACATGATGTTTTTTGCTCATAAATATTGAAATTATCACAGTTTCTTGGCAATTATCATAATTTCTCAACGAATATATCATGCTTCAAAATAGAAAAATCGACTTGACTTCAGCCGATGCTGAATATATGTCATACCAATGAGAAATATAGGTTTATTGAATCAATCATGAGGCATTTGCGTGGAATGTCGCGCGAGCGAGCGCGCCTCATAATCTGTATGGAATTTTGTATCGTTTGTTAATAACATCGTTTGTGGCATAGTGTGCATGAAAGCGTTCCTACGAAGCAGCAGCAGAAGATTGAATGAAATCAACACGAAAGATATAATAAGTGAGCAGCGTCGCTGAAATGGAAACGATATGCTGTAATGTATTAATTTTCACCATTTATTTCGCCAATCGCAATGCAGATGCACGAGTGTCGTTTGGAAATTGGGTTGAATTCATGCGTTTTTCAAGCTCTTCTATGCGTTTTGCGCTCAAGCTTCGTTACAAATATCCTATCATCCGGAACATTTTTGCCATAATCGGCAGCCAGTAATTAAACTTTTCCAAATACCTACGTTCGCTTCACTTCACCATATCTCTCTCTCATTCTATTCCTTTCTTCTTTTCTCTATCCCTCTCTTTGTGTGTTTTATGCGTTTTTGCGACTCGTGAACACAATAATTGCTATAAAAACACACATTTGTATGTGTCCCACATCAAATCACTGGTTTGATTGATCGATTTGAAGCCTTCTTGTCGATAATTTTGATAAAAGTAATTGGGTGAAATCCAATCCAATTCGAATCAATTGTTGTAATTTTCTAAATGCCGCAACTAATTTCTGATTATGCTCAAGCCAAAAATATTGTTTTGCGTTTCTTTCAGTTCTGTCCATTAGCACATTAACAGTTATTCACTCTTTTCATCGCTTTTTATCGACGGAATCAACTTTCGTTAGCCAAAAATAAATATGCAAAAGAGAAATTCCGGCAGATTATAATCATATTTTCGATTCGGTGGATCCATAGTGCTCACTCTCTCTATCCCTTTTTCGCTCTTTCTCTCTAATTCGATTACAATGGTGCAGCAGAACTGTCAGATTCAATCTTCGATCGAACTCGTTTTCATAGTAAAATTCATTTGGTGGTTTAACTTCTAATTTCCTTTTTCCACATTTGATAATTTCAAAAATCGTTGAATGAATTCTGCCATTTTACAGTCAAATTTGTGTTTTTCTGTTCCATTTGTATGGAATTCGCCGTCAATTCGTATTGCCGTGTGTTGAGTGTATCAACAGTGAACG